>OZ014486.1:39877279-40223286 GCA_963965965.1 Trididemnum nubilum | reverse complement strand
AATGGCTGGCCGCTTTTAAAGCTATGTTTAGCTTATCTGCGTCCGGTATACCAGGTGTCGGTATACCAATGTATAACCGCGGTCTAACTACCGTATAGAAGAAACAGTGGACACACCTATAAGCTAAAAATGGTATTAAGCAATCGTTTTAAAACAATGGCCGCTTTTAAAGCAATCTCTCTTTGGTAATTTTGCGTGATTTCTCACTCCTACCTCGCTTATCCTTATTGTTTACCATTGTGAACAAGCTTTCGCGGTTTTTTCGCTAACCAACTGGTACGGCATCAAATTGTTGGCCAATCCATTCCAAATGTGCGGAGTTGAAACGGATTTTTTTGATTTTTTCAGAAACTAGACAATCTTCGAAAAAAATTCTTTTTGCTTTGTGATCAGAAAATTAAATGCAATTTTTTGGTGTCATACTTGGCTAGGCTGCACCCCTCAATTTAAGCTTCTTCGAGAGTGTACAAAAAAGGTTAGAAAGTCACTCCGCTTTGGCATTCCAATGATTTGGCGTTAACCGACAAATCATTTCGATGACTGCTGCTTCTGTGCTGTCAGTGTAAAGGAAATTAACAGGAAGAACAGGAATTCATTGGTTTATGCAAATCTTAAGTCAGCAATTAGACCGATTCCACATTGCAATAAAATCCCTGTTCCAGTGTTTGAAGGCTTGCCCAAATTGGAATTGCCGGCTTTGAATAAGATCAAGCCTCCGTTTTGACCACTGACAGTTGTGAAACCACTGTTTCTAATGTCGATTTTACTCTTTCTTCATTACCACAGCTTTTTTCTCAAAGAGAACTAAATGATCTGACAAGAGATCTCAACCTTTCCAAAGAGTCTTCTGAACTGTTAGCTTCCAGACTCAACCAAGAAAATCTGCTTCAGCCTGGAACTCTCATCACCTTCTACAATAAACGCCATAATGAGTTCTTGCCATACTTCACTCTGGAAAGCAACATCGTGTATTGCAACGATGTTGTCGGCCTGCTGCGGCAGCTTGGCGTCCAACAGTATAAACCTCAAGATTGGTGCCTTTTCATAGACAGTTCCAAAAGAAGCTTAAAATGTGTTCTTCTTCACAACGGAAACTCATATGAGTCAGTTTCTCTTGGCCATTTAACAACAATCCTCAAGGAAAAATACGATGAAATCAAATTTTTTCTGGAAAAAATTTCATACAAAAACAGCAAGCGCCAATGGATTATGTGTGTTGATTTGAAAATAGTTGGGTTTTTCATCGGATGACAAAGTGGCTACCCAAATTCTCCCTACTTCTTGTGTTTGTGGGACTGCTGGGCAAGAACAGAGCACTGAACTAGCAAAGATTGGCCACTGGGCAGTGAACTAACCCCTGAATCTTTCAATGATCTAGCTCCTCCTTTGGTGGAACATTCCAAAATTGTATATCCTTCTCTTCACATAAAGCTTTGCATCATGAAACAGTTTGTGAAGATTTTAGAGAAAAATGGCGACTGTTTTAGATACATTTGCATGAAATTTCTAGGCTTATCTACACAGAAATTAAAAGCTGGAGTTTTTGACCGACCCCAGATTCGAAAATTAATAAATGAGGCAAATTTTTGTAATTTCATGAATCCGGCAAAACTGTGTACCTGAACCTTGTTTACAAATATGATAAAGTTCTTCACAGGAAAAACAAAGGCGCCCAACAACGAACAGCTTGTTCAAACATTACTTACAAATCTCCATCAACTGGTTGAAAATGTGAGCATCAAATTACATTTTTTGCACAGCCGTCTTGCCCGTTTTCCAGAAAATCTAAGGGATGTGAGCAACAAACAAGGAGAGCGCTTCCATCAAGACATGAGCGGCCTGGAAGTACGCTATCAAGGTTCTTGAGATGCCACCATGCTTGCAGATTACTGTTGGTCTATCAAGCGCGACGATGCCGGTGCCTCACATTCCAGCACATCAGTAAAACGTCAATTTATGGCTGATAATGTCTAATCCTTAGCATTTTTTAAAACTTCATGGTTTATTGTAAAGATTTTGGTGTGATTCCATAAATATGTATCATAAAGTTACATAAAAATATCGTTTCTTCAATTTGCCTATCCTTATTGCAGCTATCGGCTTCCAACAAAGAGGGGTAGACTGCAGCAAAAAAACTAGACCGGACAGAGAAAAAGTGACTGCAGTTTTAGAATCAGCGCCCTCAAATTAGGTACAAACAGTTAAAACATCTTAGGCACCACGACAAATTTTTTTTTGTAATAATAAGTCAATTAAGATGTTTTTGACGTTTGCAGGCCAGAGTTTTAATATTTTAATCGTTTTTGCGTGCTTCTGGCCTAAAGGCTACCAGCTCGGAAGCCTAGGGAAGAGCCACCAGAACGGCGACTACTTAAAACAAGCAATGCGAAAAATTAAGCATGCGAGGAGGCTGCAGGTTCGATTCCTGTGGGAAGACAATTTTTCGCATTGCTTGTTTTAAGTAGTCGCCGTTCTGGTGGCTCTTCCCTAGGCTTCCGAGCTGGTAGCCTTTAGGCCAGAAGCACGCAAAAACGATTAAAAAAAAAAAATTTTTTTTTTGTTGGCCAGTGTAATTTGGCAACAGGCAACACTGGAAAGGAGCCCGTGGCCTTCAGGTCAAGCAGTAGCCAAGTCAAAATTATACTTAATCAAAAATGCATTAGCCAATTTTGGTGTAATCGAGTCAACAGCTAGCCAATCAAAAGCTAGAAATTAATTAAAGATTAAAGCTAAGTAATGATGCACAGCAATGAAAGGATAAGGCCTACCAACTTTGCTTAAAGTTTATCGTGGCCAACTCTTACGCAGTAACGCTGGACAAATACAGGCACGTAATTAATATGTGTAAACATTTTCCTCTCTCAACGTTTTCAATGGTGTTAACATTTTCATCAATCAACATTTTGGATACGTGCAAACATATAGCCAGCAATAAACAATTTGGATAATAATAGCATTTATAATGGATTTATTTAAAGCTAATGTTAGTTGTTAGTGAAGCACAAATGAAATGTATGGTCAAGAAAATTAGAATACGTGGAAGAATGGTATAATCAATGACGGTCGTATGTCCCAACAAGGATAAACTTTGACCCGCGGATTATAAAAACGTTGGACAAGTGACAACAGAAAATTTCTACAAGCGGCCTGGCCAATTTCTATAAAATAAAGTAAAATTATTCAGGAATGATTCCTTTGAACTTGCGAATTCAGTTTAATTTAATCTAATAAATTCATCGGTGTAGAAAATTTAAAACTGATAATTCGAGGAGCGACGTTAATCTGTATCGGTGCGGACGAGCCTTAAACGACCGGCAAAAGACACTAAAGTTATTCGACTTTGCATTTCTCAATTACGTATTTTTTAAACAACTCTTTAATTTTTTAGTTTCAAATGGAACATTATTCCATATTTTTGGTCCAACGTATTATGTAAATGAGCGTGACAGCGAAAGTTCATAAAACGGGGTAAAAATGTTATTGCAAGTTTATAAAACGGGGTAAAAATGTTATAGTAGGAATTTAGCGAGTAAGTCCGAGCAAAATATCCATTGAAAAAGACAAACATGGATGAAAACAATACCTTAATGTTTTTAATTCGTAGGTTGACGCTTAATCTCAGCAATTTCAAACGCAAACAGATCATCAAGCTTTAGGTCTTGAAATTTGCAGAATTGTGATGATCGGCTATCTCTAATACGTGTTGCAGAAATTATACACAATGCTTCGTTTTGTAGTGCTTGTAATCATATCAAATACGGGTCAGCGTTAGGGTTTGGGTTGGGGTTGGGGTTAGGGTTAGGGTTGGGGTTGGGGTTGGGTTTAGGGTTATGGTTAGGGTTAGCATTAGGGTTAGGGTTAGAGTTAGGGTTAGGATTATGGTTAGGGTTAGGGTTAGGGTTAAGGTTAGGGTTAGGGTTAGGGTTAGTTTTATGGATGAAAGGCCAAGCACGCAAAGCATAAAAGAAGTGGAATGAACAAAAAAATAATGAGTAAAATTAAAGTCAATAAAGACTGGGAAACACCACCAATAAACAAATTTGCAAATGGTTCGACGTTGATTTTTTTGCGTAATTGCACCTTATCTTTAAGTAAGTCAATTTTATCACAACGAAAAACTTTATCTTGTACACGACAGAATAATATGCGAACACTTTTCGTTATAGTAGAACCATTATAATATGGCTTTGAAGATTTTTTGTTATCAGGTTATGTTGAAGGTGCCAGACAGTCAACACAGCAGTTCCCGAAAAAGCATAAATGACAGTAGTTTGTTGTCATGTAGTGAGAATAAAATAGTGTGTGGCTGCATTAAAGAAAGTAAAGTTTTCAGCTAAATTTATGATCAAAAGATGCAAGAAACATGTTTTTTTATGTAGATGATATGTAGGGGGGACGCAAAATGCCCACAGTGCGGGAAATCATAGAAACATAAAATTTCATATGTGAGTTTGAGTTTACCTAAATTTTTTTAGAAAAGTTAGTTTTAAGTTAATGACTTCATTATGTTGCCTTCACAACCACTTTATAACAAGACGAAGTCCTTTTTTGAATAATGTCGCAAATGGGTAAAGTTTTGCACATACGTTGGTTTATTAAATCTAAATAAAATGTTTATGCCATAATGATTAGGTTACAAAATTTTTATATGACATCATCTGACTTGATGAGCATTAAAGGAAAAAAGTTTGCTTTTGTTGCGAAGGTTTTTTGCGGTGACGCGCATTCATTTGATTCGATTCGGCATATTCCTAAGTGAATCGTGAAGAAAAAAGTCACGCTGATTGGGCGAATCGGCATATTTTAGAATAAGTGAACAGTGAAGAAAAAAGCAAAACTGTCGGTTTCCAGTCTACTAATAAAGAGTGTTTGGTTTGACGCAACAAAAATCTTTTGTTATAAACGTTTTATTGTTTGGTTATGGCGTTATGTACTGTTAAAAAGATAAAAGGCATAAAAAGCTGGATAAACAGAAAGTTAGACGAAGTACAGTGGCATACAAAAGCAAAACAGGCAAATATAAAAAGAAAATTAACCGCCAATAAAAATATATGATAACTAGAAGGTAATTAGCTAAATTGTAGCGTCGTTGCAGTTGTTAAGCATATTGCCCAACGTAGACCAATTACTCTTACAATTAGGCAATGAAAAACACTTTGCATTTGAATAGTTGGGCGTTGGATCATGACAAAAGTGAGTTAACAGTGCAAACAAAATGTGGCAGTATGAGGCGCAAGTGTAATTAAACATTCAATTTAGTTACATTTTACCTTAGCAATATTTTTTCTTGATGTTTACTTGATAGTCTATACTATTGTATTGAGTCTACGGAGAGTCTCAAAACCATTGTGTTCTGGAGTGACTTACTCCAATGTACTAATCTGACTGTGCCGCGTATGTTTAAAAAAAACGATATGAGGCACATGTAATGGCATGTTCAGTTCCGGGACCGGTTATTGGTTTCTATTGGGGATGGTAATCACATCGCATCGAAAATCGCATTGCATGCTCTTTTCCGAAAATATTGCATCAAAACACGCAAAAAATCCACATCCATTATCGCATCACAAAATTCGAAAAAAATCTGCAATTTTTCAATAGTTTCGTTTTTTTGTCATGACCAAAAAGTTTTGGCATTTGCTGCGTCACAACTGCAACAATCATGTATTTGAAATAAAGTCTTGTGCTGGCTGAGCTTAGTTTACATTGCTTTAGACCAAAAACTTTGCTTCCAAAAATTGTCAAAAGAATCAAAAATTGCAAAAATAATCGCAAACTCCTGTGAATTTTTCGCATCGAAAATTTTTTAATCATTGCGAAAAAAATTGCATTTATTGTTCTGATCTGCATCGCATCGCATTGCAGTTTTATTGCGTAACAAATATCGCAGAAAGTCATTGACGGAGTTGTAAGTCGACTTGAGGTTAGGGCTTAAGCTTGGCAAAATGTCGGGTTTGATGTACGTTCTATACTTGACTTGTGGTTTTTCGCTTTTGAAATGTTATAAAAGCGTAAGTCAAATAACTTTGCAACACCGAATCACGACTTCGTTGAAACATCAATGCGACTAAAATTACACAATTATCATTATAACGTCACAATTTATCAGCAACAAGTAGTTTCATTACGACAAATCACCGCACACCTTTTTCGATTTAATCTAATTTTTGGATTTTTTGTGCCTCGTTTTGGCTTCAAACCACTTTTCCTGTTCGGGCTTGCACTTGTCGGCCCGTTTCCAACTCTGGTTATCGATGCGATTGCCATTCCTGGTTTCTATACTTGCTTCTTGTTGAGCTATGCCAAAAAAGTGTCAGATTACGAAAGAACCTGCCAAGACAACCAAAGAGTTTGCATCCACCATAAGAACATCGTCGCATATTAATTCTTTAATTGACACAGCCTTTCGTAATTTTACACTTTTTGGCATGACTCAGGAATAAGCCGGCATCGGAATCATGAACCGGGCATAAAAAGTGGGCAGGGGCGCCAAGAGCCGAACGTGGGCCCGGGGCCAGCTCAAATATGACGGATTTCTGGTTTTGTGAACTCCAAAACAAACGGAGAAAAAGCCGCAGTTTTGTCCAAATTATGATGTGATCTCCAAAAAAAAGGTCTTTTCACCGAAATTCTAACGGTTTTTCCGGACGAAATTAGGTGATCTCCAAAAAAAAAGGTCTTCAGGCCTCACATGCTGATTTCTCAGTGTCATTCCGGTGGGCCCCTCTTGAGCTCATGGGCTATCTGCTGGGCCCTCTGAAGCCCATGGGCCCCCTAAAGTCCATGGGCCCTGATGTCATTGTATTCCCCTACCCCCCTCTAGGTGGCTCTAAAAGTGCACATGGAAACTTTAGCTGTCCAGATGTGACTTAAATAGTTTATTCACTTTAAGATCTTCATCGTTGTTCAGGAAGTTGTTTCATCACCATACTGTCAAATCAAAATCGATATATGATCTACTGTACTAGCTGTACCATGTAACAAGTTTGCGGGGCCCGTCTCCGCATCATTGCGCCAGGGCAGCACAGCTGCTCTTTTCAAACGAAAATGTCACAGCAAGTCGAGCCGTTGGCAACATTGTATACGATTTCATCATTTTGAGATTGGAACCGTAGACCTCCGGCTCCCGAGCTAAACGCATTACCAATCGGATAATTGTCCGGTTTAGCAATACACTGCATAGGCAACAAAATATGTGTAATTGTGCATAAGTCAGTAACGGTGTTGTCAACCACGGTTTAGAATCTTCTTGTTAGCGGCTTGTATTTTAGACAATATATTTTCTACGTTCTATTCTTGTCTTCCGCATTTGCATTTCCCACTTGTCGCCAATTTGGTCCTGAGATAAGCGAAAAGATCTTTTCATTTTACATTCAAGCAAACTTTTCATCAAAGGTTACAGCAATAATAGAAGTGCGTATTTGCAGCAGCAAAAATCAAGCTGTAAAACCGAGATCGTAGTCAAACCGCAGCTAACAGGGCTCAACCCCCTGGAAAAACTTAAACTCCGCCTGAAATACTGTATTTGGTACGCGAGGCGCCTCGATCCCGGTGATAACTGCAGTTGCACACGCCATCCTGTTTTGTCTTCTAAAAAGAATCTAGAAGTTTGTGCAATATAAACAGCACAATGCAATATAAATAGCGCCATTGAAAAAGCTTCAATGTGCCTTTCTATTATTTCATTATTGTCGACTGAAAAGTTTTTGATCAGAGCTGTTTAAAACTGTTCGGGTTTGCTATAAGTATAATGCTAGTACTTTTAGATTTCATTATTCGTAAGTGTTGACTATATTGTCGAATTTATTTAGCCAATTTCAGCCGAAGAATTTCACAGAAAAAAAGTTTTTGCATAATTAAAAAGCAATTTTATTTGAGGTAAACTAACGAAAGAGGATATCGACCAAAATGGGAAATAAATTCAGTTATACTACAACGCAGGTGAGTTTCCATTAGCTTTGGTACTGGTGTGTCGTGCAGTGGCGGATTTAGGGGGGGGGATGGGGGGGATGCATCCCCCCCACCAGCCTAAAAGTAACGATTTTGGCCGAAAAATCAGCCTCTGTTTCGAATAAATCGGCTCCATTTCGGGATGCATCCCCCCCACCGACCTAAACGCAACCAATCCGGCGAAAAATCAGTCTCAATTTTGGTGAAGACCTTTTTTTTTTTTTTTTGGAGACCACCTGAATTTGGGCGAAAAAAACGTTTGAATTTCCGATTTCGGCCGAAAAATTAGTCTCAATTTTGGTGAAGACCTTTTTTTTTTTTTTTTTTTTTTTTTTGGAGACCACCTGAATTTGTGCGAAAAAAACGTTTGAATTTCCGATTTCGGCCGAAAAATCAGTCTCAATTTTGGTGAAGATATCCGAATTTTTGAGGTTTTGTGCTTCAAATCCCCCCCCACCAAAATTTTCTGGATCCGCCACTGGTGTCGTGGTGTACCTAAAGTGTTTATCATGAATAACATGAACCAGGTTTCCAGGTTTGCGTTTAATCACACCGACCCAGAACACTCATTTTGAGTTTTGTTTGCAATAAGTGTTTCATCAGTATTTTACACAACGGTGGACTGCTTGCTGGCCCCATGAGAAATACGTCGCATTATATAAAATATGTTTTCTCCAGCAAAGACCGACAGTTTGCCAGTTTCGGAACAAAATTGGAAGCCAGATTTTTTGAATAAATGCAATTGATCTTTCTGAAATTACACGATCATCTGCTTGTCTTTGCAAAAATCTTTGAATAAACTGTAAAACAACACACTCCTCGGAAATTATGCGTATGGCTTTCATAAAGACGAAAGGCCAATCTAATCTACCTATAGCTTATCAAAAACAAAAATATGCGAACCTATTTATTTTTTTTGTTAAACTGAGCAAATAAATCTAAGGGGGAAATGCATTCATTGCATAACATTTACTGTGTAATCTGATAAATGTTATTCAGACTAAATTGATTTTGTCTATTTCACAGAGGTGGAGTCTTCGAGGACGTCCTTGGCCTCGAGGACGTCCTCGAGGACACATTTTGAAGTCCTTGGCCTCGAAGTTCAAGTCCTTGGCCTTGGCCTCGAGGCCTCAAGTCTTCGAAAATTGGCCTGTCCTCGGCTCGAGAATAGCAGTATTTTTTGAATTGTTAAAATTTTGTGCAGCGCTTGAAAAATTTTTTGGAAAACGTTTTCTTGTGGAGATCGCCTGAAAAACTTTTGTGAAGATTTTTTTGTTTTGTTTTTTGTGTTTGGATATCGCCTGAAAAATTTTTGTGAAGACCTTTTTTTTTTTTTTGGAGAGCACTTGCGCTTGTGTCCTTGGTCCTTGGCCTTAGCCTCGAGCATTCCTATCTTTGGCCTCGAGAGTGTCTGTCCTCGGAAAGGCTGTCCTTGGCCTTGGTCTCGGATTTTTGTGTGTCCTTGGTCTTGGCCTCGAGCCTTGTGTCCTCGACTCCACTTATGGTATTTCAAGTTCTTCCCATTAGCCGAGTTAGTCTATAAAATATCTTAAAAAAGGTGAACGTGATGTGCCTTAAGACCTATCGATTTTTTTAATATTTTCTCAAACTTTCGTGGGCCCACTTTGTCCGGCGATAGCAAAAAGCAGAACATGTAGTACGCATAAATACAGCAAAAATATGGCTGAACTAGAACAGGAATGTTGATAGCGACGTGACAAAGAGAAAAGATAAGCGAGCTAAGCGGTTATGGTAGACAAAGAGGAAGTAAACAAAATGTGAAGTTACTTACGCAAAATATCATATAATTTACTTGAGTGCTACAAATTCAAAATAATTCAGATTTTCATGTTCATAAAACGGTATTTTCAGGGTAATCGAAATGGCCAAAGTTTAATAAACGATGACTCAAATTCAACAGAAGATAGATGCGAATATCTCGAAGAATCCACAACTCAATACGTTTTACGTAATATACATATAACATATACATAGCAAAAGCGAGGCAGAAATCAAGCTTTTGCAATAGTAACGTATTATAATCTGCTAGGACTTAGAAAATGGAGCCTAGACTAAAATTACACAAGTCCGAAATATGTAAAATTTTAATGTTATAAACTGAGGCTATGCTGTTTTTATCGAAAGGGAAAAGTACCTCATGGCAATTTTGTGGATAGAGGTGATTGAAAAATTTAGCATTTTCACAAAATCAGTCGGAAATTTGTTAAAATTAATTGTTGTATATATGCAATTAAATAACAAAGTTTTAATTTTTGCTGAAATTATGTTAATTTTAACAAAGTTTTGATTAATTTTGACATCAGTTATACTACAGCAAGTATATAGAGTGTTTCAAAATTAAAGCCTCCTCTATAAAATAAACCAAAATACTGTAGAAACGGACAAAATATTCAGTTCTAAACCGTGTATTTACAATACATACATTTTTCACCAAATGGCTGATATTTTGTGGGGCCTCCAGCTGTCTGCACCATAGCTTGCATTCTGGTGGACTATACAGTAAGCTCAACAAATTGTAAAAAAAAGAAAGCAAAAACGGTGAATCAAACTTTATTTTTCCATGCACTTTTGTCACAAATTGTCGCAGGCTATTGAGAACGCCTGGAAAAGCATTGCAGTTTCCTGTACTGTACGCTCTTCCAAATATAGGTGCTTTGAGGTTACTACAAATGCTTTAACGCTATTTTACACGGGTATTTGATCAGCATACATTACACGAGGTTGGGGAAAAATGCCCCCCTACCTAAGTCCTAAACCAAAAGTCATGGAAACACCAACTTTGGCATGCCGGTTGGTGTTTAACAAATTTTTTTCAAAGCATTGGTTTTGAGTAGGCGACGTTATCATTGTGACGTCAAGAGCATATTTTTCAAAAGTGACGTCATTTTTGTGATGAAGTCACGGGCGGTTCAAATTTTTTGCATAGGTTTGCTTTTGATACTGAATCATAAAATGCCTAAGTCAAGCTAGTAACGTCACAAAAACGTCTTGTGACGTCATTTAAATTAAATATTGGCCAAAATTGCTCAGATTTGGAAATGTGACTCCGGAAAACCTCAAAATCTGGAAACTTTCTGTTACCTTAGCAAATTCAAATTTTCAGGAGTTATTTATGACGAATATTTATTTAAAGCCAAGTTAACTCAAAATAAAATTCTTTTTTTCTGAAGAGATTAATCACAAAAGAACCGAAAGGGAGAGCAAAACTGCCCTCCCTCCGTGTAAAATAAGGTTAGCAAAGGAATAGGACAGAGTAGCAAAAAATGCACGAGCAACTCTGGTTTTGTACAGATTAGGCAGTTCATCTAATTTTCTCCGAGTCATCAACTATAATGGGTTTATCTAACTTTACTTTTTGAACTGAAAATAGAATATGTAAAATCAAGTTTTATTGCTCAAAAGAAACTTACGATAATGAGCTTGAAGGAAGACTATGAAGAAAAGTTTATAAATTTCCGTATAAGCTATGGAGGAAGGGCCCTAATTTTGAAACATTTGATTAAAAAAATTTTGAATGGTTTTACGAAAGCCGTATTTTCAACACCACCATTAACACTTCCTCCCAGGCATCTAAATCTATCGACTATAAAACTAATCCAGTTCGGTTTTGCAGACGATAAATTTGATGCTTTGTGAAGGGGCCTTACAGGTAATGTTGGATTGCATGTATTCTAAAACCTAGGTTTTTGCAATCCTTTCTTTCCAGTTGTTTGAGTACAATTTTTTCATCACTATGAGATGACAAACGTGCTTGAGGCGGTAAATGGTGTTGTCATACAGGTTTTGGAATATTCTTGTTGGAGGCTATTTTTTAGAGAAGGTATTCCTTATTCGGATGCCCCACTTGTCCTCAATTTGGTCCTTAGATAGTGAGGATCTTTACATTTTGCTTACAAATGCGATAATCGAACATCGCGTTGCTTATTCTGAAAGAAATTTTGCAAAGCCCTTCTTGTTTGATGTCACAAATTTGGAAAAGCAGGATTGCAGTAGTACAGAGTCAAACGCATTAAATATATTTTTACATATAAAGAAAATAGTAAAAGAGGTTTGAAGTACCTCTTTTTATTAACTCAAGTACTTCTTATTTCTTCAATAAAACCGATCTCAAGTAATATCTCCTTAAGATGTATCCTGATCTAAACGGGGTTCAAAGAAAAGTGACCGCATGTGACAAATTGCAAGACAAGCTACAAAATTAGCGTCATTGATTGCAGACGTATGGAATAAGTGCTGATCAGATGATGGGTGAAAAAATCCTGATTGTATAATATGCGTGTTAAAAAATGCAAATTTAATTCGGACTTGTTGCAATTTAAAATTTAGAAGAAATCTGCCAAAGTAGAATTTTCCAGATTGATGTTGACGTTTCAAAGACGTTTTCATGGAGTACAGCAAGTGCATTAAAATCATTTTTCTGATTGCATGAGCGGATAAAAAATTTATGTGTAGACTGTAGAAGCTAACAACTGAACAGTATTTCTGCCATTTTACAATCTTTGTTATTTTTCGACTTTGATTGGTGTAAAATTTACATTACTTTAGATCTGTTTGCTACTGTAATTATTGAAATATTCAAACATATTACTTTTATTTCCGATCTAAGTGGTAAAATGTAAACCGTGTGTGTTTAGGTTTGCTGAAACAACCAGTCGTAATGGGTGGAGTAGCACTGGGACTTTTGCTAATTTTGATTGCAGTGTTAGTTCCAGTGCTGGTGATAAACCAGAATAAAACAGAACCTGATGTTCCTACAGCTGCTCCCCGAATCCAAACGACACAAAGACCAAGTTCTACACCAACTGCAGCACCAAAAAGTATTGCATATTTTTTTCAAATGTTGAGGGTTAATTTTTAAGTTTAAAAATAATATCTATCTTTTTAAGTTACGTTTTATGTATATCAAAATTTAGACTTTTACTTGAATACAGTGCGTTAAGTGGACAGCTGATTTTGCAGATGTTCTGGCTCTGCATAAAAAAAGCTGAAACATTCAGTTATCACAAGTGCATAGGGCTAGTTATTATGGGTCTCAGCTCAGTTGTTGGATGGTTTAAAGTGTACAATCTCATTGATAATGGTTCAGGAATAAACCGAAACGTTTCTAGTTCAAATATGTTCAATATATTTCAGGCTATAATTTTTCTAATCTAACTAAGAAATGTCAGCAATTTTGATTAAATTAGAAAATTTGTCACAAACCTGGCTACAATGCTACGCTTAAAACTTAAATTAAACTGTTCTAAACTGAAGTTTCGGTAACAACTTGCTCATTGCATAAAAAATTGTCGTTCTTACGACTTCCACTAACAAAATGAGTTTAAAACTAGATTTGAACCCAGCTGCAGAAATACTGTGGTTCGAAAAAATGTTTATTTTCAATCGGTAAAAATTATTACCAACGTCAAAGCCAAAATTTGCTTTACAGTATCAGAATGCCCTTCTTTGAAATTATCACAACATCTAACGGCAACCTGCACAAATGGAAAGGAAATTGGGTCGGCTTGTTCATTTTCATGTGAAACGGGATTCCGTGTAAACGTGAGAGCAATTTTGTTTGCATGCAACTCATTGAGCAAAATGATTGGCAAAAGATGACAATTTTTTCTCGCGTGGCTCATAAAACAGTATTTGAGAAAACAAACCGTTACAAGCCGAAAGAATTCGTGAAGTCTCTCAATTTTATAATGACAAGTATTTTTGTGCGACTTTAAAACTCTTTAGAAATCGCATACGTCAAGTAAAAACCATATTTTTACAGTAAAAAAGGTTAATTTTGTAGAAAAGCATTGACAAAAGCAAAAAACAAGTCAACGACAGCACCTCTAATTTTTATTAATTATTCTGTTTAAGTTAATGTTATTCTTCTTTAATAATTTTATGTTTCTAAATTATTCCAATAAAATTAATGTTTCTTAATTATACCGTTTAAGAGAGTTTTCGACTTTGTTAAAAGACGTTGGTTTTAATTCCATTCAACCTGAATTAAAAAATGCAGTGTGTTTGCATTCTTTTGAAGCGTGTTTTCGAGCTAATGAGTTTCAAATTTTTTTACTTTGTTTAGGGTCCAATTAGCATCACCTGTGAATCTTCATTGCAATGGTCATCCTCTTCTCCGGTTTGTAGCAAGATAAACAACACTTGTCCTCCTTGTTACACGGGACCGTATTGCAAGGAATCGACCAGTTGGAAAGACTTGGAAGTTCAAGTCAGTGATGAGCCTTTGGGAAAGTTTAAGGTAAAAGCATAAATACAGCGCCAGTTTTGTCACTATGTAAACATCAACTGTATAAGTTATGATAACCAGTTTTTTGGCAGCAATATAATGATAGATAAAGGCATAAAGTGTTCAAATAAATTAAAAATTGCTGTAAAATTATTAATAAATTAGAAATTTTAGAAGCACAAGGGTTAAAATCATTTCTACTTAATCTAAAAACCAAACCAGTTCTAGAAAAGAACTAAGCATGACCAATAACTTTTTACAATTGCTATGTGCTTATAGTTCTACATTTTGGTAATTTACATCATACAGTATTTACGTATATGCAGTTCAGAAAAGAGCATTGTAATTTTAATAAACATTGCTAAAGTTTACATCAAAGTACGACAATTACTGTAAAGCTCTACCTCAACAAAGCCAATTTTTTTATTCTTCAAATTGCTTTCTCCGATGTCATTTTATTGAAGTTAAAGTTTCGTTTCTCACTTCAGCAATTAAGTATCTTCAAAATAATTCGAATGTTTGCGAGTAAATAAGGTTTTTTATTCTGAAGATGCTACCTGAGCTGAGAAAAAATGTCAACTTTAAAGAAAAAAATGACATCGAAGAACACCGTTTGGTAAATAGAATAATCTAAGAGCTTATTATTTCTTATAGGCTCAGCGAAAGCTTTGTGTATACGTTAATAGAAAAAGCGTCTATAGAACACCAACTTATTTCTTGCCTCGCATTCTTTGTTTCAGGTTGTTTATGCTGGATTTGTAATCGCTTGCAAGAATTCGTTTCATGACGTATTCAAATGGACGTTTAAATGTGAATGCACTGACTTGCAAACTCACGTGGAAGCGGAGTGCCAGAAAAGCAAATCCCCACGTGGAGCTTGTGAGCACGCATTAGCTCAAATTGTGCGGATTATGGCAAATCTCAAAAAATACCCTGCATTATGCGACCCAGGTCTGGCGCCAACAACCTGTTGATTTAACGCATGAAATTTCAAACAGGAAAGTAAGATAGCTAAGTACACTGGATTTAATCTTAAAGCCGATCTTTACTCCTCGTCTACACAAACTACATGTCACAAAATAGTAAAAAAAAACTTTCGATTTCGTTTTGCTTTGCCAGTATCGTCTCTGGCGCCACTGGTGGAAAATTTAAAAGAAAAATAAACCTTAGTTGAGCTATCCATGATTAATTAGCTGCTGAAATCAAGAATTTTTTTTTTCAACAGCTAACCAACCGCATTTGTGCAATCGCTAACCAATTTTTAGTGATTTAGCTCATTCTACCTATGACGTCATCGACGTCTGTTTTCGCAATTTTTCTTCAAAACTAAATGGAGTTGAAAAATTTTTTGCTATTTTTTCTAAATTTTGTTCACTGCTTTGTATTATGATTAATTTGTATAAGCTAGGTTTGCTTTTTTTAAGATGGTGACTGTTTATTTGCTTGATTTTCTCTTTACTGGACTTCTCAAAACTTTACTACGCGTTGCTTTACTTCACTGCGCTATGCTAGTACTTTAAATTTTGTTTATTGGTCGTTATAAACAAAGAATGCTACACAAAAGTGCAGCCAAACGCATAATAGAAAGAAATTAAAAAACGATTCTAAAACCTTTACAATAAAATAATGGCTTTGAAAGATCTGCCAGGTTTTTAAGTTTTTAGATTCAGACCTCTTGAATGCCATAAGCTTATTATGATTCTGTATATAATTAATACAGTTTTGGTGGTGTAAAGCTCCTAAAAATACAGTAGGTTGTTAGCTCAAACGCTTGCTCAGTTACACTGCACTAGCCTACTTTAGCGGCAATAGCTAATGTCGTTCACCACACAAAGCTTTGGTTTGATCTGATACCAGAGTTCTATGTAAGGAGTTGGTTAACTCTGTCCGTCCGTAGTCACGCACGAGCACGATTGCACAAACGTCAAAAACGTCTCAAATAGTCGAGGTTTCCAGTGCTTTGTTGGTATACTGGACTACCTGTCTGCTTTGTCTCACATGAACATTTTTGTGTATATGAAGGTTAGTTTACTTTCAAATGTAATGAAGAAAATAAAAAAGGAAGGAATTTGCCATCCCTTAATAAAGAGAACTCTGCTGATGCTACAGTATTATCACACGCAATCCACAATATCGCAGAGCATGCAAAGAAGCTGAGCTAATTAAACGCACAGGGGCCATAGTTTGCAACATCTTCCTCTTCAAGCAACTTTGGTGATTGTATTTTTTTTATCCTTGTTCTACTTTTTACTTTGTGTTATATTTCAGCACACCGTTTAGTATTTTTCAGCGCTTTTCTTTGTTTTAGTGTTTCATTGCTGTAGTTACTGTAGTGTATTTGTAATTAAATGATGTCATCTTTAAGTGACTTTGATTTTAATGAATAAAAAAAGCGTTGAAAATATTGTGATTGATTTTTACGAATAAAATGTTCTGGCTGAAAGGCTGGGGCTAAAAATGTTTTAGATGTCCAGTCAACTCGAAATTGAGGGATTTTCCTTTTATTCCTCTCTATTGTTTCTTTTGATTGGTGATTTCTTTTGCAACACCGTTCCAAACACAGTATTTCATCATTGATGGTAAAATGCTAAAAAAAGAGCATACCCAAGCATGTTTTGTATTCTCACTTATGCTTTCACTGTCGCATCTAGCGCGTAAAAGAGCAGTGTTTTAAACGTAATAATGCAGAAAAGCAAAATCGATTGCACACTTTTTGGTCTTTAGGCAAGTTAGCCGACTCTGGTTCGATTCTCCATCGATAATCAAAGTTTAAACCAAAGACTGCAATAATTGTTAATCACAGCAGCTTCCCTGCTTGAGGATTCACTGGTTAACAAATTTTTACTGAGCTGTTTAATCAGAGATACTGTATAAGTCGACTTTTCAGGATTGATGTTTCACTTATATTGGGAAACTTGTTGCAAAGGAACACAAATCCTTTGGGCTTACTTTTTCCCAGCTGTTTGACAAAATTCTTCATTAAACCTAATTTCATATAAACAGGAGGCAATAAATTTTTTGGGTCAACTATCGGGACCTCTTTGATATTTCCGTTTCCTGAAAAATATGTCACTCTTGCTGGCAAGTCTTTTCTATCGTATAGTTCTAAGGTAGCACGACTATCCCATAGACAGAGAAAGTAGCAGCGTTTTGTGAATTCGCCTTGCATTTCCGTTAAAATGCCGATGATCTTCAGGTCTCCGCGTAGAACCACTTGTATTGATTGTACTGAATGGCATCGATAAGGATTTCAATACTTTCATAAGATTTCTATAAACGCACGGAATGGGCTATGGGACAGATGGCTTTATATTGTCAATGTGGAGAAGAACGGCTTTAAGGTTTCTCTTGGAAGAATCTAGGAAGAGGCGTCACTCACTTGCTATGTGGTCCTCTCCTAGTTTTTAAATAAGCTGGTGATGTCATAACAGTAGCACAGTGGTCCATCTACTTTGAATACTGTCGACAAATCAGTATGGCGCTTTCTGTAATGACAAACCAACACATCCATTTGAAGTAGGTTATTTTCTTGCAACCGCGATGCAAGAAGTTCTGCGTTTAGTTTAGAAAGTGCTAGATCTCTTATAAGACCATTAAACTGTTTGTCGGAAAATAGAATGGGTTTCAATTTTTTTGCTGATTCATACTCAGAACCTGGTGAGTCGCTAGGAACAAGGTTGCTATCTTCGTCAAATACCACTTCATCAGCAAGGCTGACTAGTCCATCTTCAGGAGGAAGTGGTGCAGGCATTTAGGGTTCGTATGGAACAGGTTTAATGCTGAGTCTATATTAGGGTAAGTAATCTTCTTTGTGTTTCGATCTAAATCCTTTAGTATTCACAAGGCAAAAGTAACAATCTTGAAAATAATCCTTAGTTCTCTTCATATCATTGGAATAGGAAAAGGCATTGTTGAAGTTCTCTTGCTCAGCCAGTTTTGCAAGCCACTGGAGCAAGAGGTGCATATTTGATGCGGGGCCCACTGTTTATCTTGATCTCCTAAAGGACATCCAAAATACAGTTTGTATATTTTTTTTAGATCTGTTGTGATTGATAGTCTTTGAGCTTTGCTTGTAACGCTGCCACATACATACTGTAGCAAAACAAGTCTGAATTATTTTCACACTTTCTTAGCATGGAGATAATAAAGCTAAAGATAAACTTAAACTTAGAGTTAAGCACAAAACTGCAAAATAACTAAATTCAATGATTTTAACACACTCTTGCTAAACAATTACAGATGCTACCAGGGGCGTATTTAGAGGGGGGCATTGGGCCAAGGCCCCCCTTTTGGGTTGCCAGGATAGTGAAATTAGCATAGAATAGTATGCAAAATTGCAGTATGGCCCCCCCTTTGCAAGTTGAGCAGAAGCTTTGATCACACAAAGGGTATGTTTTGTACGTTTGTTTTAGGCCTGCACCCAACTTTGGGCAAAAACTCGAACTAAATTTGAGTGAAGACCTTTTTTTTGCTTTTCACCTAATTTTGGGCAAAAATCAGACTAAATTTGAGTAAAGACCTTTTTTTTGGTCTTCACCAAAATTTGGGCAAAAAATCGGACTGATTTTGGGTGGAACAACTTCTTATTATGATCTTTGTTCTTCTCAAATTTTCTGAGATTCTTGCCCCCCCCCTTATCAAAATCCTGCGTACGCTACTGGATCCTACTAAAACTGATTCTAAAACGACAACTTTCATTTTCAGCAAAGAGCTATAATTCCTATTTAGCAAAACATACACTTCCTTATCTGCTATACTCCTTATCAATAACCGTTCGAAACTGATGAAATGTTGTCTACGACATCATAGCTATAAATTTTGTATAAATAGTAAAGTCTATACTATGCGTGCTTTATAGTCAAATCTTTAAAAGTGAAAAGTGACTATATCTCGTAAACCTGATGTGCTGGGAAAAAAGTAAAGACATTTTTGAAAGCAGTACGAAAAATTCATCTAGAAGAGTTGGGTCGCTTCTCTGAATTAAATTTTCTGTAGACCAGTGAAAGACCACCTCAAAAAAATTCTAAGATTATAAAAAAAGTTTTTTGAAAAATCAAAAATTCAAATTCATTTTATTGTAATTGTAATTATATTTTATTCGCCAAGTTGCCTCGGCCAGGAGACAGCGAAGTGACCTGTCGGTCTTCGAGTCAAGCTACCACCTGACCATCTGTCTACCACACGCGGTAGAGACTTGAGACTTCACACTGTCCCTTTAATTGCTGGACGTCAAGCAGGGAAGCTATGAATACCAATTTGTATAGTCTTTGGTTTGACCCGACCGAGAATCGAACCCCAGTCTATCGCTTCGGTAGCAGACGCTCTATCCACTCGATCACTGATCGGTTTGATGTACCTCCAATTAAAATAATGGTTTGTTTAATGTACCACTAATTAAAATATGGTGAACAAGTTGGTTGATAAATATAAACCAGGTAAACTTTTCGAAAGCTAGTATAAAACAATTGAAAAAGACGAATCAGCAGTGAGCTCTCCATCATATTATCACTGTACCTATTAACTGAGTTTTATATGAACGAATGCTGATTGCTGGTATTTATCAATTGGTGAGTGACTGCTTGGTTTTCTGTAATTTTGGTCTCACTTTCGTGTTGTTTTCAATAACGCTGGAGAATGGTTTCTAAATGTGTTTTGGCAGTTAAATGGATGAGTTTCGGTTGGTCAAATTTAACACGGCATCATTAAATCAATACTTACTATCTTGGTTCGGGCACGTTCTGGAAAGCAATAATGTTCTTCACGCTGTAGAACTATATTTCGTTAATTTCGGAACTTTTTGCCTGTTTTGTTAAACTTACCTTTTCAGGTTACCTATTGCTCTAATTTTTCTTGTGCACTATTTGCACATTATGACTAAGTAATCAGCCGAAACGTCTTTTTTTAAATAAAATGTTAACGACAGGTGTTGCTCTTTTATTCTTAGTGAAACTGTTTCTCAAGATCAATTTTTATGCTCCAAATATCAATTTACTTCTCAAGAAACTTAAAAAACATTGCCGCAAATATCAAAAGTGCACCACGCCACAATAAACAACTTTGAAAAGTTTAATTTTTTTCTCCGCAACGATGTAAACTATCCACTCCATTGAAAACTAAAGTAAAATCAGTTGAAAATTCCACCGAATGCGCCATAAAGCAGATAATTTTCGCGTGTTTCTTTAAAAGTAAGTAAACAAAAACCTCGTTTATTGTCTGTAAACGTAAAATACTTTTTTGTTTTTTTTGATATAAAACTCGGCTAGACCGGAGATAGGTTTTAATATTCAAAATTTGTTAGAAGTCGATTGGCATGCTTGCATTTATGGGCAATCAACCTAGTACAGTGAATTAGATTCTAATCAAATTCAAGTTTGCTTGAAAGGCACAAAATGTTATATTAAATACATATTAAAATCAAAGTTAATCCTTAGAAGCCCATAGAGCGCAAACGCCTTCTCAAAACAGTTTCAACCTGCGAGAAGCAGTTATAAAACACATGGTTAAGTGATTCCGGAACCTGAGGGACCCAAGTTACTGTTGGGTGAATCTTTTATACCGAAGCTATGTTGCACAATCCAGCAACCTGTTTTAATATGATGGTAAATACAATATAATTTATTTATGATGTTTTGCATTTGCTTGCCAAAGCTTTAATGTTGAATAGTGTGCGTGCCAAAACTAAGCATGCGGGGAAACGTTCTCTCCAGCTCAATTAGTAAAACACTGGACCTGTAATCAATAGGCTGCAGGTTCGGATCCTGAGTGAAGACAGCTTTTTTGCATTTCTTGCTTTAAGTATTCGTCATTCTGGTAACTTTTCTCTAGATTTCCGGGATGGTAGTCAATTGGTAAGAAAGCACGCAAACGATCAAACACAATAATCATCAAATTTAACATCTATTAAATGATAACAAATCTTGTAAGTAAGAATCAGGTCAAATTCCAATCTACGATACTGCAAAGATTTTATATTAGGCTTAGACAACCTATCAACATAAGAAGAAAAAGGAATATTGCAACGTTTACAAATTTTTCTGGTGAAGTTTTTTTGCTCAGATTCGATAGAAGGTATATCTCTTTCAAGATGAGGAGACCCTACCGAGGTATTATATGTAACGAACTCCAAAAAAAAAAAGACTAAGCTCGCTTGGGGTTCTTACAGAACGCGTGCTGCCATGGTTTCAACTCTTCTTTATTCAGAAACAAATAATGACATAAATAAACAACTATACCACGCTACAGCACGGTTTCAAATTAAACTTGAAACCGGCGAGCTAACGAAAGAAAAAGACCAGCTGGCTTAACCGAAAATTACATGCTAACGAAATATCTAAACATAACGTCATTTTACGTCTGACCATCAGATCTTAAAAAGAAGAATGAATGAGAAGAATGTTTGCCATCACAGTCAAAAGCGCAAAGCTTGCCTTCTTCATGCTTCGCGCATAAAGAAAGAAACAAACTTAATTATATGCAAATTTAAACACGTACAAACGCCAGCGATTTGTAACAGGTTTCGAGCTGAAATTGCAACAGCTGCAAAATGCCCTGCAGACCGCGCTCTTTGCGTAAAGGCAAACAAATTAAGAATTCAAAAAATGCTATACAGCACATCAGGATGTAATGCTATGACGTAACATTATACTCTAACTTAGGACAAACGTACGTAATATAAGCCACAGGAAAAAAATTTTAAAATACGATAAGAAAATACAATTTTCGAAAAATGACAAGACCACTTCAACTTACTAGATATCAAGACACCCAAATCTTTTACAGTAGTTGAACACAAAATTGATTATCTCCAATGAAATATTCATTTGCTTGCTATCTTTACTAACTTTACGTTTAATGGCCAAGTGTTGGCATTTAGGAGGGGCAAGAGATAATTGACGAGTACTGGAAAAAGACTCTACCGAATTAAGATTTTTCTGCAATTCAACACAGTTATCACTAATGCTAAACAGTTTGGCATCATCAGCATTTAGGTAAATGTCACTTGAAGAATTAGAAAAATTACAACACTTAGGTCATTGATGTAAATATTGAATAAAAGAGGTCTTAAAACACTTCCCTGCGACACACCTCTAGTAACACTAAGAAAACCAGATTGCACCTCATTGATACATACACTTTGAGACCTGTTACACAAATTTTTTTTTATCCAGGATGTAAAGTAATCACTAACACCATAAGAATATAAAACTGCAAATAATTTAGAATGAGAGACAGTATCAAAGGCTTTAGCAAAATCAGTGTATATTATATCAAAATCAAGGTTACTGTAATAAAAATAAAGCCATTTGTTTAATACTGACATCAACTGTGTGGAAATAGATCAACCGGGAATAACATCATATTGCCCATAAGCAGTACTTAAATTGTAAAATTTTTCTTGGGGGGAAGCTTTTGCGGCCTTGACCAAACCTTAGTGAAGATTATATAACTCCGTCGACAAAATTGAATAAAGACCAAAAATGAAAAAGGTCTTCGTCGAGAGTCTAATTGCTTTTTTGCCAAAATTAGGTGAAGACCAAAAAGAAAAAAAAAAGGTCTTCGCCGACGGTTGATGTGTTTCTCCTTCTGAATCACTTTTCCCGCGGAATTTGGTGCTATATTCAACCGGATTGTGTAGGTCTTTTTCCTTGGATCATCCAGCGCTCAAATCTCGATGGGGAGACACCTAAATCTCGATGGGAGGACGCTTAATCTCGATGTGAGGACGCTAACTTTCGATGGGGGGACGCGTCCCCCCTACAATTTAAGTACCGCCTAGAAGTAAAAATGTTGTTGCTTAATAAATAAAGTAGCAATTTTTTGGCAATAATTCTTTCAAGTAATCTACACATGACACATGTTTATCGCATAGGAAGATAATTTGAAGGTAGTTCGCGAGTACCCTTTTTGTGAATTGGAATAACTAATGCTTGTTTCCATTGATATGGCATCTTGGCAGTGCTAAGACTAAGTTGAAACAAACTACATAATACATCAATAATTCAAGGAGCAATTCACTTAAAAAAACAAGCCAGTATTTCATCAGGTGTTCTAAAAATTTTGTTGGACATGTTAGCAAGAGCAGTAGTAATACCATTTGCAGTAACTTCAATATTATTCATCTTAGCAATGTAACTAAGTTCATTTAAGTGAAGATTCTGACCATTATCAGTAATAAAAACGTTATGAAACACTGAATTCAAAGTGATAGTTTTATCAAGATCTTAAATTGCCATGTCATCAGAGTCAATTTTTTGTAATTGTAATTACAAAAAATTTTTTTTTGTCATCAGAGTCTGTTATAAGTGGTGGAATAAAAGGCACATGTAGGTTTATAGAAGCTGCCAGTTCATTCACAATCTTATCATAAAGGTTTTGAACTTTACCATTTGCAGTTGTAATAATATCAGACTAATTTGTGGAGGAAAGTTTAGAAAAAATGCTTTGAAAGTCAGCTTTTTTGAAATTTGGCACTAACAGGGGTTCATTTTGAGAATGCACAAAGTCCACAATACCTGTGAATGAGATTATCTAATGATCACAAGTACTAGATAATGGTGGCAATACAGCTCATGAATTCAAGAAATTTGTACTGACAGAATCAGTAAGTAATAAATCAAGTGTGTGACTCCTGCAGTGTGTAGCGTCTGAAATATTTTGAAGCAAAGAGTTCTCAATACAATAGTTCAAAATTTTGTATGGCAAGCTCCACTCGGAGTAAAAGGTATGGACCAATCAATGTTCGAAAAATTAAAGCCTCCAAACAGAAAAAAAAATGCTGAGTTAGATTTACATGCATTAATGTATTTACGTAAAAGTTCCACATTACTAATAGAAGTGTTGAAAGTAGGACTTGTAAATACATGCAACAAACGCGGAAGCAATTGCCATTAGAAGCATGAACACCAACAGTTGTTGATTCAATACCATCACGGGAAATGGAGGGTTTAAAATGAGATACATGTAAGTGAGATTTGAACAACAACAAAACACCGTCTCCTCTGCTATTCGGTTTATCACGTCTGCAAACGTTGTATTGATCTGGGCACACTATAGAATCTGAAATTGCGAGGCTGAGTCAGGTTTCAGCAATAACAGATAAGCCAAACGTAGAACTGTTGTCAGCATTAACAAAATTGTGTAGAAAGTTTAATTTGTTAGCCATGGATCTAGCATTCAAAAGGATAATCTTTACTTTAGAAAGGTCCTCAGAAGCATTAGTGTGGCAAATTTTCAGATTTTTAGCTTTAATTGTAGTTTCTTCACTCACTTCTTTGCAGTCTACAGAGCTCAGTCCTTTTTTGTGTTTGATGTACATGGGTTAGTAGGGGTTTGTACTGAGGAGAGATTGGGCAAAATTTTGTCAGCTGTAGACCCTGCCTGGTGTTTCAAATCTTTTGGGATATTGTCATTGCCTTTTTTCTTTTGGTTAATTTTTTGACGACCCTTTTCGCGTTTTAAGTAGCGAATCTCACTTTCTGTTCTTGTCAAGTCTGAGTTAATCCAACAGATTTTGTTGTCTTGAGATGTGATTTTTTTCCGTGTCCATTATTGTTAAGAAATACAGCATCAGCTTCTTACTTCACAATTGCAAGTATTAGTCTTGGTTTTGTCTTGCTTTCACCAGTATTGTCATTTCTTCCAATTCGTTTGACAAGTAGAAGATCTCTTTCAGTCAGTTTTGATTCTATAGGTGAGATAAATTTAAGAACTTTTGGATCAACAGATTTACCTTTAGACTCTTCTTCTGCTAGACCAGAGATAATGAAGTTTCTTTGACAATTCTTTTTATCAGATTGGTTAGTTTCAACAGCTATCATTAATGTCTCTTTAATAGCAAGAGATGATATCTTTTTCAGAGCTTCATTTACCATTGCTGACTGCTGAGTTTTTACAATGTCAGCATAGGTTTTGGACAATGTTTTAGCATGCTGGCCAGGGGTTGAGAAAACTGTTTTACTGCATCAGAGAGATTATCTTTTATCAAAATCAAAATAGAATTTTTGATTTCTTTACAAACTGATGATTTTATTTCTTTAATATCTTTGCTGCAGCAGACATTGTTATTTTGTCTGCAACTTATGCGTTTCCATATAAAACCACCACTTTCATTATTATTTTGCATAAACTCATAAACATGGTTTGGAACTCGAACACTTTTGGAGTGGAACCAATTAGCACAAGTATCGAAACACAGTTATTTGGAATCTGGCTTAACTTTCTTGGTACATTTTTTACAAATACCTTTTTGGTCTTGAACCATGTTACCAGTATATAAAAACCAGGGATATGTTTGTATATACAGCGGGCCTTATTTAAATTTACCCTTGCCAGTCAGCCAGTACTATATTATTAGCCAATGATTGCTTAGTTAACTCTTATTCAGATAGAATGTTTTTGTTATCTGAAGTTTTTGAAACTTAAATTTTTCAAGCTATATTTCATTTTAACATGTTTATTTGTCGGACAAATTTTATTTTCTTAGCCAGAAGTTTACAATTTGCTGCCCGCGGTCCGAAATTCTGAGGCACGCAAGTAGATTTAATAGATCGTCAAATCACACTTCGAGCTGAAAGGCCATTAGCGCTAATCACGCTTATAACAATAGAATATATCGTAAAATTGTCTTTTTCTGCAAATTACCGGTATTCTTTTTGTTGGCGAGAAGTATCAAAACTTAATTTAAGGAAAATTAAATTAATGAATATAAAGTACGCTACAAAAAACTATGCTGTTTTTTTTGTGTTGCCTACCCGAAGTGTCGAAAACTAATCTGTAGAAAATTAAATCAATGACTATTAAACACGCTACGAAAAATAAATAATTTTTTGTTTTTACGATTCATGCTGTTTTTTGCGCTGCGTAGAAGAAATGTCGAAAATATATATAGTTTCAATGTAAAACTGTATTTTTCGAAGCGTATTTTATGGTATATTGTAAAATGCTGTACAGCAATGAATCATGAAAACAAACATTTTGCGTATTTTTTTTAAGCATATTTTATAATAGTTGTTAATTTAGTTTACATTGATGTAAAACTGCAGTAAATTAACAACCAGTATAAAATACTTTTCGAAGCGTATTTTATAGTAGTTGTTAATTTAGTTTTACGTAAACTAAATTAACAACTACTATAAAATACGCTTAAAAAAATACACAAAATGTTTGTTTTCACGATTCATTGCTGTACAGCATTTTATAGCATACTATAAAATACACAAAATGTTCGAAAAATACACAAAATGTTTCTTTTTGCGATTCATTGCTGTTTAGTGATATAAAATTTTAGAATTGCGTTGATCATCATCGGATTCATTGTTGAATCTTTTGAAGATTTTGGTAGCCTTGTAAAACAATGCTGTTGCAAAAAATCGATTCGAACTGTTTTTGTCTCGTCTGTGTCAAGAATCAACAACGCGAGAATATAATGCAGGTTAAAAAAATTCGGCCTTATTTTACAGTGTTTCGAGACGTTGAAATTTCCACCTATAAAAAAGAAAAGATATATCCTGTGAATAATTTTGATTAGATGATTGTCAAACTTTGTATGACAATCACCTTTGTATGACAAACGTTGTATGACAACAAACTTTGTATGACAAACTTTGTATGACAACGTTATTGTTGTAGCACATATTTATTCTTCTGTTACCGGACAGCGTCAGACACTAACTTGTTGGAAAATCCGCGCACTTTTCATAGCAATGACCACTTTGTGGCTAGAGGAATCCGAACCTGCTTAGGAGTTTTCGATGATCCAACGTTCCTGTGGATTTCTTCGAATTCTTGTCCACTAACTTTGCTGCTTGTTCGAAGCCACCAAGCAGAGATAATCATCATAAAGCTTCTTATCCAAGGACGCAATTAACAGCGTGACCAGGGTGCGAGTTGAACCCAGATCATTCAATCAGGGTTGTCGTAAAAACGACGCCTTTACCCATTCGACAACGCTACCGACTAATGGGGTCCACGATGAGGTCAAACTTTTTGATTGTTTAAGCTAGACACACGAAATTTTCAGGATAGGCAAGTATGAAGAAAAAATAAAATTTGACAAAATTTGGGGTATCGAAATGGGGGCCTTCAATTGGGACCTTTCAAAATTTAAACTTTTAAACCATTCAAGTTAGACAAATGAAACTTTCAGAATACCTAATTACAAAAGAAAGATAAAATCAGAATATATAAATAAATATGACTAATTTTTGGTGCCACAATCGGAAAGTCCTACTCGAGCAGGTCCTTCATAATTTTTAACCACTCAAGCCCGACAAATAAAATTTTCAAGATAGGTAAAATAAAATATAAAAAAATTCGTGGTTGTCATATTATAGAGGTCTTCCAATTATGTTTACACCTATCCTATTAACGCAAAAGCTAAACAAATTAAATCTATTCGATAGGTTAATATCAACCAAAGATTACAGAAAACCACGTTTGGTTGGCCACATTAAAGAGACCATGCCAAACGGGCTTCTTAAACTTTTAAAACCTTTATTGCAAAGTATTCCAGCTAGATATATCAAATTTTAAGAAGACTGGTAGGCTAATATAAGAAAAAAAGAAAACATACGAAACTTGGCAATGCCATGTAGGATAATTAGTCCATAAATGGACCCTTAAAGTATAAAATGAACTCTCGCAATGAATTGGTATTACAAAAATGTAAAAGAGTTAAACGTATGGGATTACATTAACATTTAAGACGTTGAAGTACTTGAGCTTAATGGCTTTGTTAGATTTAAGCTGGATGGCCGAGTTTTTTTCTAAACTGTCCCTTGCAACGTTGAAAAAACTTTCTACTTGCTCTTCAAGTTTTTGAACAATTTTATTAAGAAAACTTTCGTGCTGAATAATGGATGTAATACACAAAAGTGGGTACAGCTAGCGCAAAAATTAGCTCCGCTAACAGCTGTTCCGTTAATTGAAAAGATTACCTTTGCTAACGCTAATCCAATTACGCAAATTTTTCGTTAGTGGAAGCTAAAGCTAATTCCTTAATCCGCTAATTAACCACAAAGTACAATATGAGAATTAAAAAAACGAAAAATCAATTTCGTAACTTCCACCAATTACTTTCGGATGTCCGGCGGCATAATTTTATAAGGCTAACAGGCGGCATAGGTACAATTGTACCTAAACTTATTTTGTGGAAAATTTGTCGTTGTAGGTATAATTTCTGAAACAATTGAATTTGATATAAATAGTAAGACTTTAAAGACTATGGTACATAAAGGTGAATTTACACAGTATCCGTTTTTCGTACGTTTTCGTCCGTTTTTTTACGTTTTTGCTTCTCCTTGAAAAAGTATGCGCTTTTTCATCCGCATTTTTATAAGTCCATATACGCACTAAGTAGACTGTTATACATAGATAAAAATTTTGTTCAAAAATTTTGTGTATGAACGATAAGAGCGATATTTCGAAATAGAGCTGCACCCCTTTACAAAAAAATTTTTTCGGAAAACTTTTGTCCAGTATGCGACTGTCTGGTTAATGCGGATATGGACACATAAAAATGCGGATGAAAAAGCGCATACTTTGTCAAGGAGAAGCAAAAACGTAAAAAAACGGACGAAAACGTACGAAAAACGGATACTGTGTAAATTCACCTTAATTAAGCACGGCCCAGACACAACGTATTATGACGTCATAATGCATACCGATGAAAATCTAAAAGCAGTTTACACACAACGCGTGCGCGAGTCTCGCGTTTAAATTTTTGTATACTTGTTTTATTATAAATGGAAAAAAAGCAAATTTTTCCTTTTTTTCTTTTCCTAATAAAACTAACACGAAATTTAACCCTTTTTTTCCTTTCCTAATAGAACTAACACAAAATTAAACGCAAGACTCGCGCACGCGTTGCGTGTAAACCAGCCTTAATGCTGAGTATGCATCATGCTTTTAGGTGTTTAGAAACACAGGCTGTGCGTTGCTCCTATTCAGTTACTTTTGAGTCAGTCAGAAGAAACGTTTAAAGAGTTTAAAAGCGCGAGAACTGCAAATGATGACTTAATAGAGCTTGATTGTGCAAAGCAGTAACATTTTTTGTTGCTTGATAAGCCTTTTAGCCTCTTAGGCTAACCTGGTTAACCAGATTTACAGTAGCCAGCCCTTACAGTAGTTAGCCAATTATTTAGCCAGTTTTTAACGTACAGTAGTTACCCAATTACTTGTTTATGGCCTATTAGCCTCTACCTAGTCACTAGTTCGGTACTGCGCATAACCTGTAGCAGTAGCAGTACTGAGCTGCAGTAGCGGTTTCTGCAGGTTTTGCAAAATCCCACTTGATGCCTGATATATTTACGATATCATCTACCAGAGGTGGAGTCCTTGGCCTCGAGGACACATTTTGAAGTCCTTGGCCTTGGCCTCGAAGGTCAAGTTCTTGGCCTTGGCCTCGAAGCCTCAAGGCCTCGAAAATTGCCCTATCGTCGGCTCGAGGACAGCACTATTTTTTAAACAGTTGAAATTTCCCTGGAAAACGCCAGAAACCTCGCAGAAAATTTGCAAACAACTTTTTTGTTTTCCTCACTTGGAGCATAGGCGTAGCCAAGGGGAGGGGGCAGGGGGTCCGCTCCCTCCCCAATTGAAATTTCACCAATGAAAAAAAAGCCTATAGTTTCTTCAGTTTCAGTTTCTTTTTAGCATTTTTCGCTTACAGCAGTATAACTAACAACAATATTAAAGACCATGAGCTCCGGGTCCCCCTCAATTCAATTTTAGCCAGCCAATTTAAACGTATAACCCGAAGAAAACAGAGAGTTTTTGTCCTAAAAGTTGCTATCTCAGGCCCACATCTAGTCTTTTTGTGAACGTAATGCATTAATCAGGGCCGGATTTACCATAATATGACGCAGTACCAGCAGTAGCGTAGCCATAGGGGAGGCGGGGGCTAGAGCCCCCCCCCATTGGCTTGTCTACCAAAATGCAGAATAAGGAAAATACCACGTTTTTAGCTCTTTTCAAGACTGTTTTTTGCGCTGGAATTTACTAAAAAGTGATTTAATGCATCATTTGAAACGTATATTCAGGGGGGCTAATTGTCAAAAATTAAAGTTACAAATCAATGAAAACTTTGAAAAAATGCCCGAAAATAAACAATCAAATTTGATCGCTAATTTAAAAACGCCAAACATAGGTTTTATCAACAAATATATCATTAACTCAGGAATATGGGGAGGGGGGGCTATTTAGTGTTAATTAATTACCAGTCATTTCTCTCAAATATCTTTCCATTAACCCTTCCCCCAAGTATTTTTCTTTATAAAATAAAGACGAAATAGATTACTCCGTGTGAGTTTTGTTGAATAATAGGATTTTATGATTTACCAGCATGTAAACAAGAGAACTGCAAGGTTATCATTAGCAACTTCCTATATAGCCCAATAAGCCCATTAATGCAACCAGCTGAATCATGTTGGGCTGCCAATTTTTATGTCACGTTCTAAAAGCATTATTTTCTATTAAAATAGTTCTAAAATTATTTTCATTTTGCAAAAAAATGCAAAATTTTCGAGCGCTAGGGGCTCCGCCCCCAGACCACAAGCCTCCGGCTGCTGGATGCTTCGCCCCCTGACCCCCATTGGCCTTTGGTGACTGGGGGCCCCGCCCCTAGACCCCCCAAACAGCCCCCACGTTGCGAATTTCTGGCTACGCGCCTGAGTACCAGCTAGGGGCCCCAAGCTAAAATTGTAAGACTTTTTTTGGTCTTCACCTATATTTGGCAGAAAGATGTTGCGAAAATCTCCAAAGCGCCAGGGGCCTAGCGCGATGTAAATCCGGCCCAACAATAACATCGCTAGTTGACGTAACTATCTATTTTACCATTTTTCAATAACAATTCAGTAATTCACCTCCAACCTCGCCGGTTTTTACGCACAAAATACTTAAAAAAAAAAATCAGCCTTGGAAAATACTGATTGAACGAATCATTGAACTTCAATTGAGGGGGCCTGAGCCCCCTGGCCGAACATATACTCCTATACCTGGTTATTGTCATGACAAAACAAAAATCTCTAAGAAAAATCCTCAAGTGGATTATTATTTACTGCTAAAATGTTGCAAGAGACAATGCACATTACAATTAAGACAACGCACCCTAGCTGGACCAGATCACTTACAATTAAATTTAACTCCAAAATGCAAGATGTTAAACGTGTTTTAAACTTAAATTGCAAGTAAAAGGAGTATTAAACAATTTAATTTTTTCAATTGGCTTTTAAATGTCAAAAATCTAGTGCTTTTAAATGGCTCTGAACACTTGCGAAATGTGATTCAATGGCATTAAAATAGTTTTTTTTCCAAAAAATTACAAAAAATCGCCAAAAGAGACCCCCCGTCAGTGATACCTTTGAGTTACACTAGCTTTCTCAACACGTTTCCAAAGTTAAATATTTGCGTTTTTGAACTATTAGTTTAAGCCATCTTTCTTTGCAAAATCCTAGTTACGTGCTGACAGGCAGCGATTTCAGATCTTTCATTCTACGATATCTTTGTCCTACAAAAACTTCCTCTTTGGAAAAATTTTGATGACGTCATTTCATGTGATTTGTGGTTTAAGCTTACCTCAATCAAAAATTCTGGGTACACCAATGAATTGGAGATCGCTCGAAAAAAAATTTTGAAGACCTTTTTTTTGGAGAACACTTGCACCTGTGTCCTTGGCCTCAAGCATTCCTGTCCTTGGCCTCGAGAGTGTCTGTCCTCGGAAAGGCTGTCCTTGACCTTGGCCTTGGTCTCGGAGTTTTTTTGTGTACGTGGCCTCGAGCCTTGTGTCCTCGACTCCACCTCTGTCATCTACAGCAGGTTGCTTCAGATGTTTTAAAATACGAGATATTCTAGTTATGTTTTAGGAAGTTGTTCATTTTTACCGATTTACTGAATTATTATGAGTGCACTTGAAACTGGATCTAGGAGCCACAATTCACAAGGGCAAAGGTTAGTAGGTTTATGAGACGGTCTCATGACTAATTTTATACTTTTCCTTATCGTCTGATTACGTTACGAGATTTTTTTAAAGGATTTTTTACAGATATACGGATGATGAATTGAGGCAAATGATTGAAGAATCGGATTCTGAATACGAAGAAGACTCGTATGATGCATCAGATGACGAAAACTATATTCCAGCAGCGCATGGTGATGCCGGCACTCCAGAAGATTCAGAAATCATTATAGAGCTAGAAAAAGAATGCGATTCCGATGAAAGTGTTGAGGATGAGCCTACTCCTCGAAACGTCAGCAGTATCTGGATAGTCAAGGATAAAACAGAATGGAGTAGCAACCCTTTACCAAGGGCACAAACAAGATCTCGTAACATTCTGCGTCAAAAGAGTGGACCTGCAGCAAACAGTAACCTGTTTACACCAGATGAGTTATTCAAGTCAATAATGGAACCAGAGATTTGTGACATCATACTACGAGAAGCAAATCAAAAGGGAAAAAGAGTGTGTGATGCTTTCAACAATGATCTGATGAACAGGTTTCCTCTTGCTTCCAGATGGCCACCATCAAAAACACTGAAGCCTTTTACTGAAGCTGAGCTACTCGCATTTATTGGCATTCTGATTCCTGCTAGTGTACACGGACAAAACAAAGAAAATTTGGACGATATGTGGAAAAGTGATGCTTTAGCACTTATACGTGCAGCTTTGTCTCGTGACCAGTTTCAAATGATGCTCAGATTTATTAGATTTGACAATGAAAATACCCGCACAGAACGTGCGCAAACAGATAAAGCCCAACAATACGAGACATATGGATTATGTTGAATAGAAATTTGGAAAAAGCCTACAAGACTTGTGAATGCATCGCCATCGACGAACAATTATTTCCATTCAGAGCCATATTAAATTTACACAGTAGGCTACATACATACCATCTAAACCTGCTAAATATGGCGTTAAGGTTTTTTGGGCTTGCGATGCATCAAACGCATACTCACTGCAAGGTCAGATTTACACTGGAAAACCAATAGATGGTCCCCAACAAGTAAACGCTGGCAAGCGACCAGTTCTGAACCTGGTCAGTTTGTATAAAAGCTATGGAAGAAATGTTACAACGAATAACGTTTTCACAACTATGGAATTAGTTAAAGGCGGTGAATCATTCAGCCAATTCCAGTAGTTTACAATAGCTAAAGTTCAACTATAATTTTTGATATTTTTGTTTTATTTTTGGGACTGCGATTACAAAGATATTCAATAAATACAAAAAGATGCCCCCCGAAAAAAGTTTTTGGAAACTCTGAGTTTTGTTCTTCCCACCAAAACCATCGCAGGCCTAATGGTTTAGAGAACTGTGGTAGGCCTAATAGTTTAGAGATAGTTTATTTCTAAATAATTTATTTCTAAATAGTTTAGGCCTAACTATCTCAAAACTATTAGGCCTAATAGTTTAGAGATAGTTAGGCCAAATAGTTTAATACGATTGCAGTAGGCCTAATAGTATAGAGAACTGTGGTTTTGGCGGGAAGATCAAAACTCAGAGTTTCCAAAAACTTTTTTCAAGGGGACATCTTTTTGTATTTGTTGAATATCTTCGCAAACGCAGCCCCAAAACCAAAACAAAAAATATCAAAAATTATAGTTCAATTTTAGCTATTGTAAACCACCGGCATTGGCTGGATGATTCACCGCCTTTAAGGTATTGAACTCCTGGAACATGACTTTGGAAGGTAAAGTAAGAAAAAACAAAAGATTTCTGCCAAGCAACATGCAGCCTACCAAGAAAAGGCCTGTTTATTCAACCAATTTCACCTACCATCGTGACGCAACAGTCTGCTCATATGTGCCAAAGAAGAAGAAAGCAGTTGTGCTTTTGCTATCTACGCACTTGTCAGGAGAAGTTGAAGAAACACAAACAGCCTAGCCAGAGATAATAAAATACAACAACAAAACAAAAGGCAGTGTTGACACTATGGATAAAATGCTGGGCGAGTACACTGTGAAACGATAAACATTGCGTTGGCCGCTGGCATTTTTTTGCAATAAGGATGACGTCACTGGCTTGGCATGCTAAGTCATTTATAGATAACACAACGCAAGATTTAGGGCAAAGGATCATCGAAGAAAGTTTCTGAAAGAGCTTGTCAATATGCTGTGTATGCCCTCGATTGAAGCTCGTGGTTACAATAGGATGGTGATGAGGAACCATTTTCTTCGAGGATCAATGGAAATGGTGCTTGGACAACAAATTGTTACGTTACGAAAACATGCTGCTGTCGCTCGTGCTTCTCATGGCAGTCGTGGACCTACTCTGATCGTTGGCAGTTGTTGTGTCAGCCGAGATCAGAAGAGGAAACAACGAAAAACCACAAAAAGCTGTGTGATTTGCACACAGCCAGTGTGCAACAAACATTCGGTATCTAAAACGACGTGCATCCCTTGGAAAAATGAATGAACTCTTCTTCCTTTACTCATTTCTTCATGTTGTAAATGCATTGATTGATTTGTGTTGTTTTAATAAAATAATATCATCTTTAAAAAATCATGATTAGGTTTTTTGGGATTCATTCCAAACAAAGAGGATATATAGGTACAATTGTATCTATGCGCCTGTTATGGGTGTAAAAAAAACTTCAACCGATATACCAGGAATGTGTAAACATATTTGGCTGAAAGTTTTCTTCAACAAACCTATGTAAGAATGTAGAGATGGCAGAAAATCTCAGGTATCTACGAATTATAACAAAAAAGTTATCACTATTTCAAATCGAAAAAGTTACAATTGTACCTATGCCGCCGGACAAAGGTTAATATCGCGTTTTTCTGTCGATCAGCCAAATCTGAACATATTGCAGCTCCGAAATTTTCAAGTTCCTAAAGCTTGTTCAACAGCAAATTATTGTCACGGTTTTGGGGTCGTCAGTCAAACTGTTAAGAAGTAACAACAACGGGTATAGCCTACTGCTCAGCCTCAAAAACCTAGACAATCAGGCAACGTCTGTAGCTGGCTTTAACTGCACCTTTGCTTCCAGACACAATTTTTTAATCTTCCTGCTCCCTCTTTCTGGAGGCTCGCTCTACATAATAAATGAAAGAGCTTTCTGCTGAACTGACAATCAGTCGGGGGCGGCAGCCCGCTGGCCAAAACAAACTAACTGAAGTTCAATATGACATGAACAATTTTAATCGCGCTTTTTCCACAGGCTGGTTTCGAAATTTTGACCTCGAATTGGCTCGTGATTGTGCAAGGTCAGCATTATGATGCCATAGACTGGAGTGGTTACCAATGCGAGAAAAGCATTATCATATCGAAGCACGATGTTTGCGGCAATGCGATGCAAAAACGGCTAAATGTGGTAAATTTTAGACTATGCTTTATTAAAACCACGGTTGCAACTACTTTTTTCTAGCGGATTAGCGGATTGGCTAAAAAAATTAGTTGGATAACCAGTCCGTTAACATTTTTGAATGTTAGCGGAACCGCTAATTCGCTAATGGAAATGTTAGCTTCGCTAATTAGTGGAATAGCGGAATTGCGATTTGTGCTCGTCTATGGTAATACATTATACTGTACAAAATCCAATATGCTGGCTGTTTGGTCGCACTGCTAAAATAGCTTTCTCAAAATGGAAATAGCTGTAAAATGCGTGGATATTTCTGGCTGTGGTTAGTTTTAAGTTTGGCTGAAGTAATAATATTTTTTTGCTCAAAAGTCGCTGAAATTTTAAACATTGTTTTGTGTTATTTCATATTGAAGTGAAAAACTGTTCGAAACTTCTAATAGCTTTTTGATTAACCTTACTTGATTGTTGTGATAACTTTTTCAGACCTTTTAGTTTTGAGAGAGAATAACCTCAAAGCTGTTAAAATGAACGAAAATGAGGGTAACGTGCAAAAGAAACAGAAAATTTGTGGTAAATAGTTGTTTGACTTTAAAGATTAGACCAAAAGTTCTGGAAAGCATAGAGTGAAGTAAATTAAATAACTGTAAGTTTTCAACGTGAAGTCCTTGTAGAGTTAATTAGACTCTGCAATATAACTTATTAATTGCACAGAGCTGGACAGCGCTGTTTCGAGCTTTCAGCTCTAATCGGCAGCCCTCAGCTTCTCTAAACAAAGGTATTCCTGAGCTGGACAAACCTTTTTTTTAATATTTAAAACAAAGAAATACACCAGCACAATAGTTACAACAACTTTTAGTAATAGTACATTACACTTCCAATATTAACCTTGTTTATCATTTAGGTTATAATTTCAAGCCCAGGTTTTGAAGGTGGGGAGCTGGTGATGATTTTGGAACAGAATAATCTTGGACAACCAAAGATAAAGGATTGGAGATTCATATGGGAATTGCAATTCATTAGAACTGCACAAATTTAAAAGCGGAGTTCAAGTAATAGTTTAGCCACAGCAAACTACGTAAACCCAGAGAGAACACAAGGCTGTATTACGTCACGTCACGCATGAATGAAATATGCGATTTCTTCCAGCTAAGCATGTGACTGCATAGAAAGTAAATTGAAGCAGACAGAGTCTTGGCTAGACATCCAAATAAAGCCAAATATAAAAAAATTATGGATGTGTAGGCAACAAATTAAGTAGAATTTGAAAAAGTTGATAAACCCAGAGATTTAAAAAACTGATTATTTAAAAAAAACGTATTGCGATATTAGCCTACTAAAGCTTTTGTGGCGGGTTAAAAGGAAGCGCGCTCCGATTGCGGTTAACCGGCCTCGGTTGTACAACCTCGAGTGAGCAAGCATTGATCTGTTGACTTATAAAGCTATCGGTTCCAATTATCTTTCATTTGTGGTTATTTTGCTGCAAGCTTCCACAACGCCACTGGCTGAAGCAGGAACTGCGCCACACTTCCCCCTTTCTGAAAGTAGTGGTAGGAAGTGGCCTGCTAATGTCGGCTATACTAGCGCCGACCATCCAATCACATCGGGGTCACCAGTTGTGGCGGGTTAAAGGAAGCGCGCTATGATTGCGGTTAACCGGCTCGGTTGTACAACCTCAAGTGAGCAATGATCTGTTGACTTATAAAACTATCGGTTCCAATTATCTTTCATTTGAGGTTATTTTGCTGCAAGCTTCCACAACGCCACTGGCTGAAGCAGGAACTGCGATACTTTGTTTTGGCCTTTCCACCTAAAATTTGCACTAGTCTGTTCTTGCAGTCGGTGTTTCATTGGGAAGACGTAAAAAGTGAGAAGCAATTACCAAAATCCTTCATGTTCAAGGTGTTTACTAGTTTAACAGCAGTTCTGAAACGCTCTCACAACATCCATCATATCTGTTATTAGACTCAAGAAAAGAGTGGTTGCGCCATAAAAATCGTCATTCTGGTTTTATGTTTCCAACAAATAACAATGTTGGGACTGAAACTGGGTTTTTGTGACATAAAGAAGCCTTAGCAAGCACGAAACCTTCAATAATGTCCAGCACATTCAAAGGCAAATAATAGGCTTCCTTTATAGATCTCCAAAACTTCAAGAATTGATTAGGCTTTAAGTGAACAGCGGAGATTAAACGAATAATTAATAATCGAAAATTTCGGTCTTCGTTAAATGGCTATGAAAACAGCTTTTTGCTTGTCATTTATTGTCTTTAAAAAATCTTTTGCAAACATGAGTTTGAAAAAAAAAATGAGCCTCACCAACCAAAAGCCTCCCCGCACGTCAATGATTTGTGACATATTAATGAAGGTATTAACGTGTAGGCAAAGCTTTCTGCATCGCAGAACCTATTTCGAGCAGGTATTTCTGCGGAAATTGCATTGCATGAATTTGTGCGCCGTGTAAAACATTGACTAGTTAGAAAAAAGCCGACTCTGTTGCAAATGTCAGCTGACCCAGTAAAAAAAACTAAGGTATTTGAGAGAAATTTTGAATAGCAAATTATGGATGAAAAGAATGCTATCAGATCTGAAAGCGTTCTAAATCAGAACACTGTCAAGCTTTACCCCAATAGCTCGAAACTTGATGGGAGAGTAGGTGAGGGTTTTTATGCAGAATACCCAAATAACTCCCCAAAACAAGAATTTTTTCACCTTGAAATACCCAGCAATGTGTTCCAGGCTGAAGTCTTAGCTATTCCAGAAGTAGCAAAGAACCTGCTTTTGGAAAAATGCACAATCAAAGTATTGTGGTATTGTTGTGCTGGTGGATAGTCAGGCAACTATCAAATCACTCACAAAGTACACTGTAAAATCAATTACAGTGTTCAACTGGATTAGAAACCTAAATCAGTTGGATAATCAAAACCACGTCAGTATTGCCTGGATTCCTGGTCATGCAGGGGTACATGGTAACGAAGCAGCAGACTATCTAGCCAAATCGGGATCTAAATCAAAAATGCATAGTCCTGAACCTTTTATTACAGTCCTGTTTGCCAGTTGTGTTAGCACGGTCAAGGACTGTGGATAGATGGAAATCTATGTGGAATAAACATAAAGACTGCTTGAAGATGAAAGAGTCTGTAAGTCGGACGTCCTTACGACTAGCAATACATCTCCTTAACCTTAAGAGATCTTAATTGAATAGTAGTGCAAGTTTTTCTGGGCATTGCAATCTACAGCGGCATAAGAAAACTGCAGGTCGTACTGAGTCTTCTCTGTGTACAAAATGTTGCCTAGAGGATGAAACACCAAACCATCATGTAGGCAATTGCAAGCTTTACCAAGATATTCGGGTTAATTATTATGGAATCACCAAAACCACTGTTCACGATGTGGTAACGAAATATAACATTAACAAACTGGCCACGTACTTTAAAGAAAGCTGGAAGGCTCTCTGAGTTCGACCAGTAACCAAACAAAACTACAGCAACGTAGCAGCTACAGTTTCAATGAGCTTAAATGAGGCCTACGCAATGTGTAGGTGGACTTTACCTAACGGGAGCTGATTCGCTTGCACTGCTGCCCATTAATAATAATAATAGTAATACATGATTTTAATGGTTCAAAAAATAGTGCTGTCCTCGAGCCGAGGACAGGGCAATTTTCGAGGACTTGAGGCTTGGAGGCCAAGGACTTGACCTTCGAGGCCAAGACCAAGGCCAAGGACTTCAAAATGTGTCCTCGAGAACGTCCTCGAGGCCAAGGACGTCCTCGAGGACTACATCTCTGCAAAAACGGCTAAATGTGGTAAACTTTAGACTATGCTTTAATATAACCACGGTTGCAACTATTTTTTTCTAGCGAATTAGAGGATTGGCTGAAAAAATTAGTTGGATAACCAGTCCGTTAACATTTTTGAATGTTAGCGGAACCGCTAATTTGTTAATGAAAATGTTAGCTTTGCTAATTAGCGGAATAGTGGATTAGCGATTTGTGCTAACCTATGCCTATTTGGCTATTTTTATCGACACTGTCAAGTGCAAAATTGCTGTTACTACTAGTAGTACGTTAATCTCTAATTCAAGCTGAGCAGACAATGACTACACTGCGTAACGTCGTAATCCTCGCGATAGGCCTTGTGTTATCTAGGTGGCCTTGGTTCGGACCGAGTACGGGCTCGTACGTGGCCAACGAAACAACAAAGCCTCTCGCGTTATTTTGACCCAGATAGCAAGCTAACGTTGATTTTACGTTTGGTTTTGGTTAGATTGGTAGATTTAACGTTGGGTTTTCGTACTAACGTGAATATAACGTTGTTTTTTGATATATTTTGAAGACTTAGTTATTTTTTTAAAGATGTTTAAAAACCTTTTTAATCTCGTTTTAAAGTGACTATAAAATGTGTCCACATGAAAAATAACTGTTCGTTCCTAAACTTGCAAAAAATGATTTGTTTGCATATTAACGTAATAATAACGTTTATTTTGGGTTTGTTTCTGAAACTTATCTCAGCCAAATTATATGAAGAGTTAATTTTGGCAGAAATGTTTTAAAGCTCAAAATAAGGTTACAAATTTTTAGCAAAGTTTTTTTTAGAAATTAAGGTTCATTTTGTGTTTAATCTTCCAAAACCCAACCGATAGAATGGTTTGATTTTTGACGTTTTGTTAACGTTTTATTTTGGTATAGAAGCAAACCATAATAATTTGCCAGCTACCGTTACTTTTTTGGTTTATATCTACTTTTTGCAGATAAATTATTATTATTTAATTATCATTATCATTCATTTAAGCATTATCATTTATTCTAAAAACCTGTACTTACATTCTTTTTTGAGAAAAAATTAAAAACATGCTTACTTGAAAACATTGCTTCAACGTTGATAACTAATTTGTTTTTCGCTCAATCATCTGCGAATTTCGGAAAGAAAAATTTTTATTTCAAGAATTTAACATTCGCGCGATTTGGAGGAAGAAAGACTATAGACAGCGTTGCCGTAAGCTCAGTGGCACAGCTGACAGGAGGAGGGCCTGGGCGATATAAACTGCCCCTTTTGGTTTACCCATATGCTACATCAAGTTTGCAATAGGGCATCAGTTTATTAAAAAATATGATATTGTATTTTGTAAACATTGCTGAGAACTCCCAAAAACGTATTCAGTTTGGTGTATTTTATTGCACATCGGTAAGGATTTTTGCTGGTTCGTAGTTTCCATGCTCTCGTATACGCGCTATCAGTGCTCGTAAGCATTCAAATATCGAATTGCTCCCATGGCTAAATGATAGTTTGCCATCCTTAAAAGATTGTAAATATTTGTAATTTTATATTTTATTTCGGGCAACCCTCTTACTCCTGGATTGTGATTGGCTGTGGCTGATTGATTGTTTTTTACAGTTTTAAATTTTAAATTTGCATACCGTATGTCTTGGTCTTATGTAGTCACTGTTTGCAGGAAGTACGGTAAACCAAAAATGTTGTAGGATAGATTATTGGTTTATTATTCTGAAAAAAATGGCATTTAGGTTATAACAGGGTAAGCTGCTAAATTTTGGCTTGAAAAGGAAACTGAATGGATTAACAAAAATGATGAATCGGATGATAAACTGATAGCCTAAAAAAAAGGAAAGGAGCGAACAGGAAGATAATTAAGACTTATACTGTCATAGGCTGTCGCAGACCGCTACACTAAACCATAATGATACCAGTGATAATAAATGTTTCAATAACTTAATAGTTGTAGAATGGAGCAAAAATCGGATTCTAATTTTTCCTCCATTTTGTGAAAGGATATCTGAGAAAATTTAGGTCTCCTAGTTGAATAATGACTACCGGTATACAGTATTGTGCTGAAAGCTAGGCTACTGCAGACCAAGTAGCCTGTTGCGCATAGGCTAGCTAAGCCTACCGTGCTCTTTGGAACAAACAAATACATTTGTGCAGATTAGAAATAGTTTGATAGACTAGGCCTACTCTGTCAGCTGATCAGTTTGTAGTTTCTACTACCCACCAGTGCATTTTATTTGCTGCTGTACAGTACGGTATTCATACAACTGATAGGCTTACTAGTACGGTAACTCTACATTCATTCTGCTTGTTGAAAAGCAATTGTAATCAGGGTGTCGAACCGTTTCAAATAACGGTTCGGGTTCAGGTTCAGCTCCTGCTCAAAAATTTTAGCGGTTCAGGTTTGATTCGGGTTCACTTGAGCACCATCTTCGAGGTTCAGGTTTGGTTCAGGTTCACTCAAGTAAAAATATTACCAGTTCAGGTTCGGTTCGGGTTGATTGACTTAAAATTTAGCTGTCGTTACTCGTTTCGTCCCGAAAAAAATCAGTTCAGCAAGTTAACATGAATCCAGAAAAGAAAAGGAGAAATTGCTGATCCTGTTGATGATCACCACTGCTCGTATTGTGCGTGTACCAGCGCCAGCGGCATCCGGATATGGAAAAATACATTCTTACTTTGGTTGGGGTTCAGGTTCGGTTTGGGTTCACTTGAGCACAATTTTGAGGGTTCAGGTTTGGTTCAGGTTCACTGAAGTAAAATTTTGCTGGTTCAGGTTCGGTTCGACACCCTGATTGTAATAAGCTACCGGTAGCTTATTTTATACTGCAACAGGCAGTAGCCTAGCTCAGGCTATTCCATCAACAGGCTAGTTGTATAAACTTGCTGGTTGCTGCAGAATTTTATGCTTAGTTTGCTGTACTCTGGTAGGTTTGATGAGTTACCGGTAGTCTGTAGCAGGCCTAGTCAACAAAAGAAGTATGTAACTTGCGGTACTCTGGTAGTAGTAACCTAATCTGCGTAACAGAGCAGAGCAGTAGAAATGTAGCGAGATACCGGTTAGATCTAGTCTTTGCGAGAAGCGATATGTGATATCATTTTGGTATAGGCTCAACAGCTAATGGTCACTTGCTCAAAGTTTAGTTAGGTTACTGGCATTAATTATTGCTATAGGCCTAGTACAGGCTCATTAAAGTGGTGATAATTGGGGAGGAAAAACTGCTGATGTTTGGAGAGAACTTTCCACAACCACTGATCTGTGATAAAGACTGGTCTGACAGGTACTCAGTAGGCTCACAAGTTCAGAGTTATGAAGCTATTATGACAATTGGTAGGGTAGAGTTGGGTAATCTGTCAGGTGGGAAATTGCATCACTTGTAAAGAAATTACATGTCGGCATAGGTGGGCACAAGTCCGTTAATCCGTTAATAACAAAGCTAACTTTTTCATTAACTCGTTAATCCGTTAATATTTTTTTTCATGTTAACGGACTAAATTAACTTCCGTTAAGTTCTGTTAACGGACTAAAGTAACTTCATTAAGTTCTGCTCACTTCCGTTGAGGTCTTTATCGTTATATAATATATTGCACCATTTATTCATCATACCGGTACAAATCAGTTTACACTGGTAACACTTGCTGCGTATTAGCACGAGTTTTTGTAGAAGAAACCGAAGAAAGGAGCTCTATTTTGTGGCAAATAATAAGCTGCAGCCTCATTATAGGTCTATTAATTATCGCTGTTCACAGTTTCCAAAGATTTTCCGATCGCAACTTCATTAATGCATTTGAACTTATTTTTTTCTTGAAATTAGATTAGACTGCATAATGTAACTTTCAAAACACAAAAAGACCACCATAGTGATAAATATTTCCTTACAATCAGCTCAACAGCGTCAATACTTGTTCTAGAAGCAAGTAAATAAAAAAAATGTAAATTACACGCAAAATGTTAAAAATTAACGGACTTTATTAACTTCCATTAATTAAAGCTGAAAATGACGGATTAACGTTAACGGAGGTGTGAAGTTTGTTAACGGACTAGTGGTTAACGAAGCTAATGTTTTGTATTAACTTGCCCACCTATGCCGATCGGTAACCAGAAGTGGAGTCCTTGAGGACGTCCTTGGCCTCGAGGACACATTTTGAAGTCCTTGGCCTCGAAGCCTCAATTCCTCAAAAGTTGTCCTGTCATCGGTCGAGGACAGCACTATATTTTTGAAGCTTTGAAATTTTTGTTGGAAAACGCCTCCGGCAGCTGGTGGCTCGGCCCCTAAGCCTTGTCTGTGACACGTTTGAGTTGCACTAATTTGCTCACCACGCCTCCCAATTTTGTTATGTTAGTAAAACTTTTTAATAGACTTAGTTTTTTAGTCTTTTCCCTTTAGCAAATCCTGGTTAAGTGCTAACGCAGACCCCCAGCTTTTGATCTTTCATTCTTTGTCCCTTAAAAAGTCTCTCTTTTCGAAAATTTCTGATGATATCATTGCATGTGATTTACGGTTTAGCCCTCGCCCAATCCAAAATCTTGGCTAGGCCTATGCATTAAACCATGTGCGATATGCTTACCAGATACTGGTTGTTGCATCTTAGTATTGTTGACGCACCTTCACGAGCGGTTGCTTACAACATTGCAAAGATGCAAAGCAGCAAAATATACGTTGCATTGCTTCCAGTCTAAAGTTTCTGTGGTGTGGTAGTATGAAATGGAATATGGAAGAAAATTTTTGTATGGAATGGAAGATTTTTAGTATGGAATGGAAATGGAATCGAAGAAAATTGCCAGCGTGGAATATGGAAAAATCGTCTTCCATTCCATGCCATGCCCCGTCGACAGCACAAGTCAAATAAAATAGCTTACAAATAAAACGTAAACTTGGCTGCTTTTTTTTAAACTAAATACAATTAGCTGTTTCATACTGAGCAGGGATGTGGAAGCGGTTAAATTTTTGTTGAAGCGGAGGCAGTTTAATGAAAGAGACTGGAAGTGGAAGCAAACTCGGAAGCGACTATTTCTATCTGGAGCCGACAGTGGAAGCAAAAAATTCCAAAGATGAGGAAGCGGAAGCAAACTTAGAAGCATAAAACTTCAAGAGGAGCTGGAAGCAGAAGCATTAAAAATTTGACTGCTTCCACATCCCTGCTGGTAATATTATTGGCACCACTGCTTCACCTTTGTTAAGTAAGATGCATGATTTCGGACCTCTACCATCTGACATGATTCATTGCACTCAGTACAAAAAGATTGACTTAAAAAAGTTTGATGTAGGAATTAACTCTAAAGATCAGTGCATGTTTTTGGATGATAGTATAGTTGTGGTGCGCGATATACTGAAAACTACTTCGTCAGATATAATATTTGTTTATCAAAATTTCAATCAGATGTCAAATTTTTTTCATTATCCAAATAAGTCTGAACTGTTTAATATCTATGAAGTAACAAATCTGGATTCTGGTTTTTATTGTGCACCACTAACACAAGTGCAAGGAAAAGCATTTTTGATGCCATACAAGAATAAGTTTGTTGTGTTACCTCTTGTTCATTGCCTTTAACAGAGAATTCAACCTTCACACTGCCCTGTCTATTTTTGTTCTTACAGCAAATGGTAATTTAAAAAAAATTTCAGCAAACTCACTCTTTTTAATCGTTTACTGCAGCAGTTACAAATTTTTTTTTATCTTTTCCTCCAACTTCCAGACGTCTGCGAAACGCGTGTGCAGCTGTAACTTGATATCTACACAATAATGCTGCAGTCTGTATCATCTGCACAAGAAGGTGCTTGCCTATTTCCATCTTTGCCGCCAGAAGCCTAGAAAACGTAAATGGCAGGCAGTAACAATGGTAACCCGCATATGCATTTCACATTGTTCAAATGTTGTGAAAAAGGTTGACGACATAATATCAAATTTTGAATGGCCATATCTCAAAAACGGTAGGGTGTAGAAATCTCAAATTTTTGAAATCAGTTTTCATATTTTTCTTGAGTTTTTAGTCACATGTCAAAAACCAGGGTTGACTGTTCTTTTAATATTTGTGTCAATGTGCTTTTCAATATCTGCTAACGTATTTTGATCAACCTAAAGTGTTTTGGATTCAATTCAGTTAACACCAATCTAAAATCTTTTAGGAAAACGTGATATGCAGGAGATTTATTTCATTTTCCTTCCCATCCATTTCCTGGGTTTATAAGCTACTAAATTTAACTTGCATCTTTTTGAAACGCATTGTATTCTAAATTAAACGGTTTATGGCATCGTTTTCAATCTGGGAGGCACGGACTAGTCTAAGGGTAGGTGCAAATGAGAGTCACAATCATTTAAAAATATAGGATTATAGCATAACCATACCCCGTTTAATTGCATAAAAATAAAAGCTATTTATTTGGTTAGCAAAGCTTTAAAAGTACTGCTGTTGTTCGCAACGTCATATTTATCCGAAACAGGATTTTCTGCATTACCTGCAATGAAATCGAAATATCGAGCTTGGTTAGTTGTAAAAAAAGAACTACCAATAGCTATCTTGTCAATAACACAAACATTCAACAGACTTTGTGCTGATAGACAAGCACATCCATCCCATTGAAAGACAAAAATAAAATATATTTGTTTTGTTTTGTTTCATTGTTTGTATAAAATTTTTTTTGTTTTATTATTTTGTAGAATGGGGGAAGGTGTTATATGATTGAATATTTGTAAAGGAGGTGTAGTAACACAAAGTTTGGAAACCACTGGTATGTAGTATTAATAAATTGCTGCTGGCATATTTGCTTAATAGCTTACAGCAGATGCAATAGTGCCACAAAATACTGGTCTTGTTACTGTATTATTTTGCAGACAATGTTTTTTTGCAGTGCTAGTACTAGGTAGTCATAGTTTTAGCACCATGTATTTTGTTGTTGCATTCCACGACAAAGATGATGACATGGCTATTGTGCCAGATTCTGGGTGCTATGGCACTGATGAAGATAACTTTGAGGTGTTTTGGCTACCATATCAAGATCCTGCCAAGTTAAATAATCTAGTTAAAAAAATGCTTCTATGGTAGGATGGAAGCGGTGTATTGCCTGGAAAATTGCATCATCTGGTATGTGAGACTGTGAGTCATTATGTTGTAATTTTGAAACTCTTGCATAAAATATTACCAGCTAGAATCGCATATTTTCTGTGAATGAACATATGGCGTTCAGTTCCTGGTTTGTTCAAGTGACACTGAGTTGCCAGTGTTGCAACTTTGCAAGCAGCTGTGTTGGCCGGGCTCATTGAGATGGAGGCTTGTTCTGCAAACCCATGGCATGTTTCTGCGTGTATAATAATATAGAAAATTGAAAATTGTTAAAAGTCAATCTTCTGAAACAGTGCTTGATGATATACAAAGTAAAATCAGAGCAAAATATAACTATAAAATCACAGTAAAAGGTTAAAAGCACAACAGTCTGTTTCGTCCTAAGGACTTGTCAGGTGCTATTGTAATCTTATTCAAATAGAATGTAATATTCAAATTAAAATTTTATTTGAATAAGATTACAATAGCACCTGACAAGTCCTTAGGACGAAACAGACTGTTGTGCTTTTAACCTTTTACTGTGATTTTATAGTTGTATAATAATATATTTTGATTTAGAGATTGAAATAGCTTTAATAGACTAAACTGCATAACTGTTCACGATTCATATTTTATCATTTCCTTTTTTCTTCACTTGCTTTTCTGTGAAGGTTGCAGGCGCAGCAGCTCACGATAGAGCTGCCATACCGTACCTTACAGTTTTCCACCACCTTTTTTCCTTTGATAGAACTCAGTTCTAAGTGATTCCATATTCGGTTCTCAATGTACTTTTGCCATCGCAAGGGTAGTTTGGGAATTCTTTTCGTTGGTCTTGTGCTTAATGGCTGAACCATCTACAATGTGATCTTTTATTGTAGAAAAGCAATTCTTCAATATCTAGAGATTTTCAGATCCTGTACGAAGATGGGTCCAGGCCATCTTAGATTCATATTTTATTGTGGCACCCCAATTTTTTATTAATCTGCATCTTCAAATGCTTCTCTCACGCAGTATTCTATTTTATTTCATATCGCTTTTCAAGTCTTATATTCTGCAGTCAATAAAGCAATTTTTGAAATGCTTTTCAGTATCATGTTTTTTAAGAACACCCTCATTTAAACTTTAGATGTCGAAAGATATTTCAGCACTCATTTTCTACGCTTAATAGTGAAAAAGCAAACTTAGCTTTGAGTGTGTTTTATATTACTGATATTTTGCATTAATATACATTTTGTTGTTAAGCCGCTTTAAATTTTTGGTTTCGTGTACCGGTATTCAAAAACTACATCTGGAGCAGATTTTGGAGAACTTTACTTCTGAAACATGAAAAATTTTAGGCACCAAGTTACGGTATTTTAAGTTTTCTAAAATTTACGTTCAATATCCTACATTTTTCAAATGACATCAACTTGTAAGAATATTAAATCATTCAGATTAACATTATATCTCAAACACTTTACTTGGTTAGGTTAAAGTAAGTTTAACATGCTCTTGATTGAATAATTGTAAAAATGTTTTACTATGTTACAGATAATTTTTTGAGAGCCCGAGAAAAACTCTACAAGGCTCAATACACATCAAATGTGGATACTCATGACAGTGCTAACGAAGACGAGAATGATGTTGGTACAAATGCAGCACCCAGCATTAGTGCCACAAGTGAAGTTAGTAAAAAAAAGACCAGTTGGTGGAAAAAAGAAGCAAAAAAATAAGAAAAAGCGGTGAGCGTGTAACTGGATTATTCAACACTGATATACCTACCTACTTGATTAAGTACACTAAAATATTTTTTGGTGTAATTCTGATGAGTAATTTGATTCTTAGCCTTGCATAAAAGCAATTTGGAGGGCATTCACCTTGTTCATGCTATGTTACTTTTCATATCTTTAAACAATTCTAAAGGTTAGTTGTAAAAGATTTTTAGTTAATTTTTGTCATCTTTGTAAAGGCTAATTTACCGTTTTGTAAAATGTAAAATTTCGCACGTTACAACGTAACTATCTTGCTAACTAATGTCCAGTTATGGACCTTTGTGTTAGTGATGGAATGATGCCCATATTTCACCCGATTTCGATTAATTGGGCCGACACCACTTTGCTTTACAATATATAAACAAGCTTCTAGTCCGTTTGGTGAAGTCTATAGTCGAACTTTGATTCATGTGCATTGTGCAATAACCTATGATATTCTGCTTATTTTAGACAGGCAACATTTCCCAGCTCTAGCTCGAATAGCGAAGATCAATCTTCGGCATCGAGCGATTTTGCCGCTGCTCCAGAAATCGGGCCTCATAGGCGTGCATCTGCAAGCAATAGCAGTCTTGATCAAAATTGCTCCAGCTTGGTTACCTGTGAGTATGATTTTATCGTACAGTTCGTGATTACTTTTAGCAAACATTAATGTCTAGTTTTTCAAATCAGTATAATAATTTTGAAAAAGTAGTTTAATATATATGATGAATTTTGTCAAGTCGTATTTCAGGCTTTAATTAAAAAATATATACATGTTCATTGAAACAGACTTCAGAGTTAAGCCTTTATTAAAATTGCATCAAAATTTTTGCATATGTAAAATTGCCCCCTAATTGTTAGATCGATAAGTGCGTGGTCCAAATTTTTGGAGTGATGTCTGCAATGCTTGCAAAGAAAGAAATATTATTGCGGCTGAAGGAAAAAGTATACACAATTAAGTTGTTTGCAAGGTGCAATGTTGTATGGCAGCCGCTTATGCATTTTGCTTCAATATGTATTTTGTTTGTGAAGTGCAATGTTGTATGGTAGACCGCATAGCGCGAATGGAACTGAAATGAAAATGGTGTGTTGAATGAGTGGTGTGAGTGTTTGGCAGCGATACTCTAATTCACAACAACGTGAGAAGATGGGGACTGAGCCACTAGGTGTTTTGCGCCGATAAAGAATATGATGGTTTGGAAATGCTTAGGGAAAAGATAATGGAGATTAGGTGTATAGTGTTTTGGTTGAAAAGTCGGTGGTGAAAGAAAAATTAAGGCCAAAAAAAAGTGATATAAACTTTGTTGAAGGATATGAGAGGTGTGGTTTGGTAGGAGAGGATGCTCTAGATTGTAAAAAATGGAAAATGCAGTCATGGAGAAAAGCCGGCTAACCTCTGCTTGAGCAGGAATACTGGGGAGGAGGATCGACATGCACTATGTAATTACTAATGTTGTACAGGTTTGTTGAATACTACTACGAGTTTTGCTCATGCTGCATCTTCTGCGCTACTTTGTGATTCAAGATACTGCTCACAAATTATGTTCCATTGTTTTGATGTGTGGAAAATTGGTTTTGTTTTTATGTGGCTTTTCATTGCCACATTGTGATTGTTGATATTGTACAGATCAGTTGAACACTACAACCAGTTTTGCTCCTGATGCATCTTCTACGCCACTTTATAATTCAAGATACAGTTCATGAGGTATGTTCTATTGTTTTGTGTCTGAAAAATTGGTTTTGTTTTTATGTGGCTTTTTATGGCACCACATTGTAATTGTTCCTGCGAGTGTTAGTAACCAGGGATGGAACAAGACCCGAAAACCTGGTTTTAAAAGGATTTTTTTAAACCAAACTTGACACTGAAACTAATTCAGTCATATTTTTGAAAACCTAAAACTGAAAAAAAAACAACACTTTTTCAAAAGTCAAAACTAAAACTGTAACCTCTTCGTAATTTCGTAAGGTTTTAGGATTCAAGCTGTCAACATAATCATAAAAACATGTCCACATTTGGTGAAAATTCTTTACTTTTTTGATTACTGAAAGCCTTTCAGCATTCAGTATTGCTTATCACAGACTTCAGTTCTCCATCTGATAATAGGAATTGCGAAAGTGAAAATGGCAAACGCATTCTAATAAAACAAAGGTTGACAAAAGCAAAGAATTTCAGTTATCAATAGTCATGCAAGGCTAATTTTGTGGCCGAAACCTAAACCAAAACTGAAACCCAATTATACAGTTGCGTTGTCTGAGAAAAGCTAAATTCAAACTGTGATCAATTTTGCGACAACGGTGTAACCAAACCAAAACTAAAACCCTGAATCAGCTCTCCATCACACCGAAACTAAAACTCAAGTTAAGGTAGTCAAGTTTCCACCCTTAATAGTATATAAGTGTAAAGCACAAATCCAATGTTGTTACAGGGTTTCAACGACACGTTATTCAGCAGTTTGCTGAGTTGAGAGCTGCCGTCGGGGAGCTCTCAAAACAGTTAGTTGGCGTAAACGCTACCTTGAACGCGATAGTTGAAAAAGATGATTCGACAAGCCGCCAAAAGTTTTGTTGGTTTTTAAATTCTGTTGTTGAAGTGGAGAAACTGGAAGAGCGTTTGGATGAAAAAACACAGTACGGCATGGTAAGGGTGTTTTTTATGTCGTTTAGTGTTCTTTTTTGTGATGGATTTTAGCTAACAAAATTAAGGTGCTTTCAGATTGTTTGATTATCGTTAAAATAGAATTGAAACAAAATTAGCGTATGCTGATTTAGTCAGCTAATTGGTAACTCCATGACCATGCAATGTATCGTGTAGCGCTTTTGTGATACAGCATTATTCAACAACATTAATGTGTAGTTGATTTATTAGCTAAGAACTGGATCGAAAGAGCATTGGTCTGTCGGTATTTCACTAGCCTAGGTTTTGTTGAAAAATAAGGACCGAAGAAATTTTGAACTAGGATTCTGAACGGAGTAAATTGGATTTTTTTTAACTTCGTTTTTCCCTACCCGATTATTTAAACGTGATTTCACTTTGAAAACCGTTTACAGTGGTTCCCAGTAGATTTCGATTGGTTATCTTTCGTCGATACACTTGATTGATTAATTACTTGGTTCCATGTTTATCCTCCTTTCACGAAAAGCAACAGTAGCGCTACATATCGGAAGAATTCGCAACCGCTCGGGAGTTTCCAGTGTTCCTGTTTTCCGCTGAAATTCTTGATGTTTTGTCAAGGATTTATTGCTACTCGCCAGATACCACCAAGCAGAGATTTTACTCCGTTCTCATTAAGTTTGTGGAGATGGAAATACTCGGTTGATTTATTTATTATTTATTAAAGTCACTAATAATTTATTTGTTATTACCGAGCGTCTGAGTTTGAAAGCTGTTCTACTGCTGCAAAGCTCACATCGGACAGGCATGTTTTAAACAGCATTTTAACCAACAGGAGTTCAAGAATGTTGCAAACGCGAAATATTATTTGTGCCGGACTCTAACTACGAGCCTTGGTTTGCGCGGCGAGCACCCTTGGGCCTATAAACCATTCCGCCATGGAGGCATTTAGTGCCGGATTCGCAGAAGATTATAGTGCTATGGTCGATGCGCAGTTGCGGGTGATAGATTTCGATTTGTTAACTATAAGTAATTATTGTATTAATTTGCAGATTTTGCAACTGAGTGCAATTGGGGTTACCTCTGTGCGTGAGTGTACCAACCGTAGTTTGTGTTATGTGATGACAAATGCTACTGCTACTCATTTCAACTAGTTGGGCAAAGGTGAAAAGAGAGGGCATTCAGCTAATTAAAGCTGTTAGCAGTTATTGTTGGTAAGTTTCTTTGATTATTTTCATGTGCTCGTTGCAATTGCATTCTGCCTTATTTTTGACTTATGCTGTTTTTTCGGGAGTGCAATAATCGTCTTCATTAGCATATTTCATAAAAGTCACTATGATCACGTTGCTAAATATGCAAAATATTTTGTTTGTCCCTTCGGGATGTATTTTAGTCCTAAATCGTAGAGACTGTTTGAGACATCTAATTCTGCTTGCAACTGTAGGTTCAAAAAACTGCATGCATTTTATTTACTATTCCGCTAATCATAACGTGCTGGTGGCTATCCATAAAAGACATCGAAAATCGCCAAAACTGTATCTCCACTCTCCCCCTGTCCGCGCTAAGTCCACACTGCCTTAACGCCCCTGTCTGCAGACACAGTTTTGATAATTTACAAAAGGTAGCATGGGCCTCGGCAATCCCAGTGCAAGGTTTCCTGGTCACCAAACACACGTTGCAAATGTTGCATGCAAAATACAAGAGTTACTGGTGTGCATATCCTCTTTCTTTTTGACTCTCAATGTGTCATCTCGGCCCGATAAGACGGGGCGTTTGGAACGTAAAGATCTGTGTGAGAACAACTATTTCTTCCCACAAAACATGGCATACTTATCCCCTCTGGGTCGAAGTCTTAATTACGCCACTGCTTACTAGTGCCTGAATAAAACTGTTTTTTTAGGTGCTGTTCAACGAAATCGGTTGACTAAGTCCGCTTCCCAACTGGACGTCGAAAATTCGATCAAAAATTGGTTAAAATTTGCTCCAGAAAGAGCTGGGAGGCGGAAAAACAGAGAAGCAGCCAAACAATTTCAATGTTGAATTTATTGTGTTTAACGACTTTCATTGTGAGATTTTAATAAATCTGTGAAAGTGAAGATTGTGTGGTTTTTAAAGCTACGTCGAAACGACGTTGATAAAACGTAATTCGCTAACGTCAAGCAAACTTAAAATCAACGTTGAAACAATGTTTAGCATCAACCAAAAACAAACGTTAAATCAACGTTAAATCAATAAGCAAATCAACGTTGAAACAACATTAACTTGCTAACGTTAAAACAACGTAATTGGTGTACGTCTTTTCAACGTTAAATCAACGTCGGTTTGCTAGCTGGGGAAAAAGGCGTTGACGTCATAGCGAGTTGTCCGTCTGGCGAAGCTTTTTGCTTGCTCGCAGTAGAAGGCTGCTGTGAAAAACTGCATTAGTCAAGGCTAAAAATTAAGTACTGTATTGTACTGTAATGAAGAATGTTGTGAACACAATACATGACAAAAAATTGTAGGTGCATTTAATGATACACCATAATTCTGTTCATATTGAAACATTAAAATAAACAAACATTCTGTTTTTGATCTTAGCACAGTTAAAACACGTAATGATTTGTGCAGTTGTATAAGTTGATCATACTTCAACTCGTGCCACAGATAAGATTACGAATATCACAAATCAAAGAAGCATTGCTTAACAACAAGCACTGTTTTTTTTACCAAATACAGGTTACAGTGAAACTCAGTAATATAATATTGTGATTTGCAAAATTAGACATTGCAACAATAAACCAAGCATTTAACAGTACAAACCTTCATTGCACAATTATTATTTTAACGTAAAATTTATGTTGAAAATGGTTTCAGACGGCTCTATTTTCTTCTTAAAATTACTTAACTAATACGGATAGCTGATAACAACATTAAAAACAAAATTGCACCTTCATTTCCAGTAACTTTTGCACGAAAACAAAATCACATTATGCATTAATTTGTACAATACAGCGGTTCGTACACTCAGGCCATTTCCGATTTAGCAACTAGATTTTTAACACAACGCATTGACAGAAGTTGATGGCAACTATTACTCATAAAATCGAATGAGAGAAAAAACAATCTAATAAAAGAAAAAACATTATTGTACTGCGCAGATGTTGAACCGAACCTGAACCCGAAGCGTAAACCCGAATGAACCGTTTCATTTTGGTGAACCTGAACCAAACCTGAACCGCAAAAATATTTTGAGCAGGAGCTAAACCTGAACCCGAACCGTTATTTGAAACGGTTCGACAGCCTGGTACTGCGCAATAATTAATACCAAACGATTATAAGGTATTATACAGTAAATAAGTTATGGAATAGTTGCCAATTTTCTTCTTTTTGCCAACTTTGCAGCCCCTAATACATTGTTTTTTATAAAGCAATAATTGTTTAGTAATATTTTAACACAAGTGGACTCAATTTTAATCATTTGAATTGACTCATGACTGGATGAACAGAGAGCAAAAAAATTGAGCAGCAACACTTTACTTCATCGTCCAGTGCGGCTAAAATGAATATACGAAAAGAGCAAGTTGTGAATTTAACCGGAGAAATTCCTCAAAGCATGTAATCTTTTCTATCACAATATAGCTAATGAGTCTTATGAGCATAATGTTAGCATTAGGATATAGACATTGGCAGGCACAAGTCCGTTAATCGTTAATCCGTTATTAACGAAGTTAACATTTTCATTAAGTCGTTAATCCGTTAATTTTTTTTTATGTAAACTGACTAAATTAACTTCCGTTAAGTTTTGTTAACTTCCGCTGAGGTTTTTAATGTGAATAATTTGCACCATTTATTCATTGTACCAGTACAAACCAGTTCGCACTGGTAACACTTGTTGCGAATTAGCACGAGTTTTATAGAAGAAAAAGCGAAGAAAGGAGTTCTTTTTGTGGCAAATAATAAGCTGTAGCCTCATAGGTTTATTAATTATCGCTGTTCGCAATTTCTAAAGATTTTCCGATTGCAGCTTTGTTAGTGCATTTGAACTTATTTTTATCTTAAAATTGTATTGGACGGTAAAATGTAACTTCCAAAACACAAAAAGACCACCATAGCAATAAATTTTTCCTTACAATCAGCTCAACAGCGTCAATACCTGTTCTGGAAGTGAGTGAATAAAAAGAAATGTAAATTACACGCAAAATGTTCACAAATTAACAGACTTTATTAACTTCCGTTAATTAAACATAAAAATAACGGATTAACGTTAACGGTGGTGTGAAGTATGTTAACGGTCTAGTAGTTAATGAAGCTAACGTTTTGCATCAACTTGCCCATCAATGGATATAGAAGATTTCCTCTACTTATACCTCTGATCAAAGAATGATTGAAGCTGGTTTCATTCTCATCGGTGGATGGACACTGCGAAGTTTACATCCTCGCAATTTAATTTCTTGTTGATGTTATAACAACAATAACGGCCAATATAAGCAATCACGGAAATGGTGTCGGTAGCAGAACTAATGTCTTCCTTAACAGCAATTTTCCACCAGCAAGCTGTCTGCACTGTCCAAATCGGATTCTAATTAATAAGTTTTGAATTTGCCAAGTAGAGCATATTTTGCTCAGAGTTCGTAATTGCAATACTCAGATATTTCGTGAAGACTATAGTATGGTATAACAAAGCACCAAAAGTTTCTTTTGTCAACTTTCCATCAACAGTTTGAAAATTAACCCATTAGAAGTTGAAAATTAGCCCATGATTAACTTATACACTACATCTATAAGTTTTTTTTTTTCACTACTGTGGGGTAGCACTTTTTCACATATCTACTATCCCATTGGGCTCGGGTTTCATCAGCATCTGAATTAAAGGAAGTGCTTCCTTATAGTAGTGAAAAAAAGTTTAAGCTTTAAATCTGCTATGTAACTTTTGTACATCTATAAGGCATCACCACGAAAGGTATATTTACAGTAGGGTGTATCGCAAATACATTTTTTGTCAGAATTTTTTTGCAACCCCTAGCAAAATGTGTGAAATGATGAAATAACACATGTGTAAAAATTTGAGCGTCCTAGGCAAGGATGGCAGTATGGTACGGTACGTTCAGAATTTGCATACTACGTACCTCGCACCTTGAACAGAACCGTACCAGCGTACCGTACTTCAGTTCAATTTTTGAAGCGTACCTTACCGACGTACCGTACCCGTACCATCACAAAAAAGGCGTACCGTACCAGCGTACCGTACTTTTTAGCAAAAATTGAGGCGTACCGTACCGTACTTACCTACCGTGTTGCCATCCTTGGTTTAAAGTACTCGCAACTTTAATTGACTTTGAAATCACTAACCCATAAATCAGCGATCTCAATTCACACGTTTAACATTGGTTTTAGCAGTTTTTTGATTCTGTATACAAAAATCCAGCACAATGTACAAAAAGTCTATGGTTTAAATTCAAAGAGCGTAGCAACATACCGTACCCGTACCATCACAAAAAAGGCGTACCGTACCAGCATACCGTACTTTTTAGCAAAAATTGAGACGTACCGTACCGTACTTACCTACCGTGTTGCCATCCTTGGTTTAAAGTACTCGCAACTTTAACTGACTTTGAAATCACTAACCCATAAATCAGCGATCTCAATTCACACATTTAACATTGGTTTTAGCAGTTTTTTTTATTTTGTGTACAAAAATCCAGCCAATGTACAAAAAGTCTATGGTTTAAATTCAAAGAGCGTAGCAACGTACCGTACCCGTACCTTTCGCAAAAAAGGCGTACCGTACCAACGTACTGTACCCGTACCACTACAACAAAACGTACCGTACCAGCGTACCGTACTTCTTAGCAAAAATTGAGGCGTACCGTACCGTACTGGCATTCTTGTTCCTAAGACATTAGGAGTACTTCGCGCAATGAGCTTAAAAGTTCGGAAATTTAGTAAAAATGCATGCATTTTGACATTTTTTCTAATCGCATAATTACTCTTTTATATTATGATATTCGTTCGCAAACCCAGTTAAAATGAAGTTGGAAGTCGTAAAAGGCCTGCATAAAAATTTGTTTGTATTAGGACGAGTATAAAGCTTCGCGCAAGAGACTAAATTTCGGTGATTTTTAGCGAAATTTTTTGCACGTGCGTCAAACCATGGACTTCTAAATAATAGCATCTGGACTGGAAACGAAACGAGAATTGCGAGCTACGCTGTACAACGTGAAGCCAACAAATAACAAAGCGAGTTTTCGCTTTTTTCGATTATTTGGACAGCGAAGAGAGAGAGGACGAGAATCACGTGAAGATCAATAACAACGCGACAAAATCAATAACAACGCGTGTGAAGAAAAATTATAGTGAGTGTTTGTGTGACGCGTGCAACTGCAAAATTGCTCCCAGAGTTAATGTTCTGACAAAATCAGAATCAAGCTGGATGTGGTTGAAAGAAATACTTTAAACGTAAAGCAATGTGTTAAAGGAGATCAGTGTGGGTTATTCATGTTTAGATTGCTATACCTCCCCCATAATGTTCAATTTTCAAATTTAATTTGACGATTAGTAATTAGTTGCAATTCTATCGGGTGCAGGTAGTTGGGAGCATTAGATTGCTCCATTAGTTTTGTTCTGTAGGTATAAAATGAACAAAAGTACTGTAGTTAATCACTACAGCACAGTAAATCAGATACTGTACCGTGGCTAGTTATATAGCCTACCGGTACTTTGCGATTGGTATACAGTAGAACTTAAGGTTACAAATAAATATGCAGTTATAGTGGGGAGTTTAGACAGGAAGTTTAAAAAACGAAATTTTATTTGTGGAATAATGTGTATTTGTATGTTTACGTTACTGGCACCAGTATAACAAGTAGCATTATCTACAATCGTTAGCTAGCCATCTACGAGCTTTCTAAAGCTTCAAGGTCATAGACAAGCTGATAATAATGAGGCTCAGCACCAGGGGTGCCGGAACGTGGGCACGGCAAAGGGGAGGAGGGGCAGCTTTTTGAAAGGGCACTTTCAATACTGTATGTAGGGTCATTTAACCAACATTGGTCTCCAATACTGTTAAAACACTTCAACAAAACCAGAGTTCTGAGTACGTCGCATAAACACTATAAAATAGCTACAAAGGAATTAAAAATTCAGTTAGGGCAGGTTTAGTCATTGAAGGCCATTGGGGGTTTGGGGGCACCGCCCCCAACCGCCGGAGGCGAGGGGGCCTGGGGGCAGAGCCCCAAACGCTTGGAGATTTTGCAATTTTTTTTTGCAAAAATAGCTTAATTTTAGGCCTAGTTTAGCAAAACGTAATGCTTTTAACATGTGGCATAGGGATTAGCAATGCAAAAGCATGATTAAACTGGCTGCACGAATGGGCTATGAGGGTGGTGGTTGATGGTAAAATTTCAGCTCTTTTTATTACAAGCTGGTAAATCACAAAATAAAAAATCTCAAGTTTTAACCTAATTCATCTGCAATTATAAAAAAAGATAATTTTGGAGATGTTCATCCCCACTCTAACCGAGTATTTTACTGTTAAGTCTGGACAAGAAATGGATTTTAGTTCTGTTATTGCGGTGAATTTTATGTGTTAGAGGTGTTTCTTAAATTTCTCCGGTTTGAGCAGGGGTCCGGACTCCTAGAATTTACCACGGGTAACGCCAGAGTCGATCGCACCAACTAGGGCTACAAACAATGTTGGAAACTTGAATGTCTTGAGAGTAATGCTTAGGCCTAGAGACATAGGAACCTTGAGTTCTAGATTTGAAATTTGTAGCATCCTATCTTCCTAGCGTCAGTTTAAACTGACGGAACTAAATCGAATGTCACAGGCTAATCAAATGCATTCTACAAGATTGCTAATCTATTTTACGATATTTAGAAATCATTTAACGCACGCAATTTGTTAGGTAGTGACAATTTCACCGCAAATGTTTAAGTTAATGAGAATAAACCAAAAATGAAAAATATTCATCCGCGCTTTTTGTATTTGCTTTTTTAAGGGTTAAAAAATTAAGATTTAAGTTAAAGTTTGGGTTAGGTTTGGGGTTAGTTTTAGGGTAAGGATTTGAGTTGGGTTAGATTAAAAAAAAAGATAAAAATTTACGCTAAAATAGTCTCTTCCAATTTGTTACTTTTGATTTTAAGAAAAATTTTAGCGCCATTTGTTTATAATGAAAAAAGATATTTTTTCATAAATTAAAAATTATGATGTATATTTGGATCGACAAAAAAATATTTACGTTTTGTATCTAGAAAGGGCTCTTTTGATTCACAAAACACTAAACTTTAATCTGTAGTATATCTTTTGTAGCTCCAGTACTCTTTTGCTTGTGGTGGTGGTGGTGGTGGTACTACCCGACCCCTTCCAAGGGATGGGGGCGCGGAGGAACTCCGCGGAGACCCAACAGTCGGGCCACACCCCAAGGTCTGGACCATAGATCGAGAATAGAAAGAGAGGAGCCAAAGATAGATTTGCGAAGGGGTTCAGAAGCAGGACAATCGAGGAGGAGATGATTGAGGTCTTGTAGAGGGTGTCCACAGGCACTACAATCAGAATTCTCCTTCCGACTGATCCTGTGAAGATAAGAAGATAAAAGAAGACTGTGACCATGGCAGCGAATACGAGAGAGCTCACTGCGTATGGAGCGAGAAAGAAGAAGTTCCTCCGAAGAGACTTCGGGGACTTGGAAGTTCAGGTGGGAGTGAGAGATGTGACGTCTCCAATTGCGGTATTGGGAATAACGGACTTTGGCAATAACTGGAAAGAGAGGGCTTGGGATCGCATCAGTGGGCAGAGAGGCACCAGTTTTGGCAAGTAAATTAGCTTTTTCATTTCCGGGGAGACCTGTGTGTCCGGGGACCCATTGGAAGCTCAAAGTGGTATTGTTGGAGAGGGAGGAGGCAAGGGACCAAACATTCCATAGGGACTCAGGCAGGAGATAAGTGGGGGCTGAAGAAAGGATAGAGAGGGCTGATTGAGAGTCGGTTAGGAAAAGAACTGACTGGAATTTGCTGGTCGTCAAATGGATGGTACACCAAGCAAGACCTTGCTTGAGGGCAAAGGTTTCGGCTGTGAAGCTGGAGGCAATTGGACCAGAGGAAAAGGATAGGGAATGGGATGTGTTGCATTTGGAGCATGTTGCATAGACTCCAGCGCCACCAGGACCGAAAAGGGAGGGGACAGAACCGTCAGTCCATACTTGGATATCAGAGGGGGGAGGGAGGATAGTCTGCTTGAAGAAATTTGGAGTCGGGCTGTACTGCTGCCTGTGCAGTCGGGAATGAAGGGGGAAACAGTGAAGTGGGTTGTGGACCATGGTGGAAAAGGGGGGCAAGTGATCAGAGACTCGCGTGGGGATGGGAGTGGTAGTGTGGCTGAAGAACAGGATGATCTCCAGGAGGGTTTCTTCTTTAGTCGACAGGAACGTTTTTAATTGCCAGGGCATAAAGGCTGGAGAAGTCGGGGGGAAGGCGCAGAGCACGTTCAAAGGAGTAGAGGGTCTGATGCTCTAGAGTCAGCTTTAGAGGAGAGAGTTGGGCCTCGAGAAGGAGTAGTGAGGAGGGGGTGGAAGAGAGGCAACCAGTAATGACCCTGCATGCAGCTCTGTGTAGAACTTCCAGATGATTGGTTGCAGTGTTGCAGAGGAACGGGAACCATCCAGGAGAGGCATATGTGAGCACCGGACGGACAAAGGCTTTGTAGAGTAGGGAGAGAGATTCTTTTGTGGGACCCCAAGAGGCAGTGGCAATTGAGCGAAGGGCTTTGTGGCGTGAATAGAATTTGGAACACAGGGATTGGACATGGGCCTCAAAGGATAGAGTCCGATCAAAGGTTACTCCAAGGAATTTAGGGGTGGGATTGAACAAAAGAGGGAAGCCCAAGAGGTTCAGTCGGGGTTGGAAAGTGGCTTGATGGGGATCTGTAGAGAAAAAGGAGGACTCCCACTTCTTTGGATTGAGTGGAAGTCTCCATAAGTTGGACCATGTTTCAAGGACGGCGAGGGAGGATTGGACAACAGAGGAGGCTTTGAGCGGGTCTGGGGAAGAGGACCAGATGGCCAGATCGTCAGCATACAGGGAGGCATGGGCATCCCGAGGTAAATCCTTAGTGATGTCATCAACAAACAGAATGAAAAGGACTGGATCAAGAACCGAGCCCTGTGGGACCGCACGTCTGATGCGGAAGGAGCGGCTGTGGGAACCACCAACCTGGACTTTAGCTCTACGATCAGAAAGGAAGGAGCGCACCCAGAGAACGAAGCAAGGGGGGAGTTTGAGCGAGAGGAGTTTGTGAAAAAGAGCAGAGTGCCAGACCGAGTCGAAAGCTTTGGAAAAGTCAACAGAAGCCAAAATGGTTCGGTCTGGAGGTTTTTTCTTTTGGAAGCCATCCCAGATTGATTGAGACAGAGTTAGAATTTGGTCAAGGGATGACCTACCAGGACGAAAGCCGGCTTGGCAAGTGGAGAGGAGATGATTAGATTTAAGGTGAAAAGTTAGGCGAGAAAGAATCAAGCGCTCAAAAAGCTTGGAGATTCAGGAGGTGAGGGAAATGGGGCGAAAAGAGGACGGAGAGGAAGTGGGTTTTCCAGGTTTGTGAATGGGAATGATAGTGGAAGGTTTCCAACAAGAGGGGAAGGTGTGAGAGTGCCAGGACCTGTTAAAAAGAGAAAGAAGGAGGAGCTGTGCAGGTTCGGGCAGGTGCTTTAGTAAAGGGTAGGCAATCTGGTCAGGGCCAGACGCAGTGGAAGCGGAGAGATTACTGATGGCAGTGGAGAGTTCATTCAAGGAGAAGGGGGAGCAGAAAGAATTGTGGAGGGAAGAAGCATCCTCACATCTAGCTTTCCGGAGTTCATTCATGAACTGTCTTTCAGCTCTGCGCGAGGAACGGGGTGTCGCTTGAGATAGATGTGAGCGAAGATAAGAGGCGTAGTGGTTGGCAGTATCAAGAGGGGAAGTGCAATCAGGAAAAGAAGGGTCATGGGAGGTGTTCTTTTTGCCAGAGATGGCATTGAGAAGCCTGAAGACAGCACGAGGATCAGAACGGGGAGACAGGTTAGAACAGGTGGCTTGCCAGGTTGCAGATTTGGCTCTAGAAATGACTGAGGACGCCCTACGAGAAGCGTCTATGTATCTGAGTCGGTGTGACTCAGATCGGTGTGCTACGGAGCAGGCCCTCCGTCGTTCCCGCACTGCAGATTCCGCTTCCTGGGACCACCAGGCTTTGGGGGAACGACCAAGGCGGCCAAAAGGGATAGAGGCCTTGGCAGCTTCAAGTAAGAAGAGGGAAAAGGAGTGGGCAGCCTGGTGGATGTTGAGTGCATCGAAATCAAGAGAGGGAAGGTGCTCAGCAATATAAGATTGGTAAATATCCCAACTGGCCTTTTTGTAGTTGAATTTGCGAGGACGAGTGTTTGGGTGACGAACTGGAGAGAGGGGGAGGACAATTTCAATGGGGAGATGGTCCGAGCCAAGGCCAGGGAGAATGCGCCATTCACAGTGGGGAGCGAGAAACGCAGGAGCGAACGAGATATCAGGGGAAGAACGGCTCCCAGTGGAATGGTGAAGGAGCGTGGGAGAGGCGGGGTCGTTCAGAATTTCCAGACCGGAGGAAGTGATCCAGCGAAACAGGTCATTTCCGAGCGGGTTAGGAGGAATAAGTCTGTCCCATGTTGGGTGGTGAGCATTGAAGTCTCCGAGGATAAAAGTGTCGGGGGAGTTAGGAAGGATGTCAGGACAGAAGGTCCTGGTGCGGTAGTCAGAAGAAGTGTTTCTGATGGGAGGGGAGTAGAGGTTAAGAAATTGAAGAGGAGAGTGGTTGGAGAGAAGGACTTTAACACAGGTGTAGTCTGAGTAGGGGTCCTGGGAAGACAGAGAGGAGACAGAAACAAAAGAGAAAGCCAGGTCAGAGTGGATGAGAATGAGGACGCCACCACCAGTGTTATGAGTAGCGGAGGAAACAGGGCCTTGTCTACCGAATGTCCGGTCCGTGCGGAGGGTATAATAACCAGGGATTTGGAACTTATTGGTTGAGGAAAGATGAGTTTCCTGGAGGAAAATGAGGTCATAGTGGTTGCCAGAGAGAAAAGCGATCAGTTCGGCACGGCGGGAGGAAGGAAGACCGCCGGCATTCCATTGAAGAATACGAAGATTTTGTGAGGGGCGTGGATTTCCTTGAGAGTGGGGTGGCAAGATATGGACCGACTGTGAACCTGTGGGCGGTGGTGATGAGGCAGGAAGGGTGAAGGCGGAAGGAGGGTAGGTGTTAAGGAGGGGAGGATGTGAGGGGAGAGGCAGAGATGAATCCCTGAGATCTGAGCAAGCAAGTGGAGGGGGTGTGGGTGGGGGCGGAGCTGGAGAGAAGGGGCGGGTGGACGCTGGACGGAGGGTGGGAGAGGCAAGGTCCCCATTAAGACAAGCAGGGCAATTCCAACCCATGGGGGAGCCAGCCGCGCAGATTTTGTGAAAGTCAGCCCGGGTCAGAGAGGAGCAGGAGAAGTGCACCCACTTGGAGCAGGTGGAGCACTTTAAAGAATCCTTACCAACCTCGAGAAAGCAAATGGAGCAAGGGTAACGTGGGGGGCCCCGAGGTGGACGTGATTGGTAAAAACTAGGCGGTAGTGGGGGGAACCCTGGGGGAGGGGGTGGAGGGGACGCAGGTAGCGTAACAAGGAGACTGGTTTGAGTGGGGGAGTCAGTTGTGTTTTGAGGATGGCACGCTGGGCATCGCCAGCCGACTGCAGTGCCAGTTGCACAGATTGTGCAAAAGTCAGCACGGGTGAGGGAGGAGCAAAGAAAATGCACCCACTTAAGGCAAGCAGAGCATTGAAGAGAATCTCTGCCCACATCTAAATGACAGATGGAGCAGGGGTACCTGGGGTGAGGATGGTTGCTGATGGGGCCTGGGTTAGGGTGGACATTGCCACTAATGAGGAGCAATGCCAGGATAAGGAGACGCCGAAAGGGGGTCCGGTCAATAAGAAGTAGAGGAGCCGCCCAGTTGTGACTGGTCAACGGGTGGCCCAGCGAAAAAACAGTCCGAGACAATGGGGGCGACCTTTCGGTCGAGCCCCTCGGGAGATCTGTCCTGCCATTTCGACCCATCCCCATTGGGGAGGGGACTGCACCACCACGTTGAGGTGGCAGGACGTTGGTGCAGCTTGTCGTCAGTTTAGTCTTCTTGTCGTCACTTTTGCTTGTCGTCAGTTTAGTCGAGCAGCCCTGCCACCCTTGCACCTCCTGGTAAAAGGGCTGGGGGGCAGCCCCCTCCCTCATTCCGGCACCACTGCTCAAGACATCATGTACCAGTACCTTTAATACGGTATTCAAAATTGATGTTTTGAGAAATTACAGCCTGTATATCGATGGTTTTTAAGAAAAAATCATATTTTGTACAAAAAGACTGAATAGAGTTTTTTGATTTCTATTACCGATTTTTTTAACTGAATCCTTAATCGAGATCTTTTATGCTGCAGAATTGCATTTCGTAGCAGTGCATAGTTGTAACAAAAATTGTGCATATTAAACTGCTGTTATTTTTTCAAGAACATTATCAAAGCCCTAGCCTATCATTTCTTTTTTCAAAAATACAACTATAGCGATGAGGTTCTATGCGTGTGTTTATATGTCAGCCCTTGTTTAAAGCCAGATCCTCTATATATCGGTATGAAAGATGTTTTGTTGTTGCAGGTTTTTTACATCGTCCTCTGTAATTATTGTAATTAGTTTGGTATAATAAATGCTAAAACTATAAATTTCTTGTTTGTTTATTATAGCATCTTTTCATATACAGTACACATATACCACTCTAAAATATTAAAAACTATCTAAAACCCGACAGACTGTTTCACCTATAAAAGGATCATCAGGAGTCTAAAAATAAAAACATACACTGTGATAAAAACTGATACTGATAAAAGTCATAAATATAACGCTGTACTGCTGAACTCTGGTAAAATACAGTGATGCTAAGTGAAGTGAGCAAAAATTACGCGCGCGAGGTCAAGGTGAAAAAACAATTAAGACTGCGAGATGGTGACAATTAAGAACTTCACCATCTTGCAGTCTTAAGTGAAAAAACAATTAAGACTTCACCATCTCGCAGTCTTAATTGTTTTTTCACCTTGACCTCGCGCGCGTAATTTTTGCTCACTTGACTTAGCATCACTGTATTTTACCAGAGTTCAGCAGTACAGCGTTATATTTATGACTTTTATCAGTATCAGTTTTTATCACAGTGTATGTTTTTATTTTTAGACCCCTGATGATCCTTTTATAGGTGAAACAGTCTGTCGGGTTTTAGATAGTTTTTAATATTTTAGAGTGGTATATGTGTACTGTAATCAAGCTCTAACTTTGAACCAGTTATTGAGCACTTTCTGTAACAGGCTGATACCTACCACTACTTTGCATCTTTTCATATATGTTGCGTATCTGGTTACTGTTGTCGCTCTCTTGTTAAAGGAAACAAATGTGACTCATGCAAAGAGACTACTGTTGCTTCAGTTGGCATTGAATTTGATGCTGAAATGAACACTCTCATTCCAGTAAATGTGACCCAGTTTTTTAATGATATAAATCGTGGTGGGCTCTGGAAAGCATACGAGCAAACATTTCGTGTAGGGACTCTCTGCTGGCAGGTATTTACAGAGTTTTCAGTTTCAAAGAATGAGCTTCAGCAACAGTTCCTGTCAAGCTTGAATCAACGAAGAGTATTTCAAGAGATCGTGAATGTTATTTTTTAAGAAAACTTTGCAAGTTATGTTTTGTCATTTTCCACAATGTGCACAAAAGGCCATAATGTTTTAGAAGAAATATTGGGTCGTTTTTTTCATTGTATGATAAACAATTTCATGCGTAGTATGTGCGAAGAAACTAATCATAAATCCTCCACAAAATTTTGCAAATTGACTAGTGGTTAGCTTGATTATACAGTAATTTGATTTTCTAACCATTGCGACATAAAACAGTGCTGCATGATGATTGCTGCCGTTGTTTCGTAACCTCTTATTGTTAACCTTTTTTTGCTTTGTTGTGGTGTCTATTATTTTCCGTTTTATTTGTGTATAGTCTTTACACCAAATGTATGATTAAGTAAGATTTTTTTCAAGATTCAAAAATTAAACTATAGAAAAGTGATTTGCTTTTGTAGTGTTTTCAACTTAGCAAACTGTAGCATAGGCTTCTTAATGTCTAAGCAAGGAATCAAACCCGTTATTTTTTGTTACAACTGCTTTAAAGAATGAAACAGCTAAAATAGAACAGCTTCAAAATTAATTCGAAAGTTGCAGGAAATCATACGGCGAGTTTTTGCAATGTCTGCGCTTAAGCATGTTGGCCTCATCTTGATCGCCGCTCATTTTCGTTTCCAGTCCAGGTGCTATTATTTAGAAGTCCATGGTCAAACCTTCTTTTGATGAAGTGCTAGCGGGTAATTAATTGATTTTGTTACGTCATAACATTTATGCTTGTGCAAACATATTTGCTTAGCGTTTAGCTGTGATTAAAGTATTCGTTTTGAACAATAAACAGTACTACGAAAGATGATTAGCAGCTTTGTTTTTTTCCATCAGTTCCTTGCAGCTCGATTGAGGATGCCATATTTTTTTATTATGGCTCCCCAAAGTGGCTGCAGAATCGAGGACCTTACGGTCCCTTCGCTGTCACTCAAGTGCTGCTTCTTCCGTTTTTAATAATGCCTCTATAGTCTATATGTACTCTCTTTCAGCTATTTTTGTTTTTGTTTATTTAGTGGCCTCAGTAAACAAACTTGAACTTGAACGCAAATTTCACTAAACTTTTAACAGATCCAGAAAAATGCGAACAACTTTAAATAAAGTGTATCAGATTAGTATTTATTGGTTATACGATGCGGGTAGCAGAATTTTGCTGAAAGGAGGCTGGGATCTTGAACCAAAAGTTAAACTTTTTTTGTTTAAAAAAAGTCTCATTTAGGCGGAGTACTGTGGAAACTGGTGCATCTCAGGCGTATCACAGACGTGGGTATGGGAGCAAAAACTCCAGCCGCTGAGCAATTTTTGTGATTTTTCGAGAAAAAAATAGCCATTTTAACATCATTTGGATCATATTTCTAACGTTTTGGAGCCATTTTAAAGAACTAATTGCTCAATTCTGAAGTAATTTGAAAGAATTAAATTGTTCATCCCCTTCAGCCCTCTTTGCTTACAGACCACGTCGAAAACATTTAAAAACATCCACGTCGAAAACATCTTTACATCGTATTTGAGACTACTTTGTTGTTTTTTTTTATGTACTTTTCTCTATTCTATATAATAATAAATTTGAGTGCTGAATTTTTTTTTTTAAAGAAAATAATTTTTTACTACTTATCCTTAATCAATTCCGTAAGCTTAACCTTTTATTTTATACCCAAACAATGTATATAACATTTGTAGCATAAGTAGGACTATCAAAAAATGTTATATTTGATCACAATCACTAAATTTAGGCTCAGAATACTCTAGTTCATTCTATGAATCGCTATCAGCTGCAACCATTTCGAACGCTTAGTTAAGAGTGGTATAATTCTTACCATTTCCAATCACTAACTTCAAGCGCAGATATTAGCAATAACTTCAATAGCAACCCATAGAACACAATAGCTCATTGGAAAGCTGGTTTTCTAACGAAAAAAAATAATATCTAACTTGGGGGATTACCGCTTTCGATACTGAAGCAATAGTGTTTGATATTTGAAAGGTAACCTTGTCGCAAAATTGCGACAGCCGCGCTTAAAGGGTTAAACACTTACATTTTTGAATTAAAAGGGCATTCAGGTCAAAAAAATTTTTGACAAGTTTTCTCGCAAAAAATTTTGACCAATCAGAAAAGTAACTTCACCAAATTTCAGCTTTCTACAACCTTCCGTTCTCGAGATATGACAGTTTAGATTTACCCTAAGAAAGGCTTTTTCCTCTTAGAAAAGTTGCCAACTACAAAAAGTTATTGCATGTTTGTAACTTTCAATAGGTATATGTTAAAATCATTAAAAAAAATCTGCCCTGCTTTTCAGCTAGTGACTGAAGACCCAACTTTAAATCTTTGTTTGTGCATTTGTGTCTGATTAATTATTGGATTTCGCAATCTTGTGACTTAAGTTAAAAAGATTATTTGCCATTGTCTAATCGGTGGTTAAGTTAAATTATTGAGTAATTATTGTCGTTTGTTAAAAATAAGCTGCTAATTAGCACATCTTCAAAGGCGCATCTTCAAAGACCTTCAAAGGCTAATTAAACCGTATTTAGAATCGTTGTGTTAGAATGTTCTTTTCGTGCATTATTTGTTTCGAGAGGACTGTAGATTGGCAGCTGCCAACGTTTGTTTATTTCCTGCCTTTGATGCTAGACAAAGCGATCTACCATGTGGTATTACGGCTTGGAACTATGAGCCTAAGAGCTCAGTAGTGACAAAAAATGAGTCAAGTGAACAGTGTCAGTTTTTGGTGAAACGTGTTAAATGCTGCTAAACTTGGGTAAATTGCGTTTTGCGATCCCTTCCCTTCCTCTTCATCCTTGTTTATGGATTTGACTATTGACTGTGAGGGACCAGTCTTGTAGACTGGAAGAAAGGCCCTGAATTGGTCTTTACATCGTATTTGAGACTACTTTGTTGTTTTTTTTATGTACTTTTCTCTATTCAATATAATAATAATTTTTTTTTTAAATCAGAAAATCAAGTACTCAGTTGTCAAAAGGAGAAAGGGATTGGGAGAGTTTGGCATAGCTCTCCCACACGTTTATTTATTCATTTATCATTTACTGGCAATTCAGTAGTCCGACATGGTCGGGATGCACACGCAACAACGTTTGGAAAAAAATAATATAAAAAGATTACGCGCACAAATAAACGTGTTCAATAGCACATAAAATAGACAGCATCAAATGGCATTCAGCTAGGTTGATAAGCGCTTGAGCACTAACATAAGTAGTTTCAGTAACCAATTTTTAGAAACTACAAGCACCAAATCGTTGACTGCTTTTCAGTACCCAGATAGAGCATCAAAACAAATGTCAGATAGGGCTTGCTTAAACTTTTTAAGATTAACTACACCATCAAAAATGCTTTGGGAAGATTATTCCAGATCCTATGTGTGCGATAGAAATAGTCAAACCTGCCAAAATTATTAGCAGGATAGTTCACACTCTTCAGTTGCAAGCAGTGACGATTGCGTTTGTGTTTACCATCAAATTGTAAAAATTCATCAAAGTCTAAATCAACATTACCACACAACATTTTAAACAAAAACACTTGGTCAAATTTAACTCATCTGGTTTCTAAACAATCTAGCCTTGCAATGGGCACTGGGCAGCCTTTTTTCATATGGTGTGGTGCAGTCATGAAAACAGCGGTAAAAAGCACGCTTTGTAAACTTTCTCTGGACTAGTTCCACTAATTTTTTGGACTTAATTAAGTGGGGAGAACATACTGGGGTAGCGTATTCTAGTATGGGCCGAACAAAAGTTTTAAATACAGTAACTAACGAATCAAGGTTGTGTTATTGAAGTTGTTGAAGAGTCAAGATTGCGTTATAGAATCTGGGCTCCTACACGTTATTGAAGTTGGCTATAGTTCTCCGCATCGTCGCCGTGCAGGAAACACAAAACGGTTGGATTGGCAAGTCTTAGCAGATCTTCAAATTTAAAAATTAAGCTTTAAAGATTTGACAAACTTTTGACAAACTGACACATATCGCAAGACCTGGTGATAAAAACTTTATCGTTCGTAACAGTATACAAAGAGCTGGACAGCGCTGTTTCAAGCTTTTAGCTCTCATCGGCAGCCCTCAGCTTCTCTAGCTTGTACAGTTTCAATAAGTATTTTCGGCAGAGTTATTCTCGAAACAAAGGGTAAGAATTTCAAATTAGCTGCTTTTCAAGTAAATAATTCAAACCAATTTTCGAAAAGTTAAACGAGGACTAAAGACAAAATCAATGGGGGTATCTAAAATTAGGCCAATCGTCAGTGGCGGATCCAGAAAATTTTGGTGGGGGGGGATTTGAAGCACAAAACCTCAAAAATTCGGATGTCTTCACCAAAATTGAGACTAATTTTTCGGCCGAAATCGGAAATTCAAACGTTTTTTTCGCCCAAATTCAGGTGGTCTCCAAAAAAAAAAAAAAAAAAAAAAAAAAAAAAGGTCTTCACCAAAATTTAGACTAATTTTTCAGCCGAAATCGGAAATTCAAACGTTTTTTTCGCCCAAATTCAGGTGGTCTCCAAAAAAAAAAAAAAAAAAAAAAAAAAAAAGGTCTTCACCAAAATTTAGACTAATTTTTCGGCCGAAATCGGAAATTCAAACGTTTTTTTCGCCCAAATTCAGGTGGTCTCCAAAAAAAAAAAAAAAGGTCTTCACCAAAATTGAGACTGATTTTTCGCCGGATTCGTTACGTTTAGGTCGGTGGGGGGGGATGCATCCCGAAATGGAGCCGATTTATTCGAAACAGAGGCTGATTTTTCGGCCAAAATCGTTACTTTTAGGCTGGTGGGGGGGGATGCATCCCCCCCATCCCCCCCCCTAAATCCGCCACTGCCAATCGTATTACACTAAATTAGCGTTGACTCCATTCTTTTTGACCCATCCGTTGCAGAGATATTCTACTTAAAAATCGAGTTTAATAGTCTAATGTTATAAATTTTAATAATTTTATTGGCAACCCTATCGTTAAAAAGCATTAGCTTCTCAGCGACGCCTTCCCAGTTTTAACCTAAAGCAACGATTAGGCTAGTACTGCATTTAGTCGTTTCGCTGCGCACTAATTAGTTTGATCTTATCAGCACAACAGATCTGAGCTGGTAAAAAGAGTAGACTTTTTGGTAGCCTAGCGATTTCAGTAGAAATCAAGCAGGCAGATAGATTTCAGTCTAAATCCTAGTCAAGTCTAGCAATAAGGTTTTTATCACTAGGCAACACAGTACAAACTCATACCTAATAATAAGACTACCAATACTTGAATAGGCCTATTATTATATTTGCTTACAGTATTTAGTAACCCTAGAATAAACTTTTCCATCTAAGTTGAAAACAATGGCCTACTAGTCAACTCTAATTGCGACTTTGCGCGCGCGCGTAGTTTCTATGTTTTTACTCGGCCATTTTGATAGATGAGCATTAAAATTTTTTAAATTTTATGATAAATCAAAAAAGGCAAAATATGGAAAGCTGAAATTTGGACACAACATTGCAAGTTTATAAAGCATCATGCATGCCAAGTTTGGGGGTCGAAGATCACGTTATAATGATTTGGGAACCCTAAAACCGACAAAAAACTGCTATTTTTGAGCCGGAATTTTTTTATTTCGCTTTTAACAAAAAAACAGCTGAACGTGAAAAGTTGAAATATGGACACAACATGGGTAGTAATAAACAGTGTATGCATACCAAGTTTGAGGGCTCCCAGTCACGTGACCAAAATTTCTGAGGCGGAAAACGGTCAAAAAGTGGTAAATTTTGAAATGGTATATCTCGGTAAGTAGTGATATTCTTTGAAAAAAATTTGTGGTTTTTGAAAACACTAATCAGTAACTTTGTAATGGTTATGTTCATCTATTCCGTATTTGATATAATTTTTCATTATTTTTGTCTTTTTTCTTTTTTTTTTCCTTTGTTTTTCTTCTATCACTATCTTCTTTTAAACCACAAAACGCAGATAGATGATATCACGGAGTGGTATAGAGTTCGAAACAAACTGGTGTGTGTCTGAAAATGGGGGCGTCATGTCCGGGGATTCCCCCTAAACTGGGAGCTGGAAAATTTTGAACTTTTGAATTGTTCAACGTAGATAGGCCAAATTACCACATTTGGTGGATATTGGTGGTGACTAAAACATATTAAAAATTGGGGGGGCTGCGATGGGAGAAAATGGTTGAAATGCGTCATACAAAATTCGGAAAATTTTTTCAACTCAACTTAAGTAGATCAAACTTTCGGAATAGATCAATCAAATAAAAAGTAAATTGTTGGTAAAATTTTGGAAATCACAATTGGGGAATATTCCCTCAATGGGTTTTTCAAAATCCAAAACTTTGTAATGATCATTATTGATCAAGGCATGCCAACATCAGTTTCAGGATAGTTAAATATAAACAAAAGCATAAGATAATAATTTTTATGGAGGTTGCATTGCACCAATCTCCCCAAAATTTCCTTTTTCCAGTTTAAAACTTTAGGGTTTTTTCAAACATAGGAATGGAATTGTAAAATAAAAAAGTTCCTCAATTTTTTCTGGCTACTCCAGTACTCCGCTTGATTAGCAGCTCACTTTGTTTGTTGAGATAGTGGCAAGGTTTTTACATGTGGTGTTCATGAAAAAAATGAACACTAACGGTATTTTGTCATGAAAGGATATTATGAAAAATTTTGTTATAAAGTTTATAAGGTAGTAATATTCCTCAGAGAAGATTCAGTTACGCAAAAGTCAATACTTACTTATGACAAAATGGTGCTGAATTTTTTCTTTAACACCATTGCAAACTTCGTCTATGAAGGTTCTTTCATTAGTTTATGTACGGTACTTTGATGAAATTGTAAAACTTTTTATGCAAGCTCTCAGGTACAAAAATTAGGGCTTTTCATTTTAAGGCTGTTGAAAAAAACTTTTCAAGTTTTTAGCACCTTAATGGACGTATTAATTAATAATTAGGCTAGCCTATTAGCATTTACCATGGAAGTGGCTATTTTGCCTCTAGAGGCAAAATGGTGTTTTTCCTCTGTTTGGGTTAGGGTTAGGGCTAGGGTTGGGATTAGGGTTAGGGTTATTTTGGCACTTGCGGCAAAATAGCCGTTAGGACTGTTAAAAAATAGCCGTTAAAAAAAAATAGCCGTTAGGACTATTTTGCCTCCAAATGGCAAAACAACATGGGGCTATTTTGCCTCTGCATACATGAGGCTTAACATGAGGCAAAATAGTCACTGCTTTTTTATATACTGCAATATTCGCAGTAAAGTTGGTTTTTAGGATGGGATAACCTATTTAAGTATTTCACACTTCTGACTTAGAAAAGTTTGTGGCCTATTACAATGTCAATAAATGAATCTTTTTAGTTGGCTATCAGGCTATAGGCTAAACATACTGGTAATATAGCCTGCCGGTATGTACGTAGGTGTATTGTCACATACGGTACCTACTAGGATAGCCTAGGTGTAAGGTTAATGTTATCTGTTATTGATTGTAGAACCAAGAATATGATTGTAAGATGTTGACTAATATGCCTGGTGAAAATGCTGTTACGTATGTATTGGTAGTGTTTGAACAATGACTTCAAATTTTGTTCAAAGTGTCCATTTTCTCAGTAGTGCCAAAATATTACCGTACTAAGTTGTATTTTGCAACCCCAGATCATGCGAGCAGGATCGTCATAAAAAAACATCGCTTTACTTTTTGGCTATGCTGCTGACTGGAAGTGGAATGATGGAGAAGGTAGGCTAGCATAATGCTGTTGATAATCGCATAAGCTGTTCCTTACGTGCAATAATATGACTCATAGGCCTGGCACTGGCAGTAATGCCTAATGCTGTTAGGTACTCGATACTGGCAACTGCTGTTTAATAAACAAACAAATCAAGAAAATAGTTGGAGGTTACCAACCAAGTGAGTACAATGGTATACAGTATAATGTATATTGCCAAATTGCCCTAAACAGGTCTACAGTTGGCTAGTAGGCCACAAGTATGTAGTGGTATCGGTATGGCAATCCCAACCCTGCAATGCATGTTTAAAACACTAGTCGAGTTGTTAGAACTGTTGCCCATGATCTTATTTCATTAAATAACTTTTGCATTAAATACAGGTAAGGGTTTAGGCAAGACAGTTGTGGTAATGACCTAGGTAATGACTATACCACTGCAAATTTTTAAGTTAAAGAGAATAACATGAGAATGAGAAATGTTCATCCGTGCTTTTTTCAGTTGCTTTTTTAGCGGTTAACATTAGGGTTTTAAGTTAGGATTGGGGTTCGATTTGGGAATAGTTTTAGAGTAAGCATTTGAATTTGGGTTAGATTTGAGTCAGAATTAATAAAAAACTAGATGAAAATTTCTGATGAAATAAAGCTTTCCTATTGCCTATAATAGGCCTTTTTCTGCTGATGCTTTTACTAATGCAGTAGTTGGTAGTATGTCGCCAGCTTCCAGATATGTCATCTTTCTCTATGCCCCAGAGGAATGGCATTTCTAACAAAATCAATTTAGAGTGTGTGATGAGAATCAATTTTTTTTATGTAACTTTTCATTGTTTTGTTAAGCTTTGGTTTTGAGTTTTTTTTTATTAATTCTGGTCCAATATAACGTTAACCTGTTAACCCAAATTCATTTAGTCGAAAAGTTTGGACTAGTTCTCTGTTTTCTCAGTTTTCAAAGTGTTTGATGGACATTTGACATGGAGCCAAAGGCTGTAGTAGTGTTTGGTTTTCAATTATTTTAATTAAATTCAATTTACCACCAAAAGTTTTTGATTAAATTTTTGTTTTACGCCACCTTAAAATGCATTTCCTTGGTAACACAACAGAAAATGAAAAAAAAAATAGCCATAACTTCGGAATCGCTCATGCTAGATGCAAAATTTTTTTTCTAAAGATGCAGAATACCCAAGTTCCTATCTGCTCTCAATACATTATATCAGCCTAACTGCTCAATTTTTCAAATAAAATCAAGAAAACAGGTTTTTTACTAATTTTATTGAATTTTCTATGATATATCTCATTGCATAGAGGAGTTGTGGAATTTTTCTGGTAATGTATAGTAACTTTTTATTGGCTATACTGTTATTAAAGTAATTATTGTATTAAAACAAATATTGATTGGTTCTTAAAGTGTTCTCTGACAAGATAGCTTGCACTGTAAGTGTGAAAAGCAGTAAAATTGTGACGGAAGTCTAATGTTTAACTTATTATCAATCACTGCTGCATTCTGTTAGTTTCACATGTTATTTCTGTTAACTTTGAAAAATGTCGAAATGTCAATAAAAATTTGGTTGTTCTCTGCCCACAAAAGAAAATGATTTTGACAGAACTGCATTTCTCAGTACAAAATTGTTTGCAGTTAAAGACTTGCTCAACTGCTCATGAATTCTAAAAGTTAGCATGCAAAACTTCAAAGAGTAGAAAAGAAAACGCTAATCAAAAGCAACAGGTGCTGCTGAAAAGACTGCGTTTAAAGTAAAGGGATGGTGCTTAAAGTATGAATTTGACTAATACTCTATCAGGGTTTAATCAAAAAATTTTGGAATCACCTGGTGCATACCATGCACTGGATTGTTTTTCAAAAACGCAAGTAAATCATAACTCTAGATTACTGAAGACAAATACAGGGTAGGCCCTAGGTCCTGCACCAAAGCATTTAAAGCAGTCCTGATAAGTTAATTGAACTGATAAATGTAAACAATGTTTCATTACTCTATAAAAGAACATGTACTCGTATTCTATGGCCAAGAAAAGAAAAAGATATCTTACCCTGTTGATTTTGGAGTGTTTTACATCACTCGCCACATATTTTTTTGTGTACATTGCACAACTTTTAATCCATCCTATGCATTGGGATGTATCTGAATATATCTTAAATACGTTTGATTAACAGCTTGCAATTAATCCAAAATTATTAAGGGTTTTAGTATTGCTTTGTGATGAAAATGAAGTCAGCTTATCGTGTATGTAATTGAAGTTTTATTGGATTAAAGGGTAATTGACTTATGTTCAACACTCTTGATGATGTATTGCATATCTTGAAGCAGTTTACAATTCCAATGCAGTAAAACAAAAAATTCTCAATGCTCTGTCTAGAAGCAAGTTTAACAGCAATTGATTTCGGACTCTTTAACCCGTTTCTTACCAATGTTGCCATTTGGGAACATAGTTTTAAATTTCATTTTTTGTGACTCCTAAGTTATATAAGGGTTTAAAACTCAGTGGGGTAGTTTTTTGAATTTAAGAAATTAATTTCTATAGTTTTGCTTGGCAATTCTGCTGAAATTTTACAAAAAAATTGAACTTTGAAACGTGGTGAAAACAGGAGATTTAAGGTTGCACGATTTGGTGAGGTATAGAACTAAGGGTGAGAAATGTTTTAAATGCTAAGACTATGTTTTGTACATTTGATAGACATGACTTCACAAAATCGCTTTCTTTTTCAATTATTTTCAAGTTACTGTTAAAAAATTAGTTTTGAACTCATTTGTTCCCATTTGGAAACATTGGCGGTTTACAGCATTCAAGTTATACTGTATATAGTTTTACGAGAAGAGAGAGTAACAATCCAGAATAGACAGCTTTTTATAGATTTTCAGAATTATGACTTAGTGTAGTTTGGTCACGCTACTGTGCATATTGTTTAGATAAGAGTAAACTAAAAGAATTACTTATTTTGCGGTACTAGAAAGCCCATTATTGGAACGACCGACACTCGCGTTGCGTGTTCTTTTGTTTTTACTCGGCATTTTCAAAGTAACGAGTACAAAGTTTCAGACTTTTGCTTATTACTCAAGAACGGTTTGGTCTAGCCGCATGAAATTTTGACAGCAGTTTGAAGTTAACGAGTTGTATGTTTGTACCAAATATCGAGGCTATAAATTATCTGACTTAGACTTTAGGATCCAAAAACCGCTCCAAAAGTTTGGCGTAAAAAGTGGTCTCATTCAAAAACGGCTCAAGTACGGCAAAAAATATTTCACATTGTTATATGTTTCAAAATACCCTTTTATCTCAACCAATTTGGCCGCGATGAAGTTTTTTCCTTTTTTTTTTTTTTTTCTTCCTAAATCTTGTACAGTCTTTTTCTCCTAAATCACAAAACATTGAAATCTAACGTTAATGTAAAATTGTTGAGCTGCAAACGCAATTTAGTCTTGCAAAATTTTTTTGGGCTGCTCCAGCGAAAACTCCCACAGAAATGGGAACCAAAAAATCAATTTTTTGAACGGCTCAAGCTTGGGCGCCAGTTATTTTATATCAGTAGATGTTTGACATATATTTTGACATAGTTTGGGGCTACCACCCTCTCAGAGACTACCCACATGGTTGCCCAAACATCAATTTTTGAACGGCTTAAGCGAAGGTGCCTTTTTTTTTTATATCCACAGATACTCAACAGACAAATATTTTGTATTAGTTTGTGGGTACCCCCAATGCTCCCTCTAATTTTTTGTAATTTGTGAGTGCAGAAGTTTTTGGTGTGTGTGCGCACTTTTCTTGAAATAACTAATATTTGTAATACTTGTGCAACAACCCACGTGCAACAACATGGGGGGGGGCAGGGGAGGGCCATAGCCCCCCTGAATTTTCACAAACTTCTCTTAAACCTCCCGAATTTCAAAAACTCTTCCATTTTTTGTAGTTAATACTGGACTTGTTCTTATTGGCCCACCCCCCTGAAAAATTTCCTGCCGACACTCTTGTGCAACAATGTGTCTGTTCAACAATATGTTTGTGCGCAGTAAATTTATGTGTGTGCACTGTCCCTAAAAGCTGTGTGCACGCACACATACCCGCAGCTTAGAAGGAGCACTGGATACCACCCACCACGGACCACACCAAATTGGGGGCGTAGCCAGGGGGGAGCAGGTAAGGCAAGTTCCCGTCCATAATTTTACTTTGCCCCCCCCCCAAATAATTTCAGTTGAACTTTATTTTTAACAAAATGCAGCAAGTGTTTGCACAGATCAAACACTGCCATGCGATGGAAAATGTACCATGAAGTTGATTGTTCTGATTGTTTTGTATTGAAATGAACAGAACTTTAAATTGATTTCAAAAGTTTGTGCCGAAAACCGCCAATGTTCCCATTTGGGAACATAGTCATATCTCGTAAACGATAAAATTTTTGCTTAATTTTTTTTTGGTCTCTTATCCTGCTAAATTCACGCATTTTCGTGAAGTTTTGTCGCAATTTGACAATCATAATATATAGCGGTAAGATACGGGTTAATTGTTACACTTTTAGCAACCACTAATACTGCTGAAGCTCTTTGTTCTGCTCTTGGACGCTGGCTGACTTGGACATGTCATTTCAATGTTTTCTTCAACGTTTTAAGAGCTGATAACAATATTAGTTTTATTTCTAGTATTTATACTTTTGGCTTTAGATCTTTTTGCTGTTAAACATTTATTCCTTTTTTCTACTCTCTACTCGTGAACTAATCTCTTTAGAAATTTTTTTGGTTTTCACATCCTTTTTCATGATGATGTCTTTTTAGGCTTTTATTGTTGTAAGCATTAGAAGTCTTCTACTAATGTCAAGTTACTTGATACGCATTGCTTGTAGTTTAAACTTTGCAGATGCAGCACAATATATTTGTGTACAGCTTTCTAGAAACACTTGTTTTGACTCTTGAGTTTGCCTGGTTTTCCAAAGATTTTAGTTAAGCATGGTTTGTATTATGTGATGCCAAGCCAAAATCAATTTTTATCCATGAATCCTGCACTTTGGAAGCAGACTTCTCAGCAGAACATGCTGCATTATTTTGTTTCTTTGTAGGCAGAAAGCAGCCAAATCTTACTACAATTTTGAACATTTTTTCAGCAAAGAGAATTAGTTTGTTTTCCTAAATAGTATCATGATGCCTACCAATAGCATGTTGGCTTTGGAGCATACTATACTATACCTATTTAGTAATTGCTAAACGTAGGCATAACAACAAGCATGTTATTGTCCAAAGCCAAAATACTCTGCCTGTTTAGAACAATCGCAAAGAATTAAGATGTGAAAATAACAAGAACACAGTCAGTGATTATAAATTAGTTGATACATTAAATTCTGTCGTAGTGATCTTGCACTTTTCAGCACTTACAGTTCTAGGTATCCTATCTGTGAACAGTGTGAAAATCAATTAACATGTTCTAATACAGCAATTACTCTACAATGACAGTATAGCTAATATAAAGTTACCATCTACACAAATTCCAAACCGCTTCTATGCAATGAGATATAGGCTATCATAGAAAACTCAATAAAATTAGTAAAAAAAACAGTTTTCTTGATTTTACTTGAAAAATTGAGCTGTTAAACTAATATAATGTATTGAGGAAAGATAGGAACTTGGGTATTCTGTATCTTTAGAAAAAAAATTTTGCATCTAGCACGAGCAGTTACGAAGTTATGGCCATTTTAATTTTTGTCCTGTTGCGATAGAAACGCATTTTGAGGAGGCGTAAAACAAAAGTTTAATCAAAAACTTTTGGTGGTAAATTGAATTGGTGGTTGAACCACAACTTTTGCAGGAGTTCCCAAGAAATTGAAGGAAGTCACCACCATTTGGTACGGCCTAATGCAGACCTACCAAAATGTACGAGAGAATACTGATATAGCTGCTGGGCAGGTGTTCCAAAAGCTTGTAATTTAGTTATTGCGTTACTTGCTAACTTTTCTGGATCTTAGAGGTTTGGTTGATGGTACTAAGCTATTGTTTGAATAAAATTTGGTTTTAGAGGTGAATCTAAAGGACTGTTTGTTTGGGATGTTCGCTTTTGGTGTTAAGTAATTGACTAGGTTTGTTTGGCTAAGGATTGTGCAAGCAGAATTCTTTGTTATGTTTGACATTGCTGCTAAGTTGCTCTCTCTGGCTAATGTAGTATTTTCAGGGTTTTTTGATGAGAAGATGTGGTCGTTTGAAACTTCAAAAATTAATTTTTTTGTAGGTCTTAGGTATCGGTTGAGAGTTGTTGAAGTTGACCTAGAAAAGAATTGGATAAGTGGGTTGTGGTCTTGCACAATTGGATGGAGGTTAATTGTGGTCATTAAGCTGAATTTCATAAGTGGGCTGGCGTTTTTATTGGGCATGGACGATTTGCACATATTTGGAAAATGTATTGGCAGGCTATGCAACCAAATAAAGGTAGTTTTTTTTGTTTTGTTTGAGTGTAATGAAATGAAGATGAGGAATGGTGGCATTTTTTGTTAAGTTTTTTCAGGGTCAGCGTTGAATCTGAATTTAGGATTTGCGTTTGATGGAAGGTTAGGTTTAGTCTTAAGAGTTAATGTAAGAGGTAATAAAACTTTTAGACTTGTATATGTTTCCTGGTTGCCGAACTGCTAGATTGGCATTAGCCATACCTGTAGTGACATTTTGAATTACTTTTATTGTTTTTAATTGTGCAATGAAGTTTCTGCATGGTTGAAAAAGTTTAAGCGAAATTTTGTGTGCAAGGTTGCTGGAATGCTGGGTGCAGTCCTTGTTAAAAATGAGGTAAGATTTATTTCTAAGAACTCATTTCAAACTTTAATCATTAACAGTGTTGCCAACGGCTTGTTACTGCGGAGGAATTCCTGGAAAGGAAGTTTTTTCGTGTGTGAATGATGTGGAGATGAGACTCAACAACTTCTTAAATGCTTCGTCATTAAGCAGGTATATAAAGAAAGTTTTGGTTTTGTAATATTTATAATGTTTATTTGTTTATATATATTGCATCTGAGAATATAGCCCAATAAAACTGTTGCTGGCATTGAATCTTTTCCTATCAAAATGTAGCATAGGCGTAGCCAAGATTTTTGATTGAGGGGAGGGGGCAAACCACAAATCACATAGGTGAAGACCAAAAAAAAGTCTTCACAGTCCAATTTAGGATTTTTGGATGGGGGGACCGAAATTTAGTTGGAGACGAATTCAGGATTGGGGGGAGCCCAAGTTACAACCTTTAAGCAAAGACCAAAACAATAAAACAACAAAAAAAGATCTTTACATACCAAAGGGCCGATTTTGTCCCGAAAATCAGGTGAAGACCAAAAAAAAGGTCTTCACGGACTGAAGTCAGGTTGGAATCAAAACAACTAACGCAACTGAAGGAAGATTACTCTCTTTCGCCACAGATTTATCATGATTGGCATTGCAATTGGGAGGGATCCGGGCCCCCTGGGCCCTCCCCCCTGGCTACGCCTATGAAATGCAGTTTAGTTACAGTAAGTAATGTTATCATAGATTTTGTTCATTTTTTTACACTGGTAAACTCTTAAATGCCTTTGTAAAATTAGTAACTGAAACAAATTAAACGTCTAAACATTAAAAGTCTGACCTGTAAATGTCATAGCATTGCAATTAAATTATTATTGAAAAATGATTTGGATAATTCAACGGACTTGGAAATCTTGTCAGTTTTTTTTTGTCTGATATGGTTAAGCGGGTGCAGTGTTTTGCTTAGCCCACCGTGGCTTGGTTGGTTTGGGGGCTGCTCTGAGGCTTCATTGTTTGATTTTTTTCAATGTTTTGAGTTGAAAAAAAAGCAATTTTCCAACACATTATTTGAACTTCCAGTCAAGTCATGTTTTAAAGGTAATTTTTGGTATCTTATGCTGAACATTGTTTCTAGGGGATCTTTGGATGGTGAAATGTATTTTGGTTGCATTGTAAAAAGTATTATTTACATTGTAGTGTCGTCAATGGAAAGTTTTGTGCGTTTGGTGTTCCTCGGTGCAGATTGCATGATGACAGATTGCAAAAGGATTTATAAACAAAGGTTACATTATTTTTCAGGGTTAAATTTGTTTTGGAAAGTTTTGGATTTTCTGTTCGTTATTTCTGTTTTTTTGTTGGGGGGGTTGCTGTTATTTGATTTCTAGTTGTAATGCATTTTTGTGTTATTGTAAACACTTATGTCGCTTAAGAGGGGGTGTTTTAAGAGTTAAAATACAACTCAAGGATTAGTACAAAGTTAAAAAAATTGCCAAAAGTAAGCAATAAAATTTGATGGCTTGTTGAAGCGTGCTAACAGGTTTTGATTTTAGAGGGGATAGGAAAAGGCTGGGATAAATCGGGCCAAAATGATGGGGAAACCCCCAGAATTGACTCTATTAAAGCGTTTTCATGCAGATGGACCAGCAAAGTGATTATTTTATTATCATGATTTTTTTTTGCCATATCGTCATTTGATATGTTAAGTCAAAGTCTGTCCTATGAGCTCTCCATGTGGTTATCACATAACTGCTTCTCACCTATTCTTGAAGTATAGAGTCTCCAATTTATTTTTTGGTGTTTGATTTTATCGTTGCGGGAAAACTTAAGCATTTTTAAATTTTTAATTCCTACACTTCTTTTAGCTCCAAGATATCTCAACTATTATTACTCTTGTTTGGGGCAATGACTTAAACAAAAAACGAGTTGGTTTCCCTACATAGCTGTTATATATACTCAATATTTAAATTGTAAAGTTTTGCATTGGGGGACGCTTTTTCAGCATTGACTGAACCTTAGTGAAGAACAAGCACGTAGCCAGGATTTTTTGAGAGTTTGTTCCGTAAACGAACTTGACCCAAATTTTTATTGTTACTGACTCGGATTGATGCGATTTTTCAGTGAAAATTAGGTGATCTCCAAAAAACAGAAAAGAAAAGGTCTTCGCAGAAATCCGAGGGCTTTTTCTGGCCGAAATCAAAAATTTAAGCGGCTTTTCCAGCCAAATACAGGTGATCTCCAAAAACACAAAAAAAATGTCTTCGCCGAAATCCGAAGGCTTTTTCTGGCCGAAATCGAAAATTCAAGTGGCTTTTCCGGCCAAAAACAGGTGATCTCCCCAAAAAAAACACTAACGTTTTCCTCCCACAAACCAGCGCTAAAATCTCGATGGGGGGACGCTCAATCTCGATGGGAGGACGCGTGCCCCCCATCCCCCCTACAATTTAAGTACTGTATATACTGAATATTCTTTCGGGCTTAATTGGTGTAAAAATTTCTTGAAAGCTCCCTCAGCAAGGCCTGTGGAGCCGTGTTGTAACAACAAAGCCATTGCATCTTAGAATTTGTATGAAACTTCAATATCATAAAAAATAAGTAAAAAGATCTTATTAAGAGTTTAGGAGCTTCATCATTTATTGACTATTTTTTCCATTACTTTTTACCAAGATAAATCTGGTGCTGGTACGAAGTAGTTTTTAAAAAAATTTCTCCTTCAGAGTTACATGACTCCTAACTGTCCGTAGGCATATCATCCTACGAACATCTTGGAAGGGAAAGAATATACAGAGTTTATTGTTCTGTGAACTTTCTATCATTTGGATTTTTACATGTTTAGCATTGAGCATTACACAATTTTTTTGCTGCATTTTTTTTTTTGGAAATGATTTTAAAAGGCAGTTGCAATTGCATGTTGGAGTAAGCTGTAGCCCTTTAAAATATGTTGAAAAAATGTTACGAGATTAGAACACACAAATTCATGCCGCAGCATGAAAATCAGCCATGTAAATTTTGTCCGCATAAAATTGGGAAAACACTCCTATCTGCTTGTGCTAATTGTTGAAAATGTAACTATCTGTGGTACAACTTTTGGTACCGGTGTGTCACTTCAAAGAGGCAGCAAGGTCAACGTTATTATCATTTATTGTAAACTTTGTAACCTACAGTATATTTTTTCTATGTGCATAGTATAAAAGAACAAGATTACAGCGCTGGTTCACTCATGGTACTGGTATGAAATTCGTTTATAGCAGTGCAGTACTGTTAGAAAAATGAAACGTCAAATTGTACATAAAAAAATCTGAAATTGCATGCATCTTTAGTTGAGAAGAACCAATGTTGTCACTCTACCAACACCTGGGCCCGAAAAAATATCCAGTATTTCTAACAGCTATGTTGCGAAACCAACTCGTTTTTGTTACAGTTATTGCCCCAAAGAATAGTAATAATAGTTGAGATATCTTGGAGTAAAAAGGGTATAGGAATTAGAAATTTAAAAGTTATAAGTTTCCCCGCAAAGGTAAAATCGAACATCAAAATTGCCATAAAAAAAAACATTGCCCATTTCATGTTTTTGCACTGCTAATTGCTATGCCGCATTTCAAAATTATTAATTTTTATCGAAATAGGCCTAAAATGAAGTTATTTGCAAAACCATACAAAAGTTTCGAGTGCTAGCAGCGGAGCTCTCAGGCCCCCGAACACAGCCCCCCAATTGCAGTATCTGGTTACACGACTTATTGTGAACGAGTGCTACTACGTTTTCAAGTTTTATAATCTTCCAATGAGAAGTAATTGAGCTGGGCAAATAACAACTGCTATCTACTATAATGAAGTAGCACCGTTATCTTTAAAATATAACGTTTTGCTGCTTCCTGTACATTATAAAAGGTGACACCACGAAATTCCGCCCCTGGTGTCACCATCCTCAGCGACGCCACTGATTGTTAACAGGCGGCGTGAGGCGCTAAGTAGTGGATGATACACATAGTTTTGATTACAACGGCTTCTGCGTAGTTTGGGCTGTCTGGTTTGGGTTTGAGGTGGTGCAATGTTTCTGTGTATTTGTTGGAATTGTACATTCAGTTTGCTGCCTGTTCGGAAGGACCAAGTACCCCTAGAGACAGCATTTAAATTGTAGGGGGGACGCGGGGGACGCTTTCCCCCATCGAGAGTTAGCGTCCCACCATCGAGGTTTGGCGTCCCCCCAACGAGATTTCAGCGCTGGTTGATTAGCCAAAAAAGGGCACTTCAGCACGAATAAATCCCAGAAACTCCGGCTGAATGTAGTCCCAAATCGCGGTGATGACCTTTTTTTTGTGGTAGTCACTCGATTTCGGGGACAGAAAGACATAACTTCCACTAAAGTACTTTCGCATTCCGAATGCGTTTGGTCAAGGCTGCAAAAGCGTCCCCCCGAGCAAAATTTTTCTGTTTTTACGTACTGCCTAAAGATAATCATTATTTGGCGTATTATGCAAGGACGTAACAATGTAACCATGCTGCGGTTGAAGTGAAATCATTCTGTTATGGTCGGCGTAATAACGACGCGTTTGTCCTCTTCGTCACGTTTAATAAAGAATTTTGTTTTATTTTTAATTGTAAGTGTTAAACTTGGATTGTCTCGAAGGTACCGAATTGTGCTAGTGTTTTTCTTGACTGCACTATCTTGATGTCCTTCATGGTCGACTCCTGGGAAGCCTTGTCAACTTCCACTGGCAGTTAGGTGGATATAACAACCACCAACCCTGCAGCTCCAATGATATTTCACATTGTAGCTCAAGTCATATAAGCACAGAGCTGGACAGCGCTGTTTCGAGCTTTTAGCTCTCATCGGCAACCCTCAGCTATCTTTTCAAAGGTATTCCCAGCTGAACAAACATCTTGGCCTAACTTTGATTTGATTTGAAACTTGGATTGTCCTGGTTTTGAATGTGTTTGTTGATACTTCACCATGTTATGATTTGTTTCTGTTATTGCTGCAATAAAGATTTATTTGCGCTAGGAGGTAGTGTGCAGGCAGGGATTTTTCGTGGTGGGGGTTGGTGGCAAAGTAGCATTGAGGTTGCGTTTAACGCGAGGAAAGTTAGGGTTTGGAGTCTATATTAGGGATGAGACAAAAACCTAGCAGTAACTTTTTCTCGAAGTGAAATGAGCAGAACTAATTTAATAGGTTTACAATTATTGATCTGACTAGAAACGACTAGGCTACATTTTTTACAAATTCATTCAAAGCAACCAGATCACTATTACCGTAATAAAGTTCGATAATGCCGCGAAGTCCCCGGATATCGCTTGCGATGTCACGTTCTAGTTACTCTACTTGCCTTACTTTCGCTTGTTCTAAAACGTTTGTTCCCTAGGCTATCGTACAGTCTACTCTTTTTCCAGCTCGGATCTATTCTGCTGACAAGATCAAACTGATTAGTGCGCAGCGAAATGACCCAATGCAGTAGCCTAATTGTTGCTTTAGGATAGAACCGGGAAGGCGTCGCTGAGAAGCCAATGCTTTTCAACGATTGGATTGCCAATAAAAATTATTAAAATCTATAACTTTTTAGTCACCGACGTCGTGTTTGAAGTAGAATTTCTCTTGAATGGCTGGTCAAACTGAATGGAGTCAACGCTAATCTAGTCTTATGCGATTGGCACAACTTTTGATACTCCCATTGATTTTGCCTATAGTCCTCGTTTAAATTGGCAAAATACTGTATGTCATAAAGACCTGACGAGAAAAGTTCTTACTCGTTGATTAGGTACCTCAGATGTGTGTATATCACTCCTATTGCAGCTGGACCAGTTTTGGTTAGAACTTCTATCCACAGATCTTCAACATTGGCCCAGTCTAGGTAAATATTACTGTTTGATTTATAAGTAATTGCTTTTTTAATATAAAACCCAACACCTCCTGATTTGGACGCGCTATCGCAATGCACAAACTCGTAATTTTCTAGGTCAATATTGGTGGGAGTTTGGTTTGGCGACAATTTCGTTTCAGTTAGTGCTATTATATCTGGTAATTTTTGAAGTTTCGTGATAATCATTGAAAGTTGGTCAGAATTTTGTTGTATACGGTACTTCTAACGTTGAACTGCATTATCAACAAGTCTTGTTTACTTATGGTTCTACTTACTGAGTTAATGTCAAAATAGGCAGATTTGAGTTTGTCTAGAGCTACTAGGCAAACATTTCTTTTCATTGTGATTAGTTATGGCATTGTTTAAGGAACAAGCTTTGTGAAGATTTTGCCGACATGACTTACATTTTAGACAGTCGCTGCCACACACGCTTTTAGTACACTCAAGACAAAAGATTGGAGTGGCCATTGTGTCGATAAGAAAGCGCAACATCACGCAAACATGAACAGTACAGCTAAGACGATCCAAATTAATTTTAAGAGGTACATAGTTAAGTTTATTAAAGTCATTATTAATATCAGAGGTGGAGTCGAGGACACAAGGCTCGAGGCCAAGGCCAAGGCCAAAGACACAAAAAAAATCCGAGGCCAAGGACAGCCTTTCCGAGGACAGACACTCTCGAGGCCAAGGACAGGAATGCTCGAGGCCAAGGCCAAGGACCAAGGACACAAGCGCAAGTGCTCTCCAAAAAAAAAAAAGGTCTTCACAAAAATTTTTTAAGCGGTCTTCACGATAAAACGTTTTCCAAAAAATTTTTCAAGCGCTGCACAAAATTTTAACAATTCAAAAAATACTGCTGTCCTCGAGCCGAGGACAGGCCAATTTTCGAGGACTTGAGGCCAAGGCCAAGGACTTGACCTTCGAGGCCAAGGCCAAGGACTTCAAAATGTGTCCTCGAGGACGTCTTTGAGGCCAAGGACGTTCCGAGGACTCCACCTCTGATTGATATATAGTGCTTGCAGTGATCGTCCGGGCTAGTGATGGTGATCCAATCATCAATGCCCTCATCCTTATCATCATTATTCAACTCACCGTTTTTTGCACAGATTTTTTCATCCTGATTTTTCCATTATAAGTATGACACAAAACAAACTCACCGTAGAATTTGTTTCCTACATAATTTAATAATTTTTGCCGAAGAAGAGTAATGTCCTCAACAACAAACGCGTTCTTGTAATGTTCGCTTTTCTTTGCTCAGATTTTTTATAAAAAATTCGTTCCTCTTTTTGTAAGAGACAAAACGGACAATAATGGGGAAAGGCTTTTCAACGTTATTCTTCTTCTTGCCCAGTCTATAAGCGCGTTGAATATCTACTGGCCGTGATTTTACACCACGAATTTTTGCTACATTCAGAATAAGGGTTTCACCATCATCCTTGCTAGACTTGGCTTCTTGAACACCGCATACACGAAAATTTTTTCTACAATTATATTGCTGCATGTCATCTAATTGAAGGGTGTTTAAGTTAATCACGCACTTCAAGCCTTCATTTTCAATTTTCGGCGACTCAATTTCTTGTTAGCTCGTTTTTGATTTGTTTCTGAGTTCTTCTATTTCGTTTTTAAAACTTTCTACTGTTTCCAGTATCTCATTTAAAGTTTTTCTATCATCTTCATTGAAACTTCTGCTTCTAAGAGCTTTGGCGATTTTTCTCGGCTTGCTTGGAGGGATTTTTTGTGTTGAGTTTAGCACCCCATCATTGTTACGAAAGTATCGTTTAGTTTTTGATTGCATTGTGCAAAATTTGAATTAGAAGTTGTTTGAGTAGATCATCCAAAATGCCCGCTGAGAATTTATTGCGAGCTGCATAATAATATTCAAACTAAAAGATTTGTGGTCACATACTTTGAGAATAAACAAACGTTTTTCGGCCGAATTGTCAAAAATAAAAAATAAATAAAAAAGCAAGTTTGATAAGTCCAATCAGCAAGTGGCCCAAGAACACGTTCAACTGCCTATGAAACATGAGGTTCAGAGTTCAATTTCCCGTTTCGTCAAGTTGACTGCAATGTTTTTGCCACTCTGTACTATAGGTTCACCACCACTGCTACAATTTTCTTTAAAAGAAATTGTGCTGCCCAAATGCAATGACGCAGAGACGGGCCCCGCCAACCAGCTGCATGATACGGCGTAATACTGCGAGTGTAATCAAGGTTTGCATATTTTATTTGATGTCAAATTCCATCTAAAAGGACATCCTGGACGAACAATCGCAAAGCTATTTGATTTATTTATATATTTCTTTATTTTATTTTATTTTTTTTTAATTTGATTTGCGCCAAGATTCATTTTTAATCAAATGAGCAATAATTAAGTCAAAAGTAACGCTACAATTGTAGCCAAATCAAAACAAAAAAAAACAATAATTTGTCATAAATAGGACAAGCGGCAAAACGAATAACGTTATATCATGCATCAAGTCATGGTAGCACATGGCCGGAATTATCAATATTATGCATGGCTGCTACACCTCAAAGAACACGAAAAGAAAAAAAACAACTCAAATTGCGATATTTACAAAACAAAAATGAGAGGTATTTATAAAACTCGCACTCACACATGCATACAATCCACTCGCAGTTACTCAGCAGTAACCTTTAGTCACAAAAAACTTTAAAAAGATTGTAATTGAACGAAGTTTTGCCAGTTATTTTCAAGTGCAAACTTGTTCTAAGAAAGCATTTCGAACGAGCAACGTGATTATCACTCCTAATGATACAGTACTCACAAAAAAGTAGGTATTTTGTTTTTCTAAACCTAAGTGAATTTTCTTTAAATTTCTTACTTTGAATATCTAAGTTATTTTCCTGCAATTTACACTATACTTTAGAGTTGACCCTGCAGTGTGCAAATACAATAGACGTTTAAAAGTTAGCATATTTTGCAAAGCATTATAAATGACGTGGATGGCTAAGAACTATGATTTTTGAGTTGCATTTAGCTCTTAGCACCCCAGTAGTAGCACCATCGGTAATTGAGTAATATTTTTTCTTTATACAGTATTTGAATTTGGATAAACACTATTTTTTATCGTGCATTACTCAAAGCAAACCATACTATTATGAAATTTAAAGTAGCCCAAAGGAAGGGGCACAAGCATTCATTAAAAAGACACGGCCCTTTCGTGCCCCGATTAGCAACATCCTTGCTGAGGACAACGACCTCTGGTTCTTCTTATGCAGAGAAGGCTCAACATGTAGTCTTATCTGTATCCAATTCAACTCAATGATTGACTATGTTGAAAATCCACTTTTGTTTGGGTCAATTACAATGAGCGACTGATGCAAAATAAAAATAGTCTACTGGATAGTTGTTACCATGGTCTCAAAAAGTGCAAATTTAACAAAAAGTTGGAAGAATATCACAGTACATTTCCAAAGTACAGTATTGAAACACAGTACTTTAGTATTGTGCTAATTTGCTAAAAAATATAGATGGTATTAGGACTAAATTTTAAATCGCTTTGAGCAGCAATACCAATACGGGACACTTGATTTCAAACATACATCTCTTAGACAAGAGAAATATTTTGTCGCTCGGTAGCAGCAAAAATACAGTAGCTGTATAAAACTGATGTTTAAGTTAGGTTGGCGACTGGTGAGTTACATGGAACTTACAATTCAAGTTAATAAATTTTGTTGCCAAAAAAAGATTTTCTAGTAAAAACCTTTTTTATGCAGCACGACTTTAGTGTAAACTATGCAATATGCATTCTGATGCAATATGCATAGTTTACAGTATGCAATATACAACATACATTAGCATAGTTGTGAGCTAATGATGCGGCATTATTAGTTTGATTTATAAAAAGTAACCAAAAAGTTTTGAAAAATACAGCATATGGCACTTGAAGTCAAAAAATTATATAACTATTATCAAACAATGCCCTTTATCTAGCAAGGGGTTGCGGTGGCAACGCAGCTATTTTCAACTGTTTCGCAGCATCTTAGTTTTTCTAAATATTTGACTTATTACACCTGTGGCAGGCGGGCCGTAAATGGCATGTATCAATTTGGTAAAGAATAAACTTTGCTCTTTTGTTTGTCAATTAAATGCATAACATTTGGTTTGTGGCGCATCGCACGATCTTTGTGATCACTATGCAAACACAGATCACGCGAGAAGAGCCGATGTTGCAATAATAAGTTGACAGTGCGATACTGCATGAAGTGCCAAATTAGCGCTCAAGTACTGCTCAATTTTAAGTCGGCGATAGGTTTTGAGAACCTCTTGTTAAATGAAAGATTACTGAGACGAAACAGAAGCATCATTTGTAATGGACTTTGGTAATGATCGTGCTACCCGATCATTTCCGAGGAACATGAAAGTAGAAAAATTTTGCAGAGACGCCAAGCATCCTAACATTTTTTGTAAACCAAAATGAGGCTATACATTGAGAAAGTAGACCACAAAATGGCTCTCTTCTGAGAGGCACAGAACACACCTTTATGTGGAGGCTATGGACAGTAACATAATTAGAGGTTTTGTGGTAGGGGAAAAGCATCTAGAGCTCCAAATATTCGATCAAATTCAGGTGGAAACCAAAAAAAAAAAGGCTGCACTAAGACGCGGAGTTGTTTTTTAAAATTTCTTCAAAATTAGTTGAAGACTGAAAAAAGATCCACACCAGGTATTAAAACTTACGCCAGGACTTTTTTTCAGAAGATCGTTACACCTTGCATGGGAGCCATTTCTAAGTAAGGAACCCACATCAAGCATTTAGGGGTGTGGGGGCATTTGCCTACTACCTTCCGTCAGTTATGTCAGCAGTTTCAAAATGTTGGTTTTGGTATTAAGCTCACGGATGGCGCAGCATTGAGCTCTGATTCTCAAGTTAAGAGTTGGATTTTTTCTGCTCTAGTAAAATATCTAACTTTATGCATGTAGGTTTTTGCCTAAATCGAGACAAAGGTTTTGCAGCATTTCTAATCTCAAAAAATATTTGTTTTGTGTGTGAAAACTATTTGTGTATTTCTCAAAAAGTAAACAAAAATAATTCTGTAGTGATATTTGAGTGGAAATTGTTAAAACAAAGCTGAAATGGAAATCGTTCAACTTTCTATGCACGGAATGACTGAAAACCCTCATCACGACATGACTCATCCATTCGGGACTGATCACAATCACATGACGAACCACAATCATGGGGCTGGAACAGATATGAATCACAGTGATCATATGATGGGAGGGGTGAGCATAGAAAAGAAATGCTAGGAGATGCCATATTATATTTAAACTATCAGAAAATTGTTCGTGGTCAATCTTTTGAAACAGTGCTCGATATAAAATTAGAACAAAATTCAATTATAAAATCACAATAAAAAGTTAAAAACACAACAGTCTGTTTCGTCCTAAGGACTTATCAGGTGCTAATCTGTAAAAGAATTACTGTATAATACTTCTAAAACCGTTAAAATTCTCCAAAAGCTAAAACTGCACTGTTTCGAACAACCTGCTAAGCTAAAACACTACTACAAGTACAAGCTGCAGTGTTGTCACGATGAAATTGTTGTTGTTGTAGCATACATTTATCCTCCTGTCACCAGACCGCGTCAGGCGCTTGCATATCGGACGATCCGCACACTTTTCATTACAACGACTACTTCATGCTTAGAGGAATCCGAACCCACTTAGGAGTTTTCTATGATCCAATGTTTCTGTGGATTTCTTCGAATTCTTGCCCACTGAATTTGCTACTTGCTCAAAGCCACCAAGCGGAGATAATTATCGTAAAACGTCTTATCCAAGGACGCAACAGCGTGACCAGGGTGCGGGTTGAACCCAGATCATTCGATCAAGGTCGTCGTCAAAACGACGCCCTTAACCATTTGGCCATGCTTCAGAAATTCCACACCAGGAATAAACGTCGGTTAAAAACATCGGTTGAAAAACAATAAAACTATATGATTGAACGTTGGTCAGTTTGTATTTGGTTTTGTGCCTGCATTTCCCCGTAAGGTCCCATCTTTTGTTGAGCGCAGTAGGCTTATTATGTCAGCTAAAAGAATTGTGAGTTTCTCAGTCAGTCATAAGGTACAGAATCGAAACCCGGGTTGTTATTTAAGCTATTATAAAACAACCGGTCACGTATTGTAGAACAAGAATTGTTCAAAAGTTCCTTATTTACCATTTTGTGCTATACGATCAGATGTTTTTTAGAGCTCTGGCACTGATTTAAGTTACTCAAGAAACATGAACTTGTTTTGAGAAGAAAAGTTAAATCTCTGTAAATGCTCGAAATGTATCTGCGAAAGAAAATAACTAAAATACAGAAACGAGCGACAGCATATTCATACATCCCCCCACTTCGTTGTTTCACACGATCAGAATGAGGACCCCTTAGTAACCCATGTTCCGCCATTAGGATCTAATCTCAGCGCAGGGCGGCGGGTTCGTTTAGACCGGCGTAGCAAAGGTGTGGAGGAACTTTCTACTGGGCGGGGTGCCTGGTAAAGTTCGCTTTTAGGAGAGTGTGGTCCGGGATCGACGGAAGTTCGAAAAATTTGGAGATAGATTCCGAAAGGAGGCTGGCAATGGTCCATGTGGCAGTTGATTCTCGCCCTGCTCACCGACGGGTGTCTGTGTCAACTGACGTGAGGGCGGGAATTTTTGAATGGCGCTGATAAAACTTGAAAGTCGTTGTTTGGGTGGTAAGACGTGGACCCCAAACGAACCTGGATCGTGGGGCTTGTCTGGGGCCGGTATCAACCTAAGAAAACGTCGATTGCGTGTAGTCAAGAGCCCGGATCCCAAGATCTTGATTGCAGATGGGTCGTATTTTGAAACTTCAACCACAGTCCCAACCTTATTCCATTTACGTGGATGATTTCCCTTTTGGTTTTGAATAAATACACAATCCCCAAAAGAAAATGGACGTAAAGTGCGCGTGGTTTTGCTAAGGGCTCCATTATTGCGACCGGCACGCAAACGGAGAGCATCTTCCTCAGCCCTCAAGGTTTCTCGCCAAACACGACGAATACAACGATTCGAAAACTTCTCTAGCCTATTCACAAACGAAAAAGCATGTAGCAATGGATGACCAAATACAACTTCTGCGATACAAATACCACAATCAAAATCGGGGGTGTTACGCAGTTGCAAAATAGCACATAAGAAGCAATCATTATTCAAGTCGCGATTGGTGCTGAGATTAGCCATTAGCAATCGTTTGACAGTTTTAACCGCCACCTCAGCTCGGCCTTTAGACTGGGGAAAGTAGGCAGACGACATACGATGATTCACGCCCAGGGCCTATGAGAGGGGGTTCAGGGGGTACATTGTACCCGAGCCCGGGTCTAGGGAGCACGGGCTTATGGGGCCCGGAAAAGTTCAGGTTGTTGCGTTAAGTTTTTTTTGGTCTTCACCTAATTTTGGGCAAAAAACAGGACCAAGTTTGAGTGAAAACCTTTTTTTTTACTCTTTACCTAATTTTGGGCAAAAAAACAGGACCAAATTTGAGTGAAGACCTTTTTTTTGTCTTCACCTAATTTTGGGGGCGCGGCATCGATCTTCGTACTCCCTGCAAAAATTTCTCTCTGAGGCCCTGCTCACGCCCCACGTACTTAGAGATTCAGTGGTCGCATTCGCTTTAAATTCGAGCCCGCCATTGGTCGAAGTTTCATCGGGTACGCCAAATGCAGCAAAATAAGTACCAAGAAGGCAACCTAATGCACCTGCACCAGCGATGCTCAAACCCGGAACAGTGGCAAGTACGTCTGCTCAGCCAGAGAATCTATCCTCAATGACCAAAAAATACCGTCCGCTGTAATCAAAATAGTCCACAAAACTTTGCTCAAAGGACGTAGCGGATGGGTTTGATGGCATTCGTGGTGGAGCTGCTTGGGAAGGTGTGTTACGAGAGCAGCAAACACAAACATCTCGAACACATTGCATATCATTCATCATATCAGGCCAAAATACAACATTTCTCGCTCAAAGCTCCATGGCTGATACTTCTTGGTGAGCGGAAGCCGAAAGCACTTTCTGTTTGAGAGATGCAGGCACAACAATTTATACAATCATGGTACATTGTAACGTTATCATAAATGTAATAACTCTCCCGAAACGGGATGTACTCCTGAATGATCTCAATATCCAAAAAGCTTGAGTCTAATCCAGACTCAACAGCAATGAATAAGTTCCTCAATGACGGGTCACTGGCGGTTTTTTGAGCAATTTCGTCGCAGTGTAAACATAAGAATTGAGAGCTCTCGCTCTGAATTAAAGCAATGAGAGACTCTTTAGCGAGTTCTGGGGAGGCAAGTTCATTACTGCACTTAGTGGACACTAAACTGCATGACGCAGGATAACGTGATGCTGCCTCAGCAGACAATTGGTTGTTCCTGGTAGATGCACAATCTCTAAGCGCCACATTAGCTTACATTGTTTCACTCGAAATAGTCGCGTGTTTGTTATTTTGTAAAGAGTGCGATCGCCAAAGATTTTTGTAAGTGGCTTGCGGTCTGTTACCACCAACAAATTATTGCAGCCATGGGGAAAGTATTTAGTTTGTTCAAGGCCCCAGGCTACCCCAGATTCTCACCTTCAATGGGGGCATAGCGTGGTTCAGCCGTAGACAGGAATTGAGATCCTGCCAATGTTACTTTCCAACCGGTGTCACAACATTCTGGTATCCCGGACTCACATGCACATTGCTTCTGCAAGAAAACGTAGCCAATGCCTCGGGTTGATCAGCCTGGTCGCAAGCATGTGCGCTGACTGGAATCAAATATTTCTACGCCATGTTTAGAGCCACGATAATCGCTTTTTTCGATGTAAGGAATGCCTCACCTACCTTGTCTGACCACTCGAATTTCCGTTTAGGACTGAGAAAGTGTTTAAATGGCTGTAGAAGATCGCGTAGCTGGGCATAGTTCGCAACTTGGTCGATAAGACCGAACCAGCTGCGTATATCCGTTATGTACTGAGGCTTAGGAAAGTCTCTAATAGCAGTGATATACTTGGAAAGCGGCTCAACACTTCATTCAGATATTCTAAATCGGGCGAAATTCACAGTTTGCTCAGCAAATTGAAACTTGTCAGGATTGAGAGCGAAGACGGCCCATCTGACAAGGGTAAGAAATTCGATCGTGCGCCACCAATGATTTTCCAGCTCCGTGTCGTAGAAGATAGTGTCGTCAACGTAGCATTCTTTTTGCTCAAACTCTGTCAAGATAGCATTGAAGCGACGATTGTACCCGTCGCCAGATAACAAAAATCCTTGCGTCACTCTGATATAGCGCCATCTACCCATTGATGTGATGAAAGTGGTAAGATGGCGGTCAAACTTACGTAAAGAAACACTGTGACATCCATTCCAGGCATTTGATACGGTTTTCCAGGTGCGACCTTGGATCCGGCAGGCAAGATGAAATGGGGTTTTCGAAGCAAATATCTCACGCTTATGAAATTTGTTGAGCGGTGAGAGGTCAACAGTGCGGCGAAGAGTACCGTCATATTTCCTGGTTATTTTAACATAATGGCATCTTTGCGAAGGCTCGTCGTGGGGAACTTTTTCAAGAATGCTAAACGTTTCGTCGCGAAGTAAGTCCTTGCAAACTATTTCCTGCCAGTGGAATGGGATGGAGACTGGTAAGTGGCAAGTCACTGGTGTAGCTTAGGGATCGACATGGATCTCAGAGGGAGAACGGCCCATGCAATGTACGGCCTATTATGGGCATGTGTTAAATGTTGATGCTGTGTATCTGCTCAACAGCCAATCTTTCATCTTAGAATTGTTCTCAGGTCTGCAAGGAAAGGGGAGCTTTTGTGGATGTCGCGATCGTTGATACTTGGCTAGAGTACAGCCTTTAATCCCTAGAATTGCCCACCTCGGCTGAAACTAGAAAACGACTGAGATGTTAATTGACGAATCAAAAATGGCAGTTGATAGTTCCTTTAGCTTCTTGAATCAAAGCAGCACACCAATCTTAAATTAAAACTTCTATTTAAGATTGAAACACAAACCAACTAACTGAGCAAAATCGCTCCACTCACACCTCTTACAAAACGGCCATAGGAGCCAACCCCAGATACACAAACTCGGCAGAACTGCCTACGAAACTAATACCTAAAATCACCCACTCTTAGAATATTAGAACATTAGAATAATGAATGAAAAACGACCCGCCTATTTATACTACGACAAAAGCTTTCGAATATCCCAGAAAAATTCTTGATACATCACAATAGAAAAAAATACATGAGCTTACGATAACAGATTTTGACCTAATTATGACATCACAACTTCAAGTCTAAATATAGCAATTTAAAGTCATAAACAACCCAAGCATCGATAACTGCAGAAAAAAGTAGAATGCACTAGAAAAGAATTATCTAGAATAACTCGAATATTCTAAATCAAAAAAGCGGCAAAAGTAGTAAATCAGTCACATACACGTTAAAATACAGCAAATAATCATATCTCAGGCATACAAAATTATTATTCGTGACAGTGGGGTGATGGGACCATGGGTCGCTTGGGGCAGCTACGCGAGGCATCTTGACTTCCTGATATAATGCGCCCGCCTGTAATTAAGCGAATGAGGCTTGCTGGTTGTTTCGTATCTGGAGTAGTTCAATTTAATCCTAGGGACTGTTGGTGCTCTCCAATGAGAGGAAAATTTTCGGACAACACACCCAAGTCGGATAGAATATCGCGGGAGAGATAAAGAACCTGAATATCATCACTCACATAAATCATAGCGTGGCATTTCAAGCTGGAATTTAAATGTGACATTCCTTTAGTGACAGCAAAAAAGGCACCAACGATTTTTATACCGGAATGGTTTGCGGCAACAAAATCGATCTCGGAAAGTAGAATGTTGCGTTAAAAGCCAGTAGCTAGAAAATCTGGTAAAGACCAGACATTAGTTTGTGCGCCTGTGTCAGCTATGGCGGGGACATATCTGGCGTATGTAGGTGTAGGTGCATAGTTAGTGCGGCACCAAGCCTCATCCGCAGCTACAGACACATAAACCACAGGGTGATTACTCATATCTGAGTTTATTAACGGCTATTCTTGAAGACATGATGAGCATTACCATAGGGGCAAAATCTTCCGTCAGGTATTTGATGCGTTCTTTTCCTGTTTGGTGGCGCAGCTTGCACAACTGTCCCTAGCTGTGCAGTGCTCGCTTTCGGCTGGTAAGTAATGTGAATTGCAGCCGATGAAGGAAGTGGACTTGTTGCTTCACGTTGATTGCGGCGGCGTTTACGGAAGCAGTCAAGGCACAGAGTATATAGTCTAGTGTTCCAACCTCGTGGGCCTTCTCGATACAAGCTAAAGAGCTTTTTGCAGCCAGGACATGGAATCGGTGTGGGATGATGGAGGGAAGCAGAAGTGAATTGCTTCCTTGCAGAGGTTTAGTGGTCTTTCTCTGGAGCAAAGTTTTTGACTCGTTTAAGCTCTGACATGGCAGACACGTCAGCGGAAGGTATCTCATTCAAGGCCATTTCTTTATTCTGCACGAGAACAATGACATCATTTATTGCCATTGTAAGCGTATCGGCCGTCCCCAATATTTCCCGACGAATTTCTGAGTAAGCAATGCCATTTAAACGCGTATTGCAGATTATGTGGTTGATGTAATTTATCTTAAGTTCGCAGCTGCAGTTAGCAGAAAATGCGCACCTGACCGCTTTTCCGCGAACCCGAGCATCGAAAGATCTAAAGGTTTCATCCCTTATTTGGCGCATTTGCATGAGTTCGAATCTGCAAACGCTGATGGCGATCGGGATAACTGCTAATTGTTGCATGGCAGTCAACAGGTTGGCGGAAAGCATTGTGACGATATTAGCATCCGATTTCGATAAGCTGTAGCCTAATTCACGACTGGCGCATTGAAATAATTGCGCACAAGCGGAGGTTTCCGCTATCCCCACATCCATCTTTGAAAATCCGCCACTGATGAGTGAAGATGTTCCAATCCTCCATGGTAATGCCAATAGTGACTGTCGGCCTCTCGAGCTTAGGCCCCCGGCTATCCTAAGCCGCAGCATTGACCGCTGGGGCAGGAACGGACGCATGAAGAATATCGTGGCTTCGAAGACGAACATAGACGACAGCTTCACTATCATTCTCCAATTGAAAGTCACATCCTGGGTAGGCGTACTTAATCACAGCCATATCCGTTGCACACCTAACTACTCTAAACTAAACTAGCCTAGACTAACGCTAACATTTCGAGCATCAAGAAACTTGGACTTGTTTTCAGAAGAAAAGTTTAATCTTTAAAAATGCTGGAAATGTATCTGCAAAAGAAAATAACTAAAATAAAGAAACAAACGACAGCATACTCATACAGTTACTTCTACTTTTGTTTGTGAATTGCTGGTCGGCTGGACAATCTTCAAGCTGCCATCACATTTTATGTAGGTTTCTTCTGCCCTCAGCGCATTCTAATCTTCAAGCTTATGATGGCGTTATACATAGGCGGAGCCAGGATTAGCCAGGGCCCCTCTCCCCGAATTTACATACCACCAAAGATAAAAATGCGGTAAAAAACTATTGTTTTTTCAGTTTCAGTCTCTATTAGCATATTTGCATACAACAGTATTTTACAATAATATTGACGACCAGGCGGCCCCGGACCCGTCAATATTAGGGTGGAGTGAAAAAATTTTAGCTTGTTGCATTCTTTAGTATCAAATGTGGCAAATTCACGCATACCTTTATGACGTCATCATTGTTGGAGACATACACGATTGTGTTTCAACACCTACAATTTGTGCTTCCTTTTATGACGTTGTTTACAATCTGATTTTAGAAGTTTCCATCAATAAGAAATGAATAATATTGTCAGTTGCTAACAGTCCAGCGCACAGTTATCAATATCAATGTACGAATGCCGACGGGTCTGTTAGTTTTACAAAGTAGGCCTATAATATGCTTTGTTGTTGAAGCTGGATGACACTGTCTGTTGCTGTCTAAAGTAGTGGTAGATCAGCGTTCTTGACTTTGAGATCAGAGTCAAAAATGAACAGAAAACATATACATGATATACACATAAACTGAAAATGGATTTGCTCCTCCAAAAAGCTATCGGATGTGACGAAACAGCAGTTAATACAGGTCATATTGGAGAAGTTATTCGCTTATTGGAGTTGTATGTGTTGCGGCCATTGCAGTGGTTTGCTGCATGCAAACGAACTGTCATTACGACATTTAATTAAGTCTTTGAATGGAGCCACGAGTGGGCATGTACGTTATTCAAGGCCTATAGGGAGAACATTGGCAACTTGTGAAAAGCTGCCTATCAAACAATTTCATTCGATATCTTGCAATCTTCCGCATTGAAATCCCCAAGAGCTGAGCACAGATCAACGTTATCTATGCAAATAATGCGATGCAGTGGCAAAACGAAAATGTTTCATTGATCTCTCCCTTCGAAATCCAGGTCTTTTGAACCACTTAAGATGGCTAACCATAGCCATCAGAGTCCTTCCACTGTATTTGGCCATGGATTATCCTTCTCAAGAATTAAAAAGTATTGCCACATTTATTATGTCTGTTTACGCTCCAATGTGGTTTGCAATAAATTTAATTCTTGCTGTAAAGATAGAGCGAAGCACAGTTTTCAGTTTGTAAGCAGGTCTAGATATTTCTCTGCAGATCTGAAAGAAATTGTCGATCCAGTTATACAAAAAAATTTCTTTTTTGCCCACCCATAGAATATCCTCATCGCTATGATCACTGATGACAGAGAGCATGTCCGTGAGCTTGGGTTGCGAAGGATTTTAAAAGCACGCCATACTTCAACAACAAGATCTGTGCTACAATTCAGACTAACAACCTTAAATTTTGCGTCCTCAGACTAGACGGAAATGCTTGGTTGGTCTGCAGAAAATATTACAAACTCCCCCTGAAAAGCGATATTTGCGAAAAAGAAGTCTGATGAAATACATCAAACACAACAACACACCTACCATTGAATTAAAAAACTGCCCATGTCATATCCAAGCTGTTGTACGATGTGTAAAGTTAGTAAGCGATGCAGCGGGGGCAGTTTGCGGGCAGAAACAGCGCGATGGGTTTATCCGTAGATGAATCAGTTCGCGTCAAAGCATGCCAAACTTTGAAACAAAAACTCAATACTGCGTTTAAATGAAAAACGATCTTTTATGCGTGTATTTTATTGATTAATAGCAGATGTCTTGAATGAACGTTTTGACAAGTTGCGCATTTACGAACCATGGATGCATGCTCTCTATCTTTCGCATTTGTTTTGGATATTTTAAAGCAACAGTAAGCTGACAATTGCTTTTTTATGCGTAAAATTTGAAAATTTATTGATTTGGTTCGTGCTCCATTCTCCTACACCAGTGCGTAGAAACCCCTCTTTCTGGAAACTTTTTGGTACTCTGCTGTGATTTTGATTAGACAGCATGTCGCAATTATTTAACCCGAGTATACGTGCTTGCATGAGCAAAACGATTGTCGCCAAGTATACCAATTCATATAATAATGCATATGTCTGGCGTGAAACTTCACATGCAATGTGGCAAACTAAGATGTTAAAATTTTGCAGAAAGTTTTCAATATGTTGTTATTGACATGTAACCACATATTTTTTTGCTATTGCAAATTAAAATTCAAAAAAAACTTTTTTTATGCCATTTTCACTCCACCCTACTCAATGTCGATATTTTGCCTTCCAATTCAAACATATAACTTAGGAGAAATTAGAAGTTTTTGTTCTGAAGTTGCTACATCAGGCTCTCATCGAACCTTTTTATAAACGTAATGTAACAACCACGAACAGATTTAGCATATCACACAGAGCGAGGGGCCCGCGCTCAGATCGAGAAACTTTTTTGGTCTTCACCTATTTTTGGCAGGAAAATATTCCAAATTCCCTAAGTGCCAGGGGCGCCGCGCAATAACATATTTAGTATGCCTAACCATCTGTTGTACCATTTTTCAAAGCAAATCACCTCCACCTCGCCAGTTTTTACGCGAAAATCTGCTGTTGAAAAAAATTAGCCAGGTAAATGCTCATTGAACAAATCATTGAATTTGAATGGAGGGGTCCTGGGCCCCCTGCTTGTACATGTACTCCTAAACTGGTTATTTTTGTGACAAGACAAAAACTCTTAAGGAAGATCTTAGAGTGGATTATTATTTACTGCTAAAATATTGAAGAAGGCAATGTATCTCACTTCCCCCAACCTGGGCCAAATCACTTACAAAGGTTAACGCCAAAACGCTAGATTTTAATCGCGTTTTGGATTTAAATTGCAAGTAAAAAGAACATTAAACAATTTAATTCTTTCAATTGGCTTTCAAACGTTAAAAATCTACTTCTTTTAAATGGCTCTGATTACGTGCGAAATGTAAGTCAATGGCATTAAAATAGCTTTTTTTGAAAAACTGCAAAAAATCGCGCAGCGGCTGGGAGCTTCGCCCCCAGACCCCGGTCCGTAATACGTTTGAGTTACACTAGTTTACTTAACACGTCTCCGACTTTAGCCGTTTTCGCTTTTTAACTTTTGGTTTGAGCGCTCTCCCTTTAGCAAAATTCTGGTTAAGTGCTAAACACATGCCACGTCTTCTAATCTTCCATTCTACGATATCTAAGTCCAACAAAAAAATGCTCTTTCGAAAATTTTTGATGACGTCATTACATGTGATTTGTGGTTTGGGCCCTCCCAATCAAAAATCCTGGCTACGTCTTTGGCATTACATAATATCAGTAACAGAAATTTAGTAAAGGCAGCACTGCAATTTAATTTACGAAAGCATAAATTAAACAGATTAAGCTTATTTTTCAGCACGCCATGTTCTTTGGATTTTCACTTCCGATTCGAGTTCTTTTCTACGAGTGGAACATTGTCACGCAGGGGCAGTTGGCTGTTTCATGTGTTGGAGTGTTTTTGTTTGGCGTGTTGTACGAAGGATTGAAAGTGTGGCGCCAAAATCTTCTTCAAAAATCGGTAAGCAACTTTGGTTTGTTTGATTTTTTGCATTACAGCCATGTATGCTGGACTGAGCGTATTTTATTGCTGGGCTAAAAGCAAATTATCTTGTAAACTTTCGCATAGACAAAACTTCAAACGGAAAAAAATACCTGGACATTTTAAATTTATAGATGCTGGGTGTCGATTATTGTGTAAGTATTTTGGAAGAGTGAGGAGAGAAAGGAGTAGTTTATCCACAAATCTTATTCACTTTACGATAATCTGTAGAACGAAAATACAATTTTCGGTAGCCACTCATCTAATAAGCAGTTGATTTGCTGTTTGCGGAGGAAGTTGAATTTGTTTACACTCTGAAGATTTACAGTAAATCATTTTTAACAGATTAAATTGTTAACCGAAGCAGCACTGTACGTTTACCTATTTTTTTTAACGCATTTTACACGAAATGAGAAGTAAAAAAGTTTTCCTTAGTGATGTTGTAATCAAAGCTAATAGCGTTGTTACTGTGACGTCATGACCGATTTATGGCAAAAAAATTCATTCTTAAAAGGACATTCAACCCTAATTTTAAAAAACGAAGAAAAATCTTAAAAAATAAGTTTACCTGCATGACTCCATTGCAATTCTTGCAACTCATCAAGCTAAGAAAGTCTTGGCAAAAAAATTTCATGTTTTCGTCTTAAAATCCAAATCGGAAGTGAAAATCTTGTTTCAAGTAGATTGTGCAATAAATCAGTTTTGTAAATTTCTCTTATTTCGAGTCTTGTAACTACCGGGCTTCTCAAAGCTAGGTGAGTGCTGAAGGTATCGGTATGGAACATCTGTTGTTTGAATTCGGAGAGGTTAGGTGCTTTCAAAAGTGTTTTGGCCGCCAAGAGCTAGCAAAGTGTTCGAAATCAAGATAAGATTTTAGTGCTTTAGACGAAGTAGCCTATAGCGTATTGTGGCTATTGCTTACTATTAAACAACCTATCCAAATAAATAATTGCATATTGAAGCATTGTAGTTAACTTGATCTTAACCCTTATCAGTCCTTCTAAAAACACATACGTTATTGTTGCACTTCTGTCGACGATTTGTCGACATTGTGTAAAGTTGTCTTCTAGCGTAAGCATTGCACATTTGTGTTTGCAAATGGTGTATTGAAAATGAAAAAATACAATAACCTAAAAGAGAGTATAAATAACTCAGCAGGCGGTAGATAAAAGAAGACAAACAAAGTTCAAACAATTGGTTGCACCCCAGGATCACTCACAAAATTCACATTTGATGTTTCAACAATTTTTCTGTGTTGTGGACGCACCCTCTGGCACAATCATCACATCGTGACATGCTCCATGCCATGGGTTGCATTCCGGGGCCATGTCTCCCAAATCACCGCTTGTGCCCCCCAAACGAGAATTGTTCTCCCCCAAGCAAGAATTGTGCCCCAAAGAAATTACGGTGCCACTGGAGTGCACTTCGAGGCCTGAGACTACCAAAATGCTGGTTGTCATCCAAGAATTCGAGAGCAAGAACTGTTTTTTTGCAGATTTTGCATTAAAGACCCTTCTTTTTTGTGGTTTCACCCAAAAAATTATGGATATTCGTGTATTTTTTGAGATGAAGACTTTTTTTTTCTTTTTATTTTTTGTCTTCACCCCAGAATTCGTGGAAATTTGGAATAAAGACCTTTGTTTTTTGGTTCACGCTCTCAAATTCGAAGCAGTGAACTTTTTGTGCCCTCCCCAAAATCAGTGCCGTCGCTAGAGCAAACGAAGTGAGGGGCACCAGCCGAAAATGGTGGGCATTAAGATAGACTGAATTTTTGCACATAGAAACTGATATTTTACGACTACAAATTATGCGTTATTTGAAAAATTTTGTAATCATGTTTGAAAAAAGAGACGTATAAGCCCGGCAGCGTTTATTAGCTCTTTTCGTCCGCGGCCCATACAATCGCTTGAAAAATCTGTCTGCATGAGTGAATGCGACCAGAAGCACAACCAGGATTTTGTTGAGAGAAAGTTTGAACCAAACGTTTCTTTTTTTTTGCACCAAAATTGTTCAATTTAGGCCCCGAGCTGAACAAAGCGATGCAACTTAAACGTGCCACAGAGCGAGCCTGCGGGCACAGCCCACAGCCGCTGGATGATTTTTGCAATTTTGCGGCAAAAAATTGCAATTTTAGCGCCATTTCAATCACGTTTCGCAAGTTTTAAAGCCATATGATTAATTGCAGTAAATTGCTAAAATTCAACAGTCATTGCAAGAATCAAATTGCCCCGCCCCTTTGGCCCCCTAATACTTCAGGTCAAGTCCAAAATAGGTTTAAACGTTTGTTTTTTTGGGGGTTATATTTTCTAAATAACTTAGCTAAAGGAGGCTGATATCCCCCTTAGATCTTCCCCTTGTTGCGCTACTGAACTGCGATCTAAAAAGATCTTTAATGTGCTCTAGATCTCATTGGAGGTTAATGATGTTGAAATTAATCCCTGTAAAAGGGTAAAATATTTGGGAGTAATAGATTCCAAGGTAACCTTTTATTGATGATCAAGATAATTCACGTATTAGAATAATCAAGAATAAAATATCAAGGTCTATAGGAACTATTATAAAAATCAAATTCTTTTTGCCCCCACAGCTTTACTTAAATTGTATTACGCATTAGTACATCCTCATTTACTCTTTGGTCTTCTTGTTTAGCGCACCACCTACACAACATACTTAGCTAAACTTTATACCCTTCAAAATAAGCTTGTCCGACGCCATGGCGGTGGCAGCTACTATAAAGATTCAACCCCTTTCCACTTCAATTTAGAGATTTTGAAACTTAAAACAGCTAAGTTAGTATTTCGCCACCTATAGAATAATCTCACCCCTCTTATTTTCAGTTTATTCATCAAAACTAACGACATTTTGGTCAGACACATTAGATCTTCAAACTCATCCAACTCGCTCAATCTTTACATACCTAAACATCACTCTGCTAAATTGCAAAGGTGCATTCGATATCAGGGAGTGAAAATTTGGAACGACATTCCTTCAGATGTTAAAAACAAAACCTTTAATCTACCAAAGGCAATTATCGAAAATGCCTTTTAAACCAATACTAAGCTACAACAAACATTGCTCATCTTCTTCTTGAATTAGGTTTAATAAGGATGACTTGATTTTGTCAGTAGTAGCGCATATATGCTCACTGCTCATAGTTGATTACAATCTTGTTTTGACTATGGGTGGCTGCTTCTCTTGAAAGCCAAACGTTCGCTCGCAGTCTCCCTTACAGGTTGACTAATATTTTCTATTTTTATTTTCGTTTGCATGACCGTTCGTTTGTTGGTTAACCAGTCATAATCATTAACGCAGTACCGGTAACGATTCTATAGGCTTGCATCCCTAGTCCGCGACACATGCTTGAAGACGTGTTAGTAAGACGGATTATTGCGTCACAGTTATGTACAGTACTTGGAGGCCAGGAATTTTGCAAGGAATCGAAAAAACTTCAAACATGAATTATCTGTGAACGTGATTATTCCTTTTTCTATTATTGCCCGTTATCTTGTCGTTACGTGATGCACCAAAAAAAGTATTCTGAGTACACTGAAATAGGGGGGCACAAGCAGTTGTTAGATGGGGGGGGGCACGGCCCCCTTGGCCCCCCCCCCCCGCAGCGACGGCACTGCCCAAAATTTGTTTATACCCCCCTGTCACGCTATCCTGGCGCCGGGCCTGCATCGTGATCGGGTTTGTTTCTTACATACTCTGCATCTTTCTTGATGGCTAGATACAGTGGGGCGAGGGGTAACGTTGGATTCGGTTGGGATGGAAAAGCCAACCTGAGCAGCTGCGTCCCTAACATTGCACTTTTGTTTGGCGAGCCTCAGAAGATTCTTAAGAGCAAATTTTGCTCACTGAAAACTCAGGTTTTTCAGAAAGCATTTCTTTGACTTAGAGTACCTTCCGCATTTTTTCATCAAGGTATAGGCATTATTGGCTGCAGCGTCAACCATGTTGTAGAAAAACAACAAAGGCCATCGTACAGGTTTTCGTCGGCATGAAATTTTTCTAAATTTCAGTCAAACATATCGACGCCACCTTTTCTTTGATTATAGTCCAAAATCATGAGAGGTTTTTTTGCACTCATCAGTAGTAACAGAATTTTCTGTATGGGTTTTTTGCTTCTTTTAACTTGTTTTTTCCATTACGGGTTTTTTGCTTCTTTTAGCTTGGTACGCAACCAAGCACACACCATCTTCATGGTTATATAAAAACACAGACGAGAATAGCTCTATTCTGTTGTTCAAGATAGTAGGAATCTCTCAGCGATGTGCTCTTATTATCAGAGGTGGAGTCCTCGAGGACGTCCTTGGCCTCGAGGACGTCTTCGAGAACACATTTTGAAGTCCTTGGCCTCAAGTCCTTGGCCTTGGTCTCGAAGCCTTAGGTCCTCGAAAATTGCCCTGTCCTCGGCTCGAGGACAGCACGATTTTTTGAACCGTTGAAATTTTGAATCGTTGAACCGTTGAATCACAGAGGGGAGCCCTTGTAGTAAGGATAGCCTATGGCTGTCCTTACTACACTGGTCCAGCAATTTTTCACTTGTTTTTTAAAGTACCACAAGTGAAAAATCGTTTTTTAAAGTACCACAAGTGAAAAACAGCCAATAATGCCTATACCTTGATGAAAAAACCTTGCGGAAAATTCCCTTCAAACCCTCTGCCACTGTGCAAGCCATTAACGTTTGTCCAGTCGGCAAAGAGTCTTGTCCAGCGGGAGAAAATCTTTGATTAGAGAAGCTGAGGGCTGCCGATGAGAGCTAAAAGCTCGAAACAGCGCTGTCCAGCTCTGTGCATCCGTTGAAATTTTGTTGGAAAACGCCAGAAACCTCGCCGAAAATTTGCAAATACCTTTTTTGTTTTCCGCAAATGGAGCGTAGGCTTAGCCAAGCAGGCCTCCCCCCAATTGAAACTTCACCAATGACAAAAAGGTGACAAAAAAGCCTATTGTTTATTTAGTTTCTTCGTAGCATTTTTCGCTTACACCAGTAGCAAACAAAAATATTGAACATCAGGGGCCTCGGTACCCCCCCAAATCAATTTTTGCCAGCCAATTTAAACGTAAACCTGGAAGAAATTGATAGTTTTTGTCCAAACAGTTGCTATCTCAGGATCACATCTAGCCTTTTTATGAACGTAATGCATTAACCAAGGCCGGATTTACCACAATATGGCGCAGTACCAGCTAAGGGCGCTTTGCTCAAATCTTAAGATTTTTTATGGTCTTCACCTACACTTGGAATAAAGATGTTGCGAAAATCTTCTAAGTGCCAAGGGCCCAGCGCGATGTAAATCCGGCCCGGCAATAACATGGTTAGTAAGCGTAACCATTTATTGTACTATTTTTCAATAACATTTCATTAATTCACCTCCACCTCGCCAGTTTTTACGCACAAAATACTTAAAAAAGTTAGCCATGGAAAAAGCTGATTGAACAAATCGTTGAACTTCAATTCTATTCATTTCTATAACTGGTTATTTTTAAAACAAAACAAAAATCTCTAAGGAAAATCTTCGAGTGGGTTTTCATTTACAGCTAAAATGTTGCACTAACTGGACCAAATCACGTACAATTAAACTTGAACCCCAAAATGCAAGATGTTAACCGTGTTTTGGACTTAAATTGCAACTAGAAGGAGGATTAAACAATTTAATTTTTTTTAATTGGCTTTCAAATGTCAAAAATCTAGTGCTTTCAAATGGCTCTAAACCAGTGGCGTAGCGTGACACTTCAGACAAGGCATGCGATTATGATGACGTCATCAGCTTTGATGACGTCCTTAATTATCAGGCAGTAAAACAAAAAAGCAACTTACACTAATAAATGTTTAGTATTGCAACTAGGCCTCCTCTTCCCAGTACACATTAGTGTATACTGTACATTTACTGTCCAAGTACAAAACTTTCTTGAGTTACTATAAACAGTGACAGGTCTAATATCAGTATCAGTAGTTTATTCTTTCAGCATGCACAAAAAGAGGCACACAATGACATCTGTAAAAGCTGAACAATGCAAAACCACAGTCTATGCATACTGTGGATGAAGCGAAGGAGCAGTGCTTATCAAGTCAGCTTCACCCACACTCCCACTTCATACTTCAATTCTAAAGCAAATGGCAATAAAAGCGCAAGCAAAAACTAGCCAAAAAAAAAAACAACAACAACAAGGCACCGTGTAATAAACATAGTAGTCAACTGCTGCAAAAAAAAGCACCATATACAAGTTCAAAAAAGACAGTGAATACATTGTTACATGCAGTAAGTCATAACTAAGTAATAGTCAGCCTACTGATAATTCAACAGTAAGCATACTCTCCTTTTTTATCATAGTTTATTTAACAAGCAGTTAAGCACAAACAAAGTAGCTTAACAACCAACAGATAATTTATTGATAGTCCTAAAAACTTTTTTGCAAATCTAATGCAAATTATACAACTAGCCCTAGACCTACTAAGTACAAACTGAACCAACTACCGGTTACTCTCTGTTCAAATGGATTTCACATTTTGCTTTCACTCTTTTTAGCTGAATCTCTCGTTCAATGGTATGATTAGCTCACGCGACACCTTTCAAAGCTAATTTGGTGACGGTAACAGAAAAACAGTTACAAACATAAGAAAAAGTTCCAACACGTTATGCAAAACATCATACACAATAACCATAAGGTCAGCTATAAACCAAAAGTATTCAAAGGCATGAGTCATGAATACGCAAATTAGAACTTAGTCATAAATACCCAAATTAGAATCCCACTGAACGAAAGCATCAGAATTAGACAAATTCACATTATCAAAACTTAAAAGGCTATTGAATTAGGTCAAAGATATAGCTTAGCACTGGTGTCTCAAGTAACTTAAAACTGTAAACAATAATTGACTTATACCTGCTTTATAACCCCACTGCGGTCAAATCAAACTCTGGTCCAAGGAATTAATTATCACTGAATGCAGAAATGTAGCAGGCAATCTAAAACAGTTAAAGACATGGAAACTCATAAAACAGTTATAGACAAAGACATGGAAACCCATTAAATAACTCAGGTTATTAAAGGCGGTGAATCATCCAGCAAATTCCGGTGGTTTACAATAGCTAAAATTGAACTATAATTTTTGATATTTTTCGTTTTGATTTTAGGGCTGCGTTTGCCAAGATATTCAACAAATACAAAAAGATGTCCCCCCGAAAAAAGTTTTTGGAAACTCTTTGTTTTGTTCTTCCCACCAAAACCACAGTTCTCTAAACTATTAGGCTACTGTAATCTTATTAAACTATTAGGCCTAACTATGTCCAAACTATTAGGCGTAATAGTTTAGAGATAGTTAGGCCTAAACTATTTAGAAATAATCTATTTAGAAATAAACTATCTCTAAACTATTAGGCCTACCACAGTTCTCTAAACTATTAGGCCTACTGTGGTTTTGGCGGGAAGAACAAAACTCAGAGTTTCCAAAAACTTTTTTCGGGGGATATCTTTTTGTATTTGTTGAATATCTTTGCAACCGCAGTCCCAAAATTAAAACAAAAAATATCAAAAATTATAGTTCAATTTTAGGTATTGTAAACCACCGTAATTGGCTGGATGATTCACCGCCTTTAACAAATATTTCACAACATTAAGTGGCATCAGTTGGTAGCAAGATCAAAAACAGTCATTTATACCTCATAGGCTATTGGGCTATCACCATTACTGTACAATGTACATAGCCTACCTGCACAATAATTTACCAGTCCAACACACGCTAACTAGCATTATAAAGCAAAGATTTCGTATTAAAATTTAAGGTTGTCTTTCAATTAAACTGAAGAACCAATAATCCAAAATTGCGCTACAGCAAACATCAGTTGTCTTGCTTGCACAAAAAGAACATATTTTCATACACTCTACGTAGCTAATAGCAACAGAGTTGCCATTAAAAATCACAAATACAAGTAAGCGAATACCGCAACACTCTTATAGCTCAACATTTAGCCTAAGTAGCGCGAACATTACCATATCAATAACTTACTCTGACTTACATTACTTAATGCCAATTCCTACCGGGTTGGTTTCGCCGCCTAGATATTCGCTTTTTTCATATTGCTAAATTACATAAAATGAATGGCAACACGCATTCAATTTTTAAGTTTGCATGCTTGGGTGCTTAGCTTGTGGCCCGTCTTAAGCTAATTTAATGTTACAAATCTAAAATCAAAACAGAGACTATATTTTACGAAAACAAGCAGCTAGACGCAGTGGCGGATCTAGAAAATTTTGGTGGGGGGGATTTTAAGCACAAAACCTCAAAAATTCGGATGTCTTCACCGAAATTGAGAGTGATTTTTCGGCCGAAATCGGAAATTCAAGCGTTTTTTTCGCCCAAAATTAGGTGGTCTCCAAAAAAAAAAAAAAAAGGTCTTCACCAAAATTGAGAGTGATTTTTCGGCCGGGTTCGTTAGGTTTAGGTTGGTGGGGGGGATGCATCCCTAACTGGAGCCGAATTATTCGAAATAGAGGCTGATTTTTTGGCCAAAATTGTTACTTTTAGGCTGGTGGGGGGGATGCACCCCCCCCCCTAAATCCGCCACTGGCTAGACGTATAAAAGAGCTTTTGAAGCAAACAATGCGCCAATCAAAGTTTTCAAACCTATTTATTTTTGTTCGTAATCGTATCGAAACGCAGCGATCTTCTGAGGCGTTAAATGCAATTTAAAAATTGCATGCGTGTTGCCATTATTTTTTGTAATTTAACGATATGCTGAAAACAGGCCACAACTGAAATCAATGAATTAAGCAAGACTATTTATTGCTACTTCGACTTGAAAGTGAATACCTGTAAGTGTGGCAACTTAGTTTGATTTTGTTTTAAATTTTTACATGTACTAGTTTAAATTATTATTTTCTTTTTTGGCTAAATGACTAGGCATGCAATGCATGCCTTGCATGCGTGGAGAATACGCCCCTGCTCTAAATATGTGCGAAATGTGATTCAATGGCATTAAAATAGCTTTTTTTTCCAAAAAATTACAAAATATTGCCCAACAGCTAGGGGCCTCTCCCCCATACATGCAATGACGTCATCGTCTGTGATACGTTTGAGTTACACTGGCTTTCTTAAAACGTCCCCAAAGTTACGTATTTGCACTTTTCAACTATATTAGTTTAAGCCTTCTCCCTTGACAAAGTCCTGGGTAAGTGCCAACAGGTAAATTTTTGATGACGTCATTGCATGTGATTGTGGTTTAGGCCTCCAAAATCAAAAATTCTGGCTACGCCTATAAATTGGAAATTGCCTGAAAAACTTTTTTGAAGACCTTTTTTTTGGATAGCACTTGCAGCTGTGTCCTTGGTCTCGAGCATTCCTGTCCTTGGCCCCGAGAGGGTCTGTCCTCGGAAAGACTGTCCTTGGCCTTGTCCTCGGATTATTTTTGTGTCCTTGGCCTTGGCCTAGAGCCTTGTGTCCTCGACTCCACCTCTGCTTATTATAGTTCCGAGCAATGTTAAATTTTTTTCAAGTAGTAGTTTTGCAAGATTATAACTTAAAAAAAATTAACCGTGCACACAACCTTCCTGTTCCGTAATAGAACTCAAACAATTTAAGCACAATACCTTGGCCTAAATTTCTATAAACTTGATTTCCTTCTTTACCACCATAAGCAATTGCATTGACAGCATACCCGGTGCTCGATTCACAAGCCCAGAAAATTTGTACAAGATTTTACAAAAAATTTTTACCAGATTCACAAGCCAGAAAATGCACAACTACCGTAAAATATAAAAGCTTGTTTCAATTCCTTATCCTGGAATTGTGGTTAAGCACTAGAACTACTGTAGACAGTAAGAATCACAGACCTATCTAGATTCGACGTTTCGCATGTATTACCAGAGGTGGAGTCCTCGAGGACGTCCTTGGCCTCGAGGACGTCCTCGAGGACAGATTTTGAAGTCCTTGGCCTTGGCCTCGAAGGTTAAGTCCTTGGCCTTGGCCTCGAGGCCTCAAGTCCTCGAAAATTGGCCTGTCCTCGACTCGAGGACAGCACGATTTTTTGGAATGATAAAATTTTGTGGAGCGCTTGAAAAATTTTTTGGAAAACGTTTTTTAGTGAAGACCGCTTGAAAAATTTTTGTGAAGACCTTTTTTTTTTTTTTTTTTTTGGAGATCGCCTGAAAAATTTTTGTGAAGACCTTTTTTTTTGGAGATCGCCTGAAAAATTTTTGTGAAGACCTTTTTTTTTTTTTTTTTTTGGAGAGCACTTGCGCTTTGTGTCCTTGGTCCTTGGCCTTGGCCTCGAGCATTCCTGTCCTTGGCCTCGAGAGTGTCTGTCCTCGGAAAGGCTGTCCTTGGCCTTGGCCTTGGATTTTTTTTGTGTCCTTGGCCTCGAGCCTTGTGTCCTCGACTCCACCTCTGTGTATTACAACTCATACTGTCAACTGTCAAGTAACTGTGCGCTAGCGAAACACCGAGTAATATCGAAGTTATTTATTACATTACTTTGAGATATTTCGAAGTACTACCTGTTCGTTGCATCTTGCAGTGTCCTACAGCTAAGCGACGAAATAACTATAACCAGTACTTAACTTGTAAAGTTTTGCATGGGGGCACGCTTTTGCAGCTTTGACCAACTTTACAAAAAGTTTAGTGGAAATGATGTATTTTCGTCGCCGAAATTGAATGAACACCAAAAACAAGAAAAAGGTCTTCGCCGGAAATTGAAGTCATTTTTCCCCGAAATCAGGTGCCGAGATAAAAAAATTATCTTCGACCTTGTAAGGCGTATTATATGTTCTGAGAAAAATCTTACATAAAACATGCAGCAAAGTTTTGGATTTATCGCCGATTATCTCTGAGATATTTAGCGCTATAAGACAGAATCATCTAAGACTATCTGCGAAAGCCTAGTATATATCTTCCATAAACTTAGCAAAATTTTAAATTACTTTTGCTGTCGTAGTCGCCCATTTGCCGAAAACTTCTAGGATAATTCTTAACGAAATCTTAAGTGAAAAATGAACGATGTGTTAGAAAGCGGTACATACAGATAGAGCTATACACCATAATTTGCAAAGAGTACCATAAGTCGTACCAACGTAACTTATACTCATTAATCTTTTAGTTTTAAAAGTCATAACAGAAGTCTAGAACACGGTACATGATTGCAGATTCAGTGCAGACCAAATGCCATCAGGACGAAATTATGCTAAGCGATCAAAACTATAGAAAACATATAGATGTTGAAAAGCCAAACAACGTTTTATTTCCATCAAAAATAAGTAATAATAACAACACCACATTATGGTAATACTAAAAAAATTATGTTTAAACTCAAACTCAAGTGGTGTTGTTGCGTCCTTTGAGAAGATGCTTCACAATGACTAATATCTCAGCTTGACGAATTTTTAGCAAGCAGCACAAATCAAATTTCAAGCGGACAACTCAGAAACAACGGCAACTCCTAAGCGAGTTAGGATTCGACCAAAGCATAACGCATCTATCGGTTTCTCGTGATAGGAGGATAAAAATTTATCGAAAAACTCCCACTTTCGTTAAAAATAAAAAGATATAAAAAAATCGATTGTATGCATATAGCAGCAAAAACTTTTAGAAACGCATAAAAGTAAAACCTAATCCATAATTATTGGAGTGTTCTGGTTTGTATGTCACCGAAGGTAAAAATTGTCACCGAAAGTAAAAAATAATCACCGAAGTGGGAAAATATTTTTCTTTTCCTCTAAAGCAAATTACATCTAAAAAGGGATAGTGCAACTAGATTTAAAGCGGTGAAGTGACATAATATTCGCACTGTGAGCCTTATACTGAAGGAAAGCGAAAGTCCAGAAGAACCGAGAGAAATCCAAAGAGGATTTTGCTGGGAAACAATGAATTAAATAAAGCGACTGCACTCGTTTGTCTGCTCCAACGTTTCAGAACGTGATGGTACTAAAGACATTACAATAATGTCATATTTTGCGCCAGCATCCTTCCAAATTCTTGACACCGTTTAATGCCCGTTGAATGGCATCAACAACAGCACTCGTCCTCGCATTCCGGTGCATTGTTTTCCGAAGAACTAGAAAAAATACGTACCATCACAATACAACACTAACACATGTTTATACTACAAGTATTAACGGAGCACCACGCCTGCAGGCAACGAATAGAAAAATAAAAGATAAGATTCCAAAAATATTAGCCAATATAACACCCTACTGTTCTCCCAAGTTCAAACACAAACAATCGTTCAAAATCGACCTTAATTTACAAATTTGTTGCCATTGAACAAATTGACCTTATTTAAAAATCGACCTAAATTTACGAATTTGTTGCCATAAAAACTTTTCTTCAAAACAAAATCTTTTTTCTAAAACCAAACTTTTTTGTTTGAAAAAAAACTTTTGTTTAAAAAACCATTTTTTTGGAAAAAGCGTTTTTTTGAAAGAAAAAAAAGTTTTTGAAAATAAAAATATTGCTAATGACCCAAAAAATGAACCCCAGAAAAAAATTTTTTTTGGAGAAAAACTTTTCTTGGAAAAACAGTTTTTAAAAATTTTGTTTTAAAAAGATTTTTTTTCAACTATGGCGCGCCTAAAAATCTCGGTGCCTAATTGGCGGCGCTAAACGTCCACGCTAAAAGTCACGGTCCGATCTCTTTAAGTTTGCTGTTACAAAACCAAGTGGAGTATGCTGTTACAAATCAAAAACCTAAATAGAGGTCAAAAGACCGACGAACTTAAGCTGATTTTGCTTGTAAGATTGTTATAGTTTTTGAAAACTACAGCAGAGAGTTCGATGGAAGATTCTTTTCAACCGCTGAATACAATACATGCACCAAAGTATAGGCTATTACTGTTGGACCTTCACTACTAAACAGAGTAATAATCAAGTACTGAGCGGTGAACAAATTAACCATTTTGCAGTTCTTTGTATCACATAATCATTTGACACTACTAGTGTTATAACCACACACCTTGATGGCAGCAAGGTTTTGTTCCAATTCTTCCTCTGTTTTTGCTGGGGTAGGAATGACTTCCAGCTGAGCCATAGAGTCCAAATTGTCTACATGATCCTTCATCTTATCCAAGATTATTTCTAAATTTGATTCATTATTATCCAGTATCTTGGCAATGGTATCCCTCGTACAACTTTTTCCAGAATAGGTAGGAGGTCTTGCAGTAGCCTCAGATGTGCAGACAGAAGCCTAAAATATGCACAACAGTAAATATTTTGCATTGTAACACTAATATAGCGACGTTGAAAGAAACAAGAAAGCGTCATGTGTAAGTAAACTACTGTAGTATTTTTTTTATAGCAAGTTGTATTGTGCATATTCCGAAACACGGATGTGTAAAGCATGCCTTTTTTAACATTAACACCGTAATCATTTTTTGAAGTAATTAGTTGCTGCATTCGGTCTTTCACGTAAGAATAAATCATTTAAAACTTAGCTTTGACGCAGCAGAAATGCGATTAAAAGTTAGAAAGAAACGAATTTTTCAGCAGTGTGCGAGGGATAATGACATAACACAGCTACGTTAACAATTTAACGTCAAGATTTCACCACTGTTTATTTTCTGCCTGCAAAATAACTAGGGCTGAACGAGCGTTGATTTGAGATTATGAGTAAGACTTTTGTACAAACTTTTTACAATTGGTGCAATACAATACGATAAAACTGCAGATATGATGCGAATGATGAAAAATGCATCCATTGTTCCCAATATTTTTTAACTCCCAAGTTTGAAAATCAAATTAATACTAGTATACTAGGATATACTAAAACGCATTCAAAAGCTTACTTACTGTCAAATAGATGCTTCGAAACCGGAGCTATCAACTCTATCGAGCGGAGGAATATCCTTAAATTCCATCACAGTGTCATTAGTTCTTATTTGAGATATTATGTCCAACTCCATCTCAAGTGGTTGAAGTAGCATTTGATTTATATATGCTTTGTTGAAACATCTCTCAAATGAGTCTGCAAAACTATATGTTAAATTTAAGAAACAACATTTATGCATGCTGGTAATCAATAAGGTCGAAACTTTTTGTGATATTTATAACTTATACTCAATCTACATTTCATAGCCGACATAAATTTAAAAAGCTTGCCTTCATTTTTGGAATAAAATTTCATATATCCAAATATTGTAGAAATGCAGATTCAAGAGTGATAGCAATTGTGACATCATACAATCAATTTTGTGGTAATTGCAAGCCAAAAAAGGCTCTTGTTTTTTTTCACACAAAATAAAAACTATATACTTAAAACCTCTGTAGACAGCTTATAACCTGTTTCACTTGACCAGCAACAAAATGTAAGATAACTCTTCTATTCATTGATATTGGCGTAACAATCATTTTTATACAAAAATCCTTTACAGTAAACTTACTAGATTCACAAAGGATTGTGCCCTCATACTTTCCCATTCTAATTTTTGAGGTTGGTTTTGTAATTTCACCATGTTTTCTACCTCATGTTTTGGCATGCATGCAGGAGGCCAATACCAAAGCCTGCTGTGGACACTCCATGACTGACAAATGATATCGGTGGTGATTTTGCCTTTCACATTAAATTGAACATAAACAATTTTTTTCATTTCTTCACAACTTAAACGTTAAAGACTATAGATTAAATCTAAATTGAAATGGTTGTATTACCAGAAGTGGACAGCACAAGTCATAAAAGTTGCACCGCAAGCGCGCGTGCAACAGCTCGAAAAATTTTGCACTGTAAGCATTTTTGCAAGCCAAAAAAACAATTGCGTCACAAGCGCTATCGCAAGTGTGACGTTTCGAAAAGCATGATTCTAATTGACTATCACAGCTTAAACTGCGCTAGGCTGCGGTATGATACTAACATTCAAAACAAAGTATGCATGCTACGAAACAAGCAAAAAAAATTATTGATTCACTTTAAAAAATATAAGCATTAGAAAATGTGCATCGCTTAACCCTTTTGGGCAAAGAATGTCTTTAAACCTAATGAAAAAAACTCTCAACAAACGTACTTAAAGGAATCCAGGCGTTAAAAATTCTACTAATAAAGGCTTCATGTGGCGATGAGTGAACACCTTCGGAGTAACTGTTTTTTTCTAATGGCTTGTCAAGGAAATCCCTTACAAGCAACGATACATATTTTGTGGTGATGGAGCAATTAGTATCACTCTCTGACAAATGGAGCACGCTAAATAAATTAGCAAGTTTTTTGTTTTAGAAAATTGCACCATTTAAGTATTAATTATATGAGCTGTTGATGCTATTTCTCCTGTTCGCAATAACTTTCACGTTTTCCCATGCAAGGAAAAAAGTTGTAATTGATAGTTTTTGTTGTTTTTTGTTTTTGAATTATGGTAACAAAAGTCAGACTATGTACCAGGCAATGTACCCTGCTTCTTCCATCTGGGCCAAGTTACTTACAAAATTTATCCCCAAATTCAAGATTTTAAACATGTTTTGGACTTGATCTTTAAGTAAAGAGAAGACTAAACAATTATTTTTTTTCAATTGGGTTTCAAATGTTTAATTTCAAAACCAAAAATTTAGTTATTTCAAATGCCACTAAAAACCTGCAAAATATTATCCAAATGGCATTAAAATAGCTATTTTTTTCCAAAAAAAATTACGAAAAATCACCCAGCGGCTGGCACCCAGACCCCTAACTGTGCTAAGTTTGGGTCAAACTAGTTTGCTCACCACGTCTCACAATTTACACAATTTTGGAAACCTTATATCTTTATCAGCAGCACAGCCGAGCGGAACTGCACTCGGATTATTGCATAAACAATACTGCGACTCGAGTTCAATTACGACTGCAGGCCGCCTCCATCGACACATGTGCGGCTGGCTGAAAACTCGAAGAGCGCGAGCTCACTTCCCAGTCACCCTCATCTCTCTGTTCTTATTAAGTTCGTTGAGTTGTACCTCAGTTGATTTTCATTATTTATTTATTTTAACTTTTGGTTCAGGTCGTTCCCATTCACCAACATCCAGGTTACATGCCAACCCAGGGCTTCTGATCATCCATTCTACAATATCTTAGTCCCATAAAAAGTACCTCTATTCAAAAGTTTTTGATGACGTCATTGCGTTTGATTTGCAGTTTGGCCCTACTCCCCAATCAAAAATTCCGACTACGCCTATATGTACCTTGTCAATGTTTCTCTAAACTTTAGTTACAGTTGATTGAAAAACAATCATTCCCAATCATATTTGAATTTCGCTTGCGCAATAGTGCTCAAAATTGCTAAAATACTTGCGGCGCAAGGGTTAGCGCAACCGTTTGAAAATATTTGCGACACAAGTGCTATATCGCAAGTAAAATAGTTGCGCCATATAAGACAATAGCGGCGCAAGTGCCCTCCTCTGTGTATTATCATATGAACATTGCAATTTAGGAGCCGGTTATCATTTAAAAATGTTGGGGCACATTATTATCAGCATCACATTCGAGCCAATCAATAAGCAAAGGTTTAATGTATAAGTGTAGGGGTAAGGTATATAACCTTGAAACTGTAAAGTAAATATAATCAACCAACAATGCATATCCTTTTAAAGTTCTAAAATAAATATTTACAAATGGGCAGACAAAAGATTAAACTTTTTGTTTTAACAATTACTGTTTGGGAACAGTGGATGGGTACAATTGACCTGGTAACCTACCTATCAAATAAAATACAAATATTCCACAGAAAATCACAAACAATTACTGACTGTTTTGACTTGGACGGAATGGGTTTCGTTAAGTATCAGCTGTAAGCTTTTTTTGGGGTAGCTTTGCGACTTGTGTATTAGCGCTTTTTCTTTTTCGCTGATCTAAGCTATTTCCCAAATCTAACCCTAATCCTAATGTGTGCGCACATGAGAGAAGAAATAGCACGCGCGTGCTTATACAGTTATGCACGGGTCACAGAGCTTTCATAAAAAAGCTGACGGCTTATTTTTAACGATATCCCACTGTTTTGACTTGACGATAATTGCAGATTAAAAACTATTATGTACAGTGTTACAAATGTAATACGTGCAAAAAGTCAAACATTTGTAGCAAAAAACTAGTTTGCCGAATGCTCAAATGTTTCAATTTCACATTTCAAAACTAGCTTCTACTACTGTAATGCTGTTTCAAAAATCTAAACTTTCGTACAGTAACAGAACAAAAATGAAGAATTTTAACTAACTGACTAATCTGTGATGAGTTTTAATAAGGCATGCAAACATGTAGCGTTTCCTAAAATTTTCATTGAGGAATGAGTGGAATGATTTTAATGTTATTACTAAGGTTGTTGATTTTGAAAATGAAAGCACCAGCACTCATGGCTGACATGGATTCTACAGCCATCTACAGGTTGGTAAAAAAAGCTTCAAACTTCCGTAAGCTAGGCTATATTTCTGCAATGCAAAATATATTTTTCAGCCCAATTCTAGAAAAATATCATGCATGTAATGAAGTGCATCATGCATTCGTATAGCCTAGAGGAGCAGGGAGTCATTCATTGCAGTTTGACTGACTCTTAATGACACATCTATTATACTAGTAGGCTATTTAGGCAGCATGACTTTTGCAACGCTTCTTCTACCATTCTTGCAATTCTTATCTATTCTCTTGTTCATTGTAGCAAAATTGGTGCAAGAAACCTTTGATTTCAGATTTACATTACTGTACAGGTTAGCAGAAATTACAGAATTTTCATTTTCCAAAACAACTTTTTGACAAATTATATTCTTGTTTCTAATTTCTGTGTTTGTTTTTAACTAGTACACGTTATTGGCCCACATTTTGGCGATTGAGAAGCATATAGCCTACCGTATCAGGTATACCTGTATACATCATACTTTAGGTCTTTTACAGTTACAGTACACAGTCTGCACTCTACAGTACTAGGCAGAGGCGTATTTAGGGGGGGGCATTGGGCCATGGCCCCCCTTTGGGTCGCCAGAATTGCAAAATTGCATAGAAAAGTGAGCAAAAATGAGGCATGGCCCCCCTCCCCCCCTTTTTTGCAAGTTGGGCATCAGGCTTTGGGCTCGAAATCACCTGATTTTACTGGGACGAAATTTAAGTGAAAACCTCTTTTTTTCTTTTGCTCTTCACCTGATTTTGGGCGAAAAATTGGACGAAATTTGAGTGAAGACCTTTTTTTTGCTCTTCACCTGATTTTGGGCGAAAAATGGAACGAAATTTGAGTGTGACAATTTCAAATTCTGATCAATGTTCCTCTCAAATTTTCTGAAGTTTCTGGCCCCTCCCCCCCTTTTCAAAATCCTGCGTACGCTACTGGTACTAAGTTCAGAACTAGGCTAACATTACCTGTTGCTGCAACAAGATATATTGCGATTCTTAGGACAAAACTTGCTAACGACTGAAGAATAATAAAACTTAATTTCCCTTACCCAGTTACTTGCATCCCTAATCCCACAAAACGTAAAGGTAGCGTTAAATGGTGATGGTGCTAACCTCATCTAGAGTCCAGACGATTACCTCACAGCCAAGTTAATTTTTGAAGAGGCAAATAATTTCAAAAAGCACTAGTCAAGCGTGACCAAAGTATTTTACGGAATAAAAAGGAAGACTCTCAAGTAAGCACAAATTATTGTGATTGAAAACCGAAGTTGATGATGACAATGACAATAAGCAAAGGTGGAGTCGAGGACACGAGGCTCGAGGGCGAGGCCAAGGCCAAAGGCACAAAAAAAATCCGAGGCCAAGAACATCCCTTCCAAGGACAGACCCTCTTGAGGCCAAGGACAGGAATGCTCGAGGCCAAGGCCAAGGACCAAAGACACAAGCGCAAGTGTTCTCCAAAAAAAATTTTTTTTTAGGCAATATCAAAAAAAAATTCTCCAAAAATTTTTTCAGGCGTTTTTCAATTTTTTTTCGGCAATCAACAAAATATTAACAATTCAAAAAAAAAGCTGTCCTCGATCCGAGGACTTGAGGCCTCGAGACCAAGGCCAAGGACTTCAAAATGCGTCCTCGAGGACGTCCTCGATGCCAAGGATGTCCTCGAGGACTCCACCTCTGACAATAAGTTTATGAAAAATTTACTCAAAACGCAAAACTAAAAGAAAGTTGAACGAATATACGAGTGAAAGACCGAGCAGGCGTTGGTAAATAGGCAGGTAGACCAGAGAAGTTCATTGGTTGCAAAGAAGAATAGTGGTCATTCACAGCTCAGTCAAAAAAATAGACTCTTCATTAGTTTATGAATAGTCTAAAGTCAGACGGCTGAGTGGATATCATCTATCTTTGGGGTTAAAGTCACGGGTTCGATACCGAGTGGGAGATACCAAACTAAGCACAACAAAAAGAGCGTGTGGTGAACAAACCCAAGTGAGCAAGTTTACTTGTTGGGCCGCAAAGAAAAGCCCTTGAAGGGATTCCCCGCCTTTAAAGGCGGTGAATCATCCAGCCAATTTCGGTGGTTTACAATAGCTAAAATTGAACTATAATTTTTGATATTTTTTGTTTTAATTTTGGGGTTGCGGTTGCAAAGATATTCAACAAATGCAAAAAGATATCCCCTGAAAAAAGTTTTTGGAAACTCTGAGTTTTGTTCTTCCCGCCAAAACCACAGTTCTCTAAACTATTAGGCTTACTGTGGTTTTGGCGGGAAAAACAAAACTCAGAGTTATCAAAACCTTTTTCTGGAGGATATCTTTTTGTATTTGTTGAATATCTTTGTAACCGAAGCCCCAAAATTAAAACAAAAAATATGAAAAATTATAGTTCAATTTTAGCTATTGTAAACCACCGAAATTGGCTGGATGATTCACCGCCTTTAAGTGGTTGACAATGCGCAGACAGATAGCAGATGGTAGCCAGTAGCGTACGCAGAATTTTGGAAAGGGGGGGCCGGGAGATTCCGAAAATCTGAGAATAAGAAAGTCCTGAATGAAAATTTTTACATCCACAATCAGTCCGTTTTTCCTGTCGAAAGTCAGGTGAAGAGCAAAACAAACAAAAAAAAAAGATCTTCACTCAAATTTAGTCCGGTTTTTGGCCCAAAATTAGGTGAAGACCAAAAAAAAAGTCTTCGCCTACTGTTTGTGTTCTCAAACCTTCTGCCCAAGTTACAAAGGGGGGGGGGGGCATGCCGCAATTTTGCTTACTATTCTATGCTAATCATACTATTCTGGCGACCCAAAGGGGGGCCATGGCCCAATGCCCCCTTCCCCCTAAATACGCTCCTGGTGGTAGCTTAACTTGAAAACCGCTTGGTACTTTCGCTCTCTCTTGGCTGAGGTGACTCAGCGAATAGTGCATATAAACTTAAGTTTCATAATATGAGAATGTCATAAAGAAAAATATCGATGGAAGATACAAGCAATACACAAAACCAATCTTTTGCCTTAAAATAGGAATTTGTGGAGAAGAATAAAAGTTACATTGACCAAAGACTGAAGTTTACTAATTATTTTATCTGTTTGGTTTGTTTGTTTTTTTACTCCAATACTCCTTCAAAGAGCAACTGCGCTTGCCGACGCATAGAGTGTAATCGTCTTGGCTGTGTGGAAGGTTTGGTTGGCCTTGAAGTCTCGTACTTTTGTCACAATAAACACAAAAAACAAAGTTCACCAAACTTTTCTCACAAAATGCTAGCCGTATCACAGGGCGTGCCGATTATGGATAGATCTTACCGTTTCCACAAAAGCACAAACTTTCTTGTTTACTGCTAAAAAAATTATTTGTTGCATTGTGGATCCCAGGAGAAAAGGAAAAGAACCACGTAGCGCGTGCGATGAAAGTCGGTTATTTCTAATAGCAAAACGTCACAAAAAAGGCATTGTTAAAACACGCAAGAAGTAGAAACGGAAATAACATGGTCATAAGAGCGGAGCGGAAAAAAATCGGTAAAGCGTTGGTAAAAAGAGACAACGGGAAAATTTGGGGCGCCATACGGCTTCCTTTTCCCACCCATGACGACTCAAAATGAAGCAAAGGAAGAGGTTTTGGGTCATCTGACTAGAAAAATAAGGGGGAAAAGGATGGAAGTAGGAGAGACACGAAGATGAGACTTCACTCTTGCGTTATTTATTGTGCTAGCGTTCGAGCATAATAAAAAGCTTATTTAAGAATTGTTTTGTCAAAATCACTGTAATTGAGTTTTAGGCGACGCGGTTTAGAATTTAATAATCTTTAAATCTTTTGTAAAAGTTTCGATAACTTTATGAAGGTTATTGTGTTTTCAAATTTCAACAAATTCATTTTTATTATTGCCGAAAAGTCTTTTTTAAAAAGTGATTTATTTTATCTAGAACACATGTTAGCTTAAAACTTAGAAAATTTAAAGATATCCCACCAATATAAAAATAAACTTTGATAATACGCACAAGTTTCTGAGATGGCTTGGAGCAGCGCCGATAGCCACCAATGTGCGTAAAATTTTTTTAGATGAATCAAAGATAGTTTGTCTATATATAGACAAACGTAGATATATGTTAGAAGATTCTTAAAAAGTTTGCCTTATACCAGCCACCGGAGATAATTCCAAGATAATCCGAGATAGCCTTTTAAGATCCAAGATAAATCCGAAATAAACTCTATCTGGGTGAAGACCAAAAAAAGCGGTCTTCGCCGCAATTTGCGTCCATTTTCGGCTGGAAATTTGTAGGATTTTTTAGTTCTGTCTGGCTATTTTTCCTTGTGTCTTCCAGTGCTCAACTCTCGGTGGAGGACGCCTAAATCTCGATGGGGGAAATGCTAAATCTCGATGGGGGAACGCTAACTCTCGATGGGGGGACGCGTCTCCCCTACAATTTAAGTACTGACTACAACTAAAATCATCCTCCCTATCTAACTGAAGTAGAAAAGAAACGTACACAGTGAGAAGTGAGTAGTGACGAAATAATGAGATTATAAACAGAGTTTGTGACGTGCTGCGTATTGGCAGCAGATTACGGCTGCAGCGTAATAATAACCGTAAATAGATTTAAAATCTTCCCACGACCCAGTTAGAAGATCTTGTGACCTACTATTTGCGTACCTCTGCATTAAACAAGCAAAGAGATTTTAGCTACAAAATGTTGACAAAAGTGCGACAACGTATGTTTTTCAATTACAACAAAAAATAAAAATCGCACGCAATTTTTCATTTGCACGATCAACGTGAAATAAATACTCTTCATCATAGTTGAAGGAGAGCCCTGTTAATCAAAGCTAGCGAGAGCAACAAAACATTTTGTAACTAGTGTCGACAGAATGTTGACGATAGTACGGATAAGGGTTAAACTAGGGTTCATGTTTTTAGTGAGCCAGCAAGTTTTATGCAATTATTGCACAATTAGTATAAGCCTAAAGGTCAGAAGACCAGTTAGTTTTTCACGTATATGGTATATGCAATTACAAACTTTAATGCAAAGTCTTTTAATTAACATTTTTTGCAACGGTGGAGTCCTCGAGGACGTCTTTGGCCTCGAGGACGTTCTCAAGGACACATTTTTGAAGTCCTTGTCCTTTGCTTCGAAGGCCAAGGCCTTGGCCTCAAAGCCTACAAGTCTTCGAAAATGCCTTGTACTCAGTCGAGGACTATTTTTTGACTTGTTAAAAATGAGCCAAGGTCATGAACTCTTTCTTTCTTTGTCTTGGAGAACGCCAGAGACCCTGAAAATTTTGCGATTTGTTTTCGCGAAAACCTTTTTTTTTGAGAACATTTGCGCGTCGTGTTTTTGGTCCTTGGCCTTGAGCATTCCTGTCCTTGGCTTGGAAAAGAACCTTCCTCGGAAAGTCGATTTTTTTCCTTAGCCTCGGATTTTTTGTATGTACTTGGCTTTGGCCTCGAGCCTTGTGTCATCGACTCTGCCTCTGACATTTTGTATAGGTTCGCTACGGTTATCAGCAGGTACTTACGGAGCCGCTGTCTCGACAGCTGCAGCAGTAGTCAGTAATTTGAAACGGTTTTGATGTACTTCCGTTCGCTTTGGTAATGTTCGGAAAGCGTTCTTCCTCGTCTCAGGAGAAAAATAATTGCAATTATTTTATGATTTCTTGACCAAAGAAAATCAAAATTAGTGAGAACATTTCTAAAAAATTGCCAAAGTTTTTTCATATTGGTTTCACCCTAAAATTTTTTCAATAAAAACGTCCTAAATGCCTGTTTACTGAATTGGCGTTTTGCACGCACTGTTTTTCGGTATGTCGGTCACATAAGCATTTTTTGGAATATACTGTAAATCGAAAATGCCAAAGTCAAAATGACTACGTCGCAAAAACTTTTTATGATATCAGGTAAGTTAAAAATGAGATTTTACTCAAATAACACTGGCAAATCTAAAATTTTGGAAAATTCCTGTTACTCTAGCAACTTTAAATTATACAGCTTTGTTTCTAAACAAATTTGACTCATAGTTTAAGTTTTTTTGCTTGAAAGAAACGTTTTCGTTTGAATTGATTTATCAAAAAAAGACATGAGCCCGAATTATCGCTTCCCTTCCTGCCCGCCGTGTAAAATAGGGTTCAATTATGAAAACACTACAAGACACAAAATATATCAGCTGTGTAACAAAACAATGCATATTTGTTAGAATTCTCTGTAATAATTTTTTTAATAAAAAAAAGGTTTGGTCGGTAACCTGCCGAAAAATTTCATCTGGCCCGCGATCTCATAGATCCATTGGTCCTCACTAGTAACTCGACCTAAAAACCAGCTTAGAATTTGGTGATTATTTTTGGCATTCATCAACCAGAAATTGCCTAAAGTTTGGGGTTGACCTCGTTTCAGATTTTATAACTTCCGCTGGGACCTTGCTTAGCCTGGTGGTGGCGGCGTAGAGTGAAAAGGTTGCCGACCCCAGAGGTGTAGATTGCACTTGTATAGCTGTAGATATACAAGTTAGTCACCTCAAAAATGATGCAAAAATTGTTCACAATAAACAATTTTACGGTTCGTGAACTAATTAAACTTGAACTGTTTTGAAATAATGTAGTTTAATCCACAAGCGTAGCCAGGATTTTTGATTGGGGGGGAGGGGGGCAAACCAAAAACCACATACAATGACGTCATCAAAAATTTTCGAAAGAGAAACTTTGTGAGCAAAGATATCGTAAAGTGGAAGATCAGAAGCAGAGGTCTGGTTTTGGCACTTTACCAGGATTTTGCTAAATGGAAAAGGCTTAAACCCAAGGTGAATAGCAAAAATGTTTAAAGCTGGAGACGCGTCAAGTAAACTTGTGTAACTCAAATGTATCCCAGCCGCGGATCTGGGGGTGGAGCCCCCAGCCGCCGGAGGCTATGGGGGTCTGGGGGCGAATCCCCTAGCTTCTTGACGATTTTTGTAATTTTTTGGAAAAAAAAGCAATTTTAATGCTATTCGATCACATTTTGGACGTGTTCAGAGCCATTTGATAGAACTAGATTGTTCAATCCTCCTTTTACTTCCAATTTAAGTCCAAAACACGTTTAAAATCTCACATTTTGGAGCTAAATTTTGTAAGTGATTTGGCTCAAGTAGAGGAAAGTAAGGCACATTGCCTTTTGCAATATTTTAGCAGCAAATAATAACCCACTCGAAGATTTTCCTAAGAGATTTTCATTTTGTCATGAAAATAAGCCGTTGTAGGAGTACATGTACGGCCAGGGGACCCAGGCCCCTTCCATTCAAACTCAACAATTTGTTCAATGAGCATTTCCACTTGTTATTTTTTTGGAAGTATTTTTTCGCGCAAAAGCTAGCGAGGTGGAAAAAATTGCTATTGAAAAATGATATAATAGATGGTTAGACCTACTTACCAGCATGTTATTGCTCGGGCCGAATTTACATTGCAAGGGGCCCCTGGTACTTTAGGGATTTTTGCAAGATCTTCCTGCCAAATATTGGTGAAGATCAAATAAATATCTTACCATCTGAGCGCAGGGCACCTGGCACTGTACCATATGGTAAATCCAGTCCTGGTTATTACATTATGGTCATAAAAAAGGGTAAGTGAGGGCCTGACGTTTCAAGTTTTAGGACAAAAACCCATAATTTCACCCAGGTAAAACATGTAAATTGGTTGCCAAAATTGAATTGATGGGGCCTGGGACCAACGTTCGTCAATTTATTGTTAGTTACTGTTGCACACGTGTACTATTGGACCCAAAAATGCTAAAAGAAATAGAGACTGAAAAACAAAGACTTTTTTGTCACATTTTTATCATTGATGTCATTTTAATTGGGGAGGGATCTGGGCCCCCTGCCCCCCCCCTTGGCTACGCCTATGTCAGAGCACAGGGCCCCTGGCACTGTACCATACGGTAAATCCAGCCCTGGTTGTTGCATTACGTTCATAAAAAGGTGAGATGAAGATCTGGGGTAGCAACTTTTAGGACAAAAACCTTTAATTTTTGTCCTAAAAGTTGCTACCGGAGCTATATATTTAAAATAACTGGAAAAATTGAATTGAGGTGCCCAGGGCCCCTGGTCGTCAATATCATTGCTAATTACTGTTGTGCGCGAGTAATATTGCTCGCGAAGATGCTAAAAAACCAGAAACTGAAGACACAATATACTTTTTATCATTGGTGGCATTTCAATTGGGGGGGCAGCGCTCCCTGGGCTCCCCTCTCCCCTGGCTACGCTAATGTTTTATTCAGTTGTATTGTTCACTATTGTATTATACTGACCGTCAACAGTATACAATTGTAAATCAATATAAATCCAAGTCAAGAGATGTTATTTGCGGTATTCCTTAGGGATCAACTCTAGGTCCGTTGTTATTCAATATTTATATCAATGATCTACCACTTGCCTCAAATTCCACAATTCATCTTTTTGCAGATGATACAAACCTTACTCTCTCCCATTCTAATGTTTCAACACTGCAACAAAATATTAATGATAAATTAGTCAATGTAAGCAATTGGTTCAAGGTGAATAAATTATCGATTAACTTTAATAAAACTGAGTTTATGGTAGTGACAACAAAACAAAATAAACCTGAACTCAAAGTATCGATAGATAATAATCCAATCAAGCAATCACATCACATAAAGTATCTAGGTGTTCTCATAGACGACAATCTAAACTGGAAACAACAAATCAAGGAACAATGTTCAAAGGTAGCAAGGGGATCTTGGGCCCTTAATCAATTAAAACACTTTGTAGATGAGCAAACCTTAAGATCTGTTTACCACTGCCTCATATACTCTCATCTACAATACTGCATAAGTAGTTGGGGGACTGCTTCAAAATCAACATTAGCACCTCTCTTTATTCTGCAAAAAAGAAGCATCAGATTGTTAACTGGAAGTGGATATCGTGAGCACACTAATCCTTTGTTCTATCGAGCTAAATGCTTAAAACTCAAGGATATTTACTCTCTGGAAACTGCAAAGCTAATGTAAAAAATTCACAATAATGTATTATCTTTTGCACATTCAGATAAGTTTAATCTAATAAAAAACTGCTATACACATAAGACAAGATTGAGCCACAAAAACAACTTCTTTCTTCCAAGAACTAGAACAAGATTAGGGCAAAAGTCTCTATCATTCGCAGGAATTAAAGTTTGGAATGAAATTACAAGAAGTATGAAAGCAGTTTCATTCTACAGATTTAAAAAAGCTGTTAAAGCTCATTTTTTATCAAACTATGAAACCGATAAAAGCTAGAATAACAGTTTTCTATCAGCAATGCAGTAGTAATTACAGGAATCATAGTTGCATATTTATGCTTGAGTTCAACAATAACCTATTCTATTGCTTGAATAGCATGAGATGGTGCATTCATCTATCACACATTTATTACAATACGTCATCTCTCATTTTGAAGTGCCCTTGAATTATTAGTAATTTTGCAATGACTGACTGAGGTTGATATATACTGGTATTGGAAGTTGTACCAGTACTAATGACATATTGGCAAACAATACAAAACAAAGCAAGGAGGTTATTTTTTTTTCACTCCAATTGCCCACTTTAAATTCTATAAAACATAAATAAGCATTATGAACTTTATTAATTTTATTTCTATCCAATCTGTAGTTACAGCATTTTTATTTTTTTTATTTTTTAGTATGCTTAGAGTTAGAACAATTTTAATGCTGTCTTGCATTTTCTTTACATGGTGACTGTGAGTTTTGTGTATACGCTGTACAAAATGTACATATCTTTGCAACACTTTGTTTTAATTTTGCATAAAATTTTTTATCATAGAAAGTAGCAGACTGAGAAAATCTAGAAGCTGCTTTTTTAACCTTAACTTGGGAGGTGGCAGTAGACTTAGATGATTTTTCGGTCCTTCGCTGTCTCCTCACCAAGTGACTAAATATCGCTTTGACTCTGCAAGTTTGTGTGTTTGGTTTTAAAGGAATTGTATATTTCGATGCTTTGGTGATAGACCTAGAGGAAGTTGCAGTTTTTTTCTTGTGATATGACGTCACTTGGTAAATAAATAAATAAATATAATAAATATGATATGATAATATGATATTCAAATTTTGCAGGAACTGAATCTGTAACCGCTTCTATAAATTTTGCAACCAGTTTAAATAGGCTCAAATTTAGACTAGATTTATTTTAGAGGGCCAAAAATTTTTACCGCTATTTTTTGATCATTCTGTATAATTTTTTTCAAATTTCACAATTACATATCATGAATTAGCAATTTGAAGTTGCAGATCTATAATTATGCATAGTAAATTGTGGTAGTCGGTTACAATTACGGTAATAATAATATTTCTACATCAAAAGCTCTCAAACCCTGCCGTTTGGTGAGAAATAAATTTCTTCAAAAAGAAGTCAAAAAATCAATGAACTACCCCATGTAATTGTAATTAAATTTTATTCACCAAATTTGATTGCCATATCCATAAAATCTATTGGCTGCAGCTAAATTTTGAATGACAGTCATACGGTGTAACTCATGGAGGGAGGTCATTTATTTTTTACTTTTTTATTAGATTGTTTATAATATTTGTAGTTTGCACTGATTGGCCATTGAGCAGTGAGCAAACCTGTTTTCTGACATTTCACTCCCAAAAACAACAGCAAGCTTTTTTTAGAAATCAGTACGGAAGCAAACTCACAGCAAATACAAAGATAGTGACAGCAATCTTAAAAGCTTCAACACCAGACACTCGAGGTTAGAATCTTTTTGATTCTTGCTCTGTAATGATTTTATTTGTTTGTTTCGTCAAGACCCACAAGTTTCACTTTTACATGAAAAATTGTTGTAAACCATTTTGTATTGTATAAAAAGTCAAGTAACAATCTACTGTCTAACTGAAAAAACGATCAAAGTTCGAAAACTGTAAATCATTAATGCAATAGTACTTCACACATAGCATGGTAACAAAACTAACAAACAAACAAATCAATATGGGCTGTAAGAAACGAAGTGAAGAAGCAGTCGGCCATTCTGAAAAAACAAAATTAAAACAATAGCAAAAGCTCAACACCTGAGTAAAACTATCCACCATACTACAGTAACTTTTGTAGTGTTCTAAACAAAAAAAGCTTCCAAACTTGAAAAGCACAAGCAGTTGTACGGTGGTTACTTGTATTTCTTTATTCAGTGTTGCTTATTTAGTGAAAATCTATTGGAAATAATTTTGCCATCAAACTTACCATTTCTTGTGCTTTGTTACAATTATTTTCTAATAGATCAAACACAATGCTTAAACGACAAACAAACTATTGACGTTTTATCCGCTCCAAAACGAAACCGGGAGTCCAACATCCTTCAATTTTTAATCCAACATCTTATTTTGTTTTGCTGACTTTAAGATTTAATTTGCATTCAAATTAGTTTGATGCTTTAAACATCGTTTTCTAAAACTTTATTAACTATTTGTTTGGTCAGATCTCGTTGCTTCAATGGATGGCACCTGCTTCAAAGTTTTCTCCATATCGTCCAAACCACTTTTGGAATGTTTCTTATGCTGATCTATATGACGTATAACGTTTGGCTCGCCGTATCCGTGTCGCTAGGTGCAGGAGTGGGCTACTTCGCGTTTGCGTGGATCATTCCAACCAATCCAGACTTTGGCGAGCACTGCCAATAACACATGGATTTTGCCTTTATACCTGAATAGATTAAGATCTGGAACATTGTTGGCTGCCTGTGGTTTAAGTCCACAAACAAAATTTATGTCTTTATGTTCATTATACGCGTTTAACTTTACAACTAATGCCATTGCTTTCTTTTTGGTTCTAGATTGAAAATGGTTGTAGATATTGACCGAAACCTCTGATTATCATGAATAATTATCTAAACTGCTGCGAAGCTATGTAGTAAAAGTTCGATATTTTTTCCTTGATCTTTCAAATTTGTCGCAAAACCTTTAGAAATTTTTCAAGCAATTTGGTAAATGCTGTCTAACTTTCTCAAAGTATGTGCTTGCCTGGTGCGAAGTATCAATCTAAATAAAAGTTCTCAACTGTGACGCACTTTTTACCGGCACAGCAAAACGTGCAAAGTTTTCAATTTCATGTTGAAAAATATTTAAACATTTTACGAAATGATATTTGCGTAAACTTCAATGAAGAAAGCAAGTCCAAGCAGAAAAAAAAAACAAAAAGAATCTTTTCTCCGACGCTAAAACAACCTTATTCACTTTCAATTTTATAAATGCTTTTTTCACTCTTTCTTTCCAATTAAACAATATTACACAAATCAGTAGCGCAAGCAAGAGGGCTAACGGGACTTCAGCACCCTTTTAGCCAAGTCACTTAAAAAATTAGACCTCAAATTACAAGCGTTTCAATGTATTTTGGACTGCTACTGTAAGTAAGGGGGGAAAGGGGAAGGTGCTGAAGGGGCCGGTCAATTTAATTTGTGCAAATAACTTTCGATTTTAGCAATTTAGTTTTTTCACTCAAAAATTTGTCTTTCGACCGGCCTGTTGGTCAAGCGGTAATGTTTGTTTTTGGAGTGGGATGTTTGAGGTTCAAATCTTGGACTGGATAAATCTTACACAGTGTTGCCAACAGCTCTCCTCTGCTGCAACGTTTCTTCAAAAGAAGTTGTATTGTTCGGGCACAATGACGCGGAAATGGGGCCCGCAAACTCGTCATACGCTCTGGCGTACTAAAGCGAGTATAATAAAAGATTTGATAGTCATTTCAACTGTTTCTAAAAACATGCAAAATGTGATTCAAATGTCGTTAAAATAGCTATTTTTTCCAAAAAATCAAACGATTTGCCTTCGGCGGCTTCCCCATCTGTGTGATACGCTTAGTTGCACCAGTTTGCTCAGCACATTATTTGACATGAAGTATTTTTCCAATGAAATAATTTTAGCTTCAGGTTCAAGCCTCTTTCGTAGCAAAATCCTGGTTGCGCGACTGGCAAGATTGTTACTGATCAAATACTGTAGTTTCCGATGAGTGCATTCTCGCACAGATGCACTATCTCGAGCTTCCTAAGCAGAGTAATCGGTAATTTATTACTATTGCAAAATAAACGTACTATTTACTCCGTTGGAAGTTAGTAATTGTGTCGTAGAAAAGCTTCAGACTTCAACAAATGCGACGGAAGTGATGCCGTATCAAGACAGTAAGTTCGAATTGCTGGATACGGTATATGACACTTTTTCGTGCATCAAAGTAAACAAAAGGTCAAAAATACTTACCGCAACATTTTTGCAATTTTCGCTTGGAGTAAGCGTTATACTGCAACAATGTTGAATTTTGTTAAAGTACAAAATAAACTTACAAAACAGACAAAACTTACCGAAAACGTACATCTCTAACATTATTCTTTTGATTGCTGCTACTGGTGGAATTTCTTGAGCATTAATTTGATTATTGATCATTTTGAGGGATGTTGTTTGACTCGAAGAAATTGCGTCCCTTCAAGGTTTTCTTTTAATCCTGTGGCTATGAAATTTTTTAAATTATTTTTTAATGCAATGTTTTTGTACGAAAATTTGCAGTGTTGGAGAATAAGTATAACCAGTTGACAGTAAAAGAAGTTAAAAAATTTAATGAGTTACAACACATGTCTGAGTACTTGACTTCGACTAATCTTCAAATCGAGACATGTAATGCCTGCGCTACAAGACAGGTGGTATACTAAAAGTACATTACATCAATGCAAGTTGCAGGCTGCTTGAAGCAGTTTTTTTGAAAGAAATATTTAACTTACACAGAATCAGATATCTTGATGGATAATTGAAGGGTTTTGACGGAAAATTGAAGGATCAAATATCAATCAGAATAATTGTTTTTTTGGAACTCGGCGTTTTGCTTTTTACGTATTGGTTACTGCAACGGAAGCAATATTTTTAATGTTTTTTCATACCCTACGTTTTTGCTTGGTCTCCAGTTACAATGCTGAAAATCAGCTTTTTGAACGATGGCAGACCGTGAGGTAATTCGTAACTCAGGAGATACAAATTTTTGTGTAATTTTAGAAATGTTATTTCAAAAAAGGTGGAATTAGGGTCGCTGCAAAGATTTGTGTGAGATAGGCAGAAACCAATTGGCAAGTTTTGGGAAGGCCATAAGTTTAACAGTTTTTTAACTTGAAAAAGATCTGTCAAACACTATTCGATTGTGGCAATTAAGTGGACAACAGAATTAAAATTGCATGGGTTTATGTTTTTATGTTGGAACTTATTTTTGAGCAGGCTTTCCTGAAAATTACAATTATTTCTTTTACTGTTTAAACGAAAAAGTTTAAATTTTGTGTGTAGATTGCAGATATTCATTAAAATTAACAATTATCTGCTCACACTGCAACGCCAATGAAAGTTTAAAAATTTCAGATTAAAAAAGCTTGAAAAACTAGTGTCTAACGAAATGTCACTTTATACGTGAAAGCTGAGTTTCAACGCATCACTGCACCTACAGTATTCTGAACAAAACAAAAATTTGACAAGTTTAGGGGATGTACCTTAATCAAAAAATACCCTATATTCCCCGTCTAAATTTAGAGTGATACTTTCGAGCAGGGGGCGCCCGCAAGGGGGGAGGGGGGGCAGGGTGGGCACTTGCCTCCCCCTGAAAATTAAGATGTCAAGAATTTTCTATATTTAAATTTGTATATCTATCTAAACTAAGAAAACAGCCCTTTATGGAGCTTTTTTACCTTTTTTGCCACGGTGCAGAGGGCGTGGGCAGAAGAAACAGGATTGCCCATTGGTAATGACTATATTACCGAAAATTTTTAAGTTAAAGAAATATTCATCAGCGCGAAAATGAGAAATATTCATCCGCGCTTTTTTCATTTGCTTTTTTAGGGGTTAAGATTAGGGTTTGGGTTAAGGTTCGATTTGGAGATAGTTTTAGAGTAAGCATTTGAGTTTGGGTTAGATTTGAGTCAGAATTAATAAAAAAGTAGGTAAAAATGACTGATGAAATAAAGCCTTCCTTGTCCATTTTACGTAAATTATCATAGAGTATTTTTTTAAGAGCGAGTGAAAGCAATGCTCCAGGATTACGCATTAAAGTGTTTGGTAAAATAATTATCAATATTAAACGTTTCAGGATTTAGTCAATGAGCGCTTATTAGGATCTAAATACAATAAAGTGTTCAATATTTCAAATTTACGCTGCGCTTATATAAACACTAAATAATAACTAGATGTTCATTTTTCGGGGGGAAAAGAATACGGGACTTCCGCCAGTTCCGTTTCACCATCATTTTCCCCTTCATACTTTGAAGGTTACCGATATTTTTGTGAAACTCAATCGTATGCAATTCAAACAAAGTGATTTTGTCTCATGAAAAAAATAAATAGGGTTTTTTAAAAATCGTTTGTGGTTTGGGTAAAACCGATGTCCGACTAAGTGTTTGAACCCAGCTCAGTTCATTCACGACAATTTCAAACCCTGGCGCCTTGAATCATGATGCCAGCTGAGCCTAAAAACCCAACTGACTAAAATCAATTGGTAAATTTAGCTTTCAAAAAGTGTTTTTTTGGGAAGGTTCATGTTAGGGGTTGGTACACCCAAACCATGTAAACTATTGATATCCAAAAAAACTAGCGCTCTAGCTCAAGCCGTTCAAAGTAATTGATTTTGGGGGGACCATTTGGGAAGGTTCCGGAGGGGAGTACTCAAAACTATCTCAAACATTTTGTTACTTATATAAGTTTTGATGTAAAAAAAACTGGAGCCTTAGCTTAAGTTCAACAAATTGATTTTTGTGGGGTTTCGTGGGAATTTCCTGGGGTCTGGTACCCCCATATTATGTACAAGAAAAGTGGAGTTTTAGCGTAAGTCGTTCAACGCAATGACGTTTGGGAGTTTTTGAGGGGAGGGTACCCCCAAACTATGTCAATTTTTTGTCTCGTAAAAACCTAGTAATATTAAAAAAAAACCGAAGCCTTAGATTAAATCGTCCAAAAATTGATTTTTGTGGGGTTCATTTGGGGATTTTTGGGGGGTGGCACTTTCGAAGTATGTCCAAGTGTTTGTCTTTTCAGTATTTCATAATATCAAATAAAAACTAGAACTCTAACAAAAGCCGTTGAAGAAATTGATCTTTAAAGGGTCCGTTTGGGGGGTCCTTGAAAGAGTGGTATCCCCAAACTCTGTCAAAATATTTGCCTCTGAAATATCTACTGATATCAAAAACACAGGCATCGTAAGTTTGGTCGTGAAAAAATTTGATTTTTGGGGGTTCACGTTGGGGGTTCCCCGGGGGGTGGCACCCTCAAACTATGTCGAAATATTTGTCTGTTGTATCTTTTGATATCAAAAAATAAAACTGGCGCCCTAGTTTGAGGCAAAAAAAAAGTTAATATTTGGAGGGTCCATTTTGGGGGGGTCCAAGGGGCGGAGGGTATTCCCAAATGATGTGAAAACATTCGTCTGTTAGATATGGGCTGATATTATAAAAAAAACTAGTGCCCTAGTCTGAGGCAATCAAAAAATTGAATTTTGGGGGGGTCTGCTTTGGTTTTGGGGAGGGGGTCCCGGGGGGGGGGCACCCTAAACTATGTCAAAATAATTATCTCCAACATATCTACTGCTGATATCAAAAAACACTGCCACCAAAAATTTAGTCGTTCAAAAGATTGGTTTTGGGCAGAATCCCAGAGGGGGAGATACCCCCAAACCACGTTGAAATATTTGCATCGTAAATATCTGCTGACAGCAAAAAACGCTGGCACCCTAGCTTGAGCCATTCAAAAAATTGTTTTTTGGGAGATTTATTTGGAAGGGGGCCTCAGCGAGGTGGTACCCCCAAACTCTGTCAAACTATTTGCCTCTAAATATCTACTGATATGAAAATACACTGGCACCGTAAATTAGGTCGTTCAAAAAATTGTTTTTTGGGGTCTATTATCGCAAAAAAAGTGGCACCTTAGTTTGAGCCAATAAAAAAAATTTTTTTGGGGGGGTCCATTTTGAGGGGTCCTCGGGGGTAAAACCCCAAACGATGTCAAAAAATTTGTCTCTTAGAAATGTGCTGACATAAAAAAAAACTAGTGCCCTAGCCCAATCCAACTAAAATTGATTTTTGGGGGTCCCCCAGGGGGGGTGGTACCCCCAAACCACGTCAAAGTATTTGTCTTTTAAATATCTGCTGATATCAAAAAATACTGGCACCCTAAATTAAGTCGTTCAAAAATTGATTTCTGGGGGGTCAATTTTGTTCCCCAAGGGGGGGGGCGGTACCCCCGAACCCCGTCAAAATATTTTCCTCTTATATATCGACTGATATCAAAAACACTGGCACTCTATGTAAAGCAGTTCAAAAAATTGATGTTTGGGGTGGCCAATTGGGGGGTCTCCGGGAGGGTGGTACCCCGAAACTATGTCAAGGTATTTATCTCTTTATTGCCTTTTAATATCAAAGATGTAGCATTCTAGCTTAAGCCGTTAAAAACACTGATATTTGTTTGGGTCCATTTGGGGGTTTTGGGGGGTTGGTCCCCCCAAATTATGCCAAAATAATTTTGTTCTAAGAAGTTCTTCTGATACCCAAAAAAAGTAGCGCGCTTGCTTATGGTGTTAAGAAAGTATTTTTGGAACGTCTTTACTGAGAATGAAACCTGATACCCTCTGATCATACCTAGTATCGAACAGAAAATATTGAAAGCGATTTTGTCGTAATGGAAAAAAAAAGTAATATGTTAGATTCGATATAATGTTGGTTTGATAAAAGTGATAGCCAAGTAGATAACTGAACCCAGGTCTTAGGTTTCAAGTACTGGCGCGTGTAACCATTCGGCCATGGCAGCACGCGCGCGTAGGTGACTACCTCCAAAGTACGTCAAAATATTCTTGTCTTTAAAATTTGTAGTGGTAGGAAAAAGAAAACTAGCTCGATAGCTTGAGATATTGAAAAGCTGACTTTTGGGAAGTCTTCACAGAGAATGAAACCTGATACCCTCTGATCATATTTAGTGTCAAACAAAAAATATTATAAACGATTTTGTCGTAATCCAAAAAAAAATTAATATGCTAGATTCAATATAATATTATTATGGTAAAAGCAATGATCAAGCAGAGTATTGAACCCAAATGTTAGGTTTCAAGCACTGGCGACTTTAACCATTCGTCCATGGCAGCACAGTGTGTGTGTGTGAGCAAACTTTCCTGTCACAAGTTTAGGGTGCATATGCCCCAAACCACGTGACGTAGCGCCTCCAAAATTGCAGTGACGCAAGTCCATGTACAGACCTATCATCTATCCAAATTTCAAGATTCTAGCTTTGGTGGTTTTGGAGTTTTTGTTATCATAATGTGATTTGCTTACATAAATAAATAAAGAAAGAAAGAAAGAAAGAAAAAAAAGTGTCGGAATCGTCATGGTTTATTTTTGAGAGCTAAAAGGGCATGCCCAGACGCTTCTAAATTCGAAAGTTTTATTTCCCTAGTGCCATTAGTTTTCGAGCTAGAGCTGTTTAAAGCTATAATTGGAGTTTCAGTTTTTGGCTCGGAAACCCGTATCACATGACCAATTGCCCCAAAAATTTGTAGTAAGAATGATTCATATGTGCCCCAGCTAAGATGTAAATTTGAAGTTTTTATCTTTAGCCGTTTCAAAGTTATAGCGTTTTTTATTTATGTTTACGAATTCGTAAAATATGCCGGAAAACACAAAAGGACTTCCGACGCAAAGCGTCGCGGAAGTCCCAATTACTCCGCCATTAAATTAATTTTACCCAGAAACCAAAATCAAAACCAAACTTGCAATCAATAGCGTAGCTAGGGGACTGTGCCCACTTGCTTTGGCCTGCTATACACCAAAGTGCACGATAAAAAAAATGTCATACTTTTTGGCCTTCTGAGGCAGTCTTTTGCAGTAATATAGCGTATAAAATTGTTCAGAGCCACTTTTAAAACATTTATTATTAATATTATTATTATTCTAATTATAATCTTTTGCTGTTCTTTTTTTTGGGGGGAAGGGGGTATTGACTTAAGCTGACAAATTAATCGATGAATACTTCAAAACATGGCTAAAAACTACCAGTCAAATTGATCACTTAATGCAAAATGCTTAACGTAAGCTTCATAGAAAAAAGAATATCGGGGGGGGGGGGGGGGGGGCTATTCAGCATATACTTTATTTAATTACAAAGAATTTCGGACTTGACCTATGAATAACGTGAGGCTTTGAAGAAGCTGAGCTGTTTAATTCTTTTAAATGGCTTTCAAAGTGTTTCAATTCAGTTTTTGAAATGGCTCTAAAAAGATGCGAACTTTGATTTGAATAGCGTTAAAATGGCAATTTTTTTCTGAAATATCACCAAATTTGTTCAGCACCTAGAGTTTTTCTCCTAGATACCGATCTGTGATATGCTTTAGTTGCACCTGTTTGCTCGGCATGCAGCCCAATTGAGGCATTTTTCAAAAAAATTCAATCTTTAGGCCAATTACCCCCCTTCCTAAACAAAATTCTGGCTGCAATCAGTGGGGCAACCAAGTAGGCTAAAGGAGTTCAGCCTCTCCTTTTCCAAGTAACTTGGAAAACTTGTCTCACATACAATAGCGTAGTCGGGTTGGGGGGGTAGAGCCCTCCCCCCCCCCCATTGCCTGTCGATCAAAATGCAGATTAAGAAAAATACCACGTTTTTAGCTCTTCTGAAACTGTTTTAATCACTAGATTGGACTAAAAAGTGATCTATAGCATCTTTTGAAACATATATTCAGGAGGGCTAATTTGTCAAAAATAAAACTCTCAAATCTATAAAAACTTTGAAAACTGCCCAAAAATAAGCAATCAGAGTTGATCGCTGGAGTAAAATCGCTGAACATACGTTTCATCAAAAATATATTATAAACTCAAGAATAGAAAGAGGATGGCTATTCACGATTAGTTAATTACCAATCATTTCTCTAAAACATTTTTCAATTAGCCCCCCTCCCAGATATTTTGCTTTATAAAATATAGACAAAATAGATTACTCTGTGTGAGTTTTATTGGACTATAAAAGTTTATAATTTACCAGCATGCAAAGAGAACTAAAATTTTACCTTAGCCATTTCCCACTTAGACCATTTATACAACCAGTTTGATCATGTTTGCACTGCTAATTTCTATGCCACTTTTTAAAAGCATTATTTTTTATCAAAATAGCCTAAAAATTCAGTTTTTTTTGCAAAAAAATGCAAAGTTCTTGAGCGTTGGGGGCTCCGCCCACAGACTTCCAGCCTCCGGCAAGTGGGAGCTCAGCTCCTGGACCACCAATGGGTTTTGACGACACCGCTCCCAGATTCCCAAAACAGCCCCCCAATGCGAATTTTTGGCTACGAACGTTTAAACGTGGTTTGAATTTGATCAGCAAATAAAGAGGGCTGAAAGGGCTGGGCAATTTAAGAATTTTAAGTAGATTCTTAATATCAGCAACTTTGTTCTATCCAATCGCCTTAAAAACGTTTGAAATGTGATTCACATGACGTTAAAGTGGTTATTTTTTCCAGAAATTGCGAAAATTGCCCAGCGACTGGGGGCTTTGCCCTCAGACCCCCGTCCATAATGCACTTGAATTGCATTAGTTTGTTCAACATGTCGCCCGAGTTCAGCTTTTTTTTAACAGGGTCATATCCAGTAGATAATGGATACGTCGCTTGCCTGTTCCACGGTGGTACGTTTCCAACACGCGTACAGAATAATTTAGCTCAAAATGAGGTTGCTTTAGTCTTTCAAATCAAATTGTATTTAAAATAAAGTTTCCAAGGTTTGAGTTAGAGAAAAACAATTTTTTTAAGTCGATACATTAATTTGATCTATGTAATTCGTGAAATGTCAAGTGTATGTACCTTATTGTCACAGAATGATGTCTCTAAACTGCAGGATTGGTTTCTTTGACTTTATGACTAGCCAATATGAAAAAAATTGACGGAGATGCTGCAAAGCCCAAGCAAAAAAATTTGTTAAAGAAAACGCAAACGCTAGATAACAATATGAGCTCAAAAGGTAAATTTTCTTACAACTCAACCCCTACAGGAAATCGTACAATTTTTATCACATTGATTATTGTACATTTATTTTCAAAATATTGTAATTAAGTAGGTTAATCAATTATAGCTTGCTAAGAAATACTCAATAACATCAACTCTTGAGGCAAAAAAAGACTGTTGCGTAACCAGGCCATAACAATATACATGTAAATCTCAAGATGTGGTTGGAGGTGGCTTGATAATTAAGCGCTAAACTTACCAATTAAACGGCGGTTTAAAAATATTTTTTATTACAAATTATGCAGATCAACATAAAATTCAATCATTTTATAGCCGGCTTTACAAAGTTATAAAACTTTCAAATTTAAAATTTCTATGCAGAACCTGTTGCACACAAAAAAAAGCTATTAAATCTACGTTTTAAAAAAACTATATTGGGAAATGTGTCATTAAAGTTATATCTTTATTTACAAAGTTGCTTTAGCCAGCAGAGAACTAAAAAACCTTTTTCGGTCTTCTAGTCAAGCTGCCACCTGCACCTCAGTCTAATATAGACCGCGGAGGCTTCACCCAGCTTTTTAATCGCTGAACGTCAATTTATTATTAAAGGTGTGAAAGTCAAGTCAAGTTTATTTTGCCATACGCAAAAAAGTACGCAGGCACGAAGCAGCGAAAGACCATGCGGTCATCTATGTCAACTGCACCAAATAGCAATACTTAAACAGTATCAGACGTAAACTTAAGCTTGGCGAAAAATTAACACAATTCTACAAACCATAGTAAAAAGCAGCACTGTCATAAAGCAAACAATATTTACAATATACAGTATATCAGTTTTCGCATTAATGGGTACCGCGCATCCATCAAGTTAGTCAAATTTTTGTTGAGCTATTTTTCATTAACAACAATATGCGATAGGTGGAATTGAATAATTACATTACGTTTTCCTAATAACAATAGAAGTCTAATCTAGCAAACACGTTTTCTAGTAAAATACAAGTTTAATTTAAGGTAAAACGTTTCTTTACGTCAATGTAAGTCTAAAAATTAACAATCACACTTACTACATGTTTTACTCGACTTGAAAAAAAAAACCAAGCAGTTAAGCAAAATTATGCATTTAAGCATCGTCTTTGGAGTAACGTTCCAAAGTAAGTGATTCATAGTTATTTTTAAATTTAGCAAAGGAGCAATTTTTTTGAGCAAGAGGAATAGCTTCCCATTCCTTTAAACATGCGTGTTTAAAGGAATCTATAAAACCTTTAAACATCCTTTAAACATCCTTTTCCTCTCAAACTCACTGTCGAATGTATGATGATAATAACCGCCGGCTGATTTTTGTCTAGTGTTGTGTTTGTGCATCTTAGTTAGATCGACAAAGTAATTACTAAATGATAAAGGAAGCATGTTATTTTTAAATTTAAGAATAAATTTTGCGAATTCAAATTTGATCATGTCTTTTAGTTTTAAAGTTTAAAATTTAACATAAAGGCAATTGATCGAAGAATTTCGAGGAAGAAATTAACTGGCTCTGATAAATTTATTCTGCAAAACTTCCAGTTGGTGGAGACACGAATTTGTAGTTTTTATCCAATTAATTAAAGAGTACAATATGACGGAGTGAAACATAGAGTAATAAATTAGTTTGCGAGTGGCTAAGGGTACATAGCGTCTTATTTTAAAGATATTTTTGAAAGGTTTTTGTTTAGTTTTTGTACTTGATTTATCCAGGTTAAGTTTTCATCTAATAACACATCTAGATATTTTACGCAATCACTTCGTTTGATATTCAAGTTATTTATTGTCAAACTAAATTTTGAGATATTAAGGGGCTTGCGGCTTATAATCATAAAGCAACACTTCGAGTAGTTTAACGTAAGTTTGTTAGAGTACATCCAGTTTTCAATTTTCTCGATTTTTTCATTAACCATTACTTGCAAAGTGTGTGGATTTTGATGGGAAATGTGCAAGTTAGCATCATCAGAAAACAAAATAGCATTGAATTTTGATGCTTGAGGTAAGTCATTGATAAAAAAACGAAAAAGAAGTGGACCAAAGACAGACCCTTGAGGAATTCCGTGAGTTACTTTAAAAACCCCGAAGTTTTTAGTTCTACTTTAGTGCAAATTTTTCTGTTTTCCAAATAGGATTTCATCAAATTCCAAATTTTTCCTCGAAAACTATTGTGATCTAGCTTTTGCAGCTTAACTTTAATGGTTTTCGGCAGCAGTATTGAGAGATGGGAAAAGGGCGCAAAAAATACACAGGCCCGGGATTTTTAGAGGAAGGAAAAAAGGAACGAATTTATTTTTGTAGAGAATACACACTCAATAACTTTAAAAGCAGTTTAGGGACCCGCGATGATTTAGGAAGTCGTGCTAATGGCTGGGGTTTGATCTGAAGCAAAGAACGTGAAATGTTGAAAAACACATCTCACATAAAATTTAAAAGCAAAACCATACAAACTTGAGTATAAAACTTTTTTGGCTTGATCTTAATTTTGAGAAAAAAAAAAAAACAGGCTCAATTTGGGAAAACGTTTTTCAGTCTTCTCTAAACTGCCGAGCAAGTGAGCGAAAGTTGTGGCTCTCGATTCGATTCCCGAACTATCAACTCGTTGTTGCGTTCTTGGAAAAGACACTGAACGCTTATTTCCCATTGGGGACCAAGCAGTCCACCCGCTGTAGTGGTCCAACCTGACGAAAGACTTGCTAACAAAACCCAAACAAGGTTGCTCTGCGTTGGTTGGTTAGAAGGCGCATAGTGCTTGGTTTATACGTACGAACAAGCAAAATTTAATTTCAAGTAGTAAACTAGCTGTTCGGTTGAGAAGCATTATTGTTTGTTTTTGGATCTGTACCCCGGCCGGGAATTTCTCTCCGCTACCCAGGCTCCCGATTTGATTCCAGAACTGGCTATAAGTCGTCGTGTTCTTAAGAAAATTACTTTACCATGGGTTTAGTGCTTTCGCTCTCGATAAACAAAGCACAGTTACGTCTTTTTCCTCTTCATCTTGCTGCGTCCCATCAGCTGCTGCAATGAGTTAAGCCTATAGTTGAAGAAACATTACTGCACAAAAAGAAAAACTTGTTTCAGCTACACTGCGCTGAACTTGGCAAAAAGGTGTGACCTCGCTTAACCCTATTTTGCGCGGGATATTTGCCCAACGCATTCTACACGGAGGGGGCAAAAATGCGTCCTGTCTAACTTTTATACCAAAACTCATGGGAACACCAAATTTGGCATGCGGATTGGTATTCACCAAAATTTTTGTATAAATATTGAGTTTGAGTTGATGACGTCATTATTAAGACGTCACAGCCATATTTTCGAAAAGTGACGTCATTTTTGCGATGACGTCACAGATGGTTCAAATGTTGTGCACAGTTTTTATTTTATACTGAATCATAAAATGCCTAAGTCAAGTTAGTTACGTAAAAAAATATCTTGTGACGTTAAGTTGAGTTTTGTTCAAAAAATGTTCAGATTTTAGAAAGTGACTTCGGAAAATCTCAAAAATCAAGAAACATCCCATTACCTTAGCAACTTCACATTTTCAGGAGTTATTTGTACTGAATTTGGACTCAAAGTCAAGTTGGTTTGAAATAAAAATCTTTTTTCTGAAGGAATTTATCACATAAAAACGTGAGGGGGATCAAAAATTCCATCTTTTCTGTAAACAGCCTACTTACTTACCGTGGTGGCTTAATCCAGCGGTTTTCCACCTATTCGTTCAGCGGGCCAATCTTGTTAGGGGGTGGCAATCGCGGGCTGTTTTTCTCAACGAATAAATAATTCTTTGTCTTTTCTTCTTGGAATTCCCTGCAATATTCAGCCTTTCTCTTAGTCGTCATGTCCGATTACACAAAATAACACTCCATGGAATCAGAAATTTACGGAAAAACACTTTCGCTTTGACAAAACAACTCCAAATGGTACGTGCTAATCAGTGCAAATCAATTCAAGACATGCTTTTTCGCGCGGTTCCAAAAAACAGCGCGTTTTTGCTCGCATTCGCACTGTCGTTTTATTCGAGAAGGTAACATGAGCAAAATCATTATTTTGAGGAAAATAGGCTTTTGCGATTCATTGTTTTAGGAATATGACAAAATAAGGAAGCTTTTTTTAATTGTTCTGATTGTTTCTTCACTAGACTTATTTTACGCATAATCTTGTTGCCTCATAAACCGCTAGCACAGCCTACGTAGCTGTGGTTTGCAGCACCCTTGTAGGTTCGATACAGATCTCATATTTATGGATATTAAGTTGACATTTCGGACATGCATAACATTCTTTGAATTTCGAGAAGAACTAGCGGGCCACAAAAATGTACCTCGTGGGCAACTTGTGGCCTGCTGGGCACTGGTTGAATCTGATGAAAGACATGGGCCATCATGAGAAGCACTGTAGACTGCGTGGCTTTAAAGGGAACGTAAACCAGAAGTATGGCTTTCTTATTCGCATTTTTTGTTGTATTGTCGCTTTAAATATCAGGGCATCCGCTGATCCATCAGTGTTGCATATCAGATCAGAGCAAGGGCGTACACAGGGGGGTTGGGGGTTCAACCCCCCCTCCCCATTGGTCTGTCAACTAAAATGCACAATAAAGAAAATATCACGTTTTTAGCACTTCTGAGCCTGTTTTTTTGCAATGATACGAACTCCAACATGATTTATTGCAACTTTTGAAGTATTTAGAGTTTCTTAGGGGGGGATTAATTTGTCAAAGATATAACTTATAAACCAATAGCTTCTTCTTCTTTCTTCATTGCCCGCTTTTCCAATAGCCAATAGCAATTTCAAAAAAAATAAACATAAACATAAACCGATTTCCATAAACCAATAGCAATTTCAAAAAATCGCCAAAATTAGCAAATTTAATCGCTAAAATGCTTATCATTGGCTTCATCAAAAATATGGAGATGGGGTTTCAGTATTAGTTAATTAATAATTCACTAAAATCTCGTTCCATTCGCCCCTTCTTCCCCAACTGTCTCACTCTATAAACTACAAAATATAAATGCTTGTGAGTTTTTTCAAATCATGATTTCATGATTCACCGGCTTGTAAATTAGAGGACTGAAATGTAACCGGTAGCCACCACCCACATAGCTCACTTATGCGCAAAGACGTACACAGGTGGGTTGGGGTTTAAACCATTCTCCCTGGTTTAAACCATTAAAACTCACAAATCAATGAAAACTTTGAAAAATGGCCAAAAACAAGCAATCAAATTTGATCGCTAGTGTAAAAATGCTAAACATAGGTTTCATCAACAACCATATTATGAACTTGGGAATAGGAGGGGGCTTCTTAGTATTAGTTAATTACCAATTACTTGTCTCAAAATTTTTTCTGTTAGCCCCCCTCCCAATTATTTTTCTCTGTAAAATGTAAACGAAATAGATTGTGAGAGTTTTCTTGAACTATACGATTTTATGATTTACCAGCATCTAAACAAAAGAGCTAAAATTTTACCATTAGCCACCTTCCACATAGCCTATTTATGCAAACAGTTTAATCAGGTTTGCACTATCAATTTCTATGCCATGTTTTAAAAGCATTGTTTTTTATCAATATAGCCCTAAAACTAAGTTATTTTTGAAAAAAAAAATGCAAAATGTTCAAGCGCTGGGGGCAAAGCCCCCAGACCCCCAAAACAGCCCTCTCAATTTCGAATTTCTGGCTACGCGCCTGCCACACTTTGCACGGTTGATAATCACACGGGGTTTCGTAGCTTTTGTTTTGAACAATTTTTTCTTCATCGTTCAGTTGCAAACCTTATGATGCTAACTATAATAGATGCATGCTTAATTGTTTTTTGTTTGAAAAGTTTTATTTGCATTACGCACTGTGTGACTTTGATTTCATCTTGTTGCATCGCACTAAGTTAGTTGTTCGTCAAAGCATAGATCGCGAACAAATTTTTGATGTTTTTGAACCCCCCCCCCATTGAAAAATCCTGCGTACGCAACTGAATCAGAGTCCGGGGCCGTCTATAAAATATGGAATGGTTTTTATTGGTGCAAGTCGCGATGATATGGCTAACAATCTAACATCTTGAATCTTTACACATGCCACCATTTCAGTTCTTGCTGGACCCCATCGGGGCATACAGGAGTCAAAAATACCAAAAGCCGATCAGCGAACAATTCAGTCCGTGTAATTCCCCATATTGCTGTGGTTAGACATGATTGCAGTACATGGTAACTACTTTATGTAGAAATAAATGAGAGAAAAAGAATTATTTCACCAATATACAATTGGCATAAAAACAAACAAAAAATACATTAAAACAAACACTGTCAATGTGATTGGCAAGGAGAACCGAAGAACTGTTTCAGCGGTTATCGAGTCAAAGTGCTCCTTGTCATTTAGCAGCAAATTAATCTTAGTGCATTAGTAAGCGACGTCAAATACGTATTTTCTAGTACAACCATCGTACTACGGTCAGGCGCGTCGATTTCTCCAACTCTTTGGGGGGTCCACTTTAACAACGAGAGCTTTTTTGGCAAAATCTCACAAATTTTGTTTGCATTGTTTGTACATCGTAGGTTTTGTTTACGTTGTTCGTACGTCGCAACAGCACATATGATGCAGTTTTTTTATGTTTAATTTTTGGTGGTATGCCGTTTAGGAGATGAGAGTATGATATTTTAAAAAAAGGAAAAAATCTTCATCGCGGCCAAAAGTGGATAAGTGGAGATAAAAGGATATCTTGAGATATATATACTGGTGTAAAATATTTTTGTGGTATTTTTTGATTGCGACCTCTATCATGCCAAACTTTTGGGACGATTTTCGCACCATAAATCCAATATCACGTGATCTATTGCGTCGAAATTTAGCACAAGCAAACATCTTGTTATTCTGAAACTGTAGTAACTTTTTGGTTAAAAATATTTTTGACTTTTCCCACTATATGTTCCGCATTGGAGTAGCTAGAGGGGCCGGCCCGCTATAGTTGGCACCATTTTAGGTGACATCTTTTTATGATGATATAATCAAGATTTTGATTTAAAATTCATAAGATAGCCGCAAAATTTTCTTAGCTATAAAATAACAGCAAATTTATACAAATCCTCTGAATTTATTTTGCAACTCTGTGAAAAGTCAGTTTAACAAAAATAAAATTTTTTAAGATACCTTTAGTAAAAAACAACAATTATGCACTAAAGTACATCGGGACCGGTTAATTGCTATTAATGTTATTTTGCTTCAAAAATTTGCAAAATTTTTCTGCAGTGGGCTTTGCTCCGTATTCCTGGTATTTTCTGAAAGGGGCTATGTTTGGGTCAAAATTTTCGATGCACCTGTGTACCAGATTTTCCACTTTGAAAATCGTTCCACCAAACCTGTCCGTACTACTTTAAGGAATGACACGGTCCATTAAGTGCCCGCCTGGAGGCACCATTTTTAGCGCCGCCATTGCCGTACCGTACTTGTTAGCGTAGCAACTTCCACTACTGCACTAAATAATCAACTTGGTTAACTGGAACTAATTTTTTTCTAAACAATTACCGGTAGCCTATTTTATCCTCAATGGCACAACGCAGTGTCATCGCCAGAGCAACCGAAGTGAGGGAGCACTAGCCGAAAGTGGAGGGCACTAAAATAAACTGAACTTTTGTACATAAAAAACTGATATTTTACGGCTACAAATTATACGCTATTTAAACAATTTCGTATTCATGTCTCAAAAAAGAGACTTATAAGGCCCGCAGCATTTCTTAGCTCGTTTCATTTCCGGCCAATATAATCGCTTGAAAAATCTATCAGCAGCAGTGAAGGCGACCAAAAGCGCCACCAATATTTTACTAAGAGGGTGGTACCTTGAAACAAAAGTAACTTTTTTTTGCAAAAAATTGGCTGATTTAAGCTCCGTACTGAACAAACTGATGCAACTCAAGCGTATCACAGAGGGAGGCAGAGACTCCAACCGCTGGGTGATTTTTGTGATTTTGCGGCAAAAACAGGATTTCAACGCCATTTCAATCATACAGGGTGTCTCACAAGCAAAAATACACTTTAAAATTTGAATTACAATCTAATGGCTTATTCAAATTTGTCAACTGTCTACAAAAATATTCTATAAACTGCTAGAAACAGATTACCATCCTAATATATTGTTGAGTTTACTTGTTGAAAAGATATTGGACCTCAACGTGGGAACCAATAATTTTGAGACATTTCAGCCTCCTTTTGAGGCATTCTCGCCCGACACTTTGCAATAAATCTTGTGTAACTAGTCACATGATACTCTAATTTTTTGTTCCAACTCTTCAAGATTTTGTGGCCGTGTGGAGTAAACTTTACTATTAGGGAAACCCCAAAGAAAACAGTCGCATAGGGTTAAGTCAGGTGAACATGCGACTTCACCCCTTTGCGAGCAATTTAACCCTGACTTAACCCTATGCGACTGTTTTCTTTGGGGTTTCCCTAAGAGTAAAGTTTACTCCACACGGCCACAAAATCTTGAAGAGTTGGAACAAAAAATTAGAGTATCATGTGACTAGTTACACAAGATTTATTGCAAAGTGTCGGGCGAGAATGCCTCAAAAGGAGGCTGAAATGTCTCAAAATTATTGGTTCCCACGTTGAGGTCCAATATCTTTTCAACAAGTAAACTCAACGAGATATTAGAATGGTAATCTGTTTCTAGCAGTTTATGGAATATTTTTGTAGACAGTTGACAAATTTGAATAAGCCATTAGATTGTCATTCAGATTTTAAAGTGCATACTTACTTTTGAGACATCTTGTATTTCGCAAGTTTTTGAAGCCGCATGAATAACTCTGAGAGTAAATTGCTAAAATTCAGAAGTCATTGAAAGAATTGCCTAGATCCTTCTGCCCCCCTTGTATGCACGTTAAGTCAAGTCTAAAACATGTTTAAACGATTGTATGTTTGGGTTAAATCTTCTAAATGACTTTGCTAAAGGGGGCTAAATCCTCTTCAGCCCCTTCTTTTTAATGTTTTCACATCTTGTTTTAGGTCATAATCAATAACGAATACTGGTACCGATTCTATAGGCTTACATCCCTATTCCGCAGCACGTCGGTAAAGGCGTGTTAATACAGTACGACGAGTTATTGCGTCACATTTTTGTACCAGCAGTTGTTGGCTAGCAATTTTGAAAAAATTCGAGAAAACGTCGAACGAGAATTACGTTTGAACGTTATTATTCCCTTTTCCATTACTGCCTGGTGTCTCGTCGTTACGTGATGTTTCAAACCGGGTTTTGAATAAATTAAATTGGGGGGAGCACAAGCATTCGTTAGAAGGGGCATAACCCCCTGCCCCCCTCCCCGTAGCGACAGCACTAGTCCATCCGAGCATTAATTATTTTCTTCAATTGAAAAGCGTTTTGGATTTGGTACAACAAATGCCAATTTACTTTTTACTACGCGCAAAACAGCAAAGGGAAAACGTTCTCAGCCTACCTTCCTCTGACGCTGCAAACCTCAGCCTGCCCTCGCCCTCAGTGCCCTGCTATAACAGTCAGGACTTTCCTCATCTAGACTTCGTTAGCTTAAGTGAGAGACACACAAACACAATGATGAGATTGTGACGTACACTCATGAAAATTGGGCAGTACCGGTACATTAGCTAAGTGTAATACATACTCGTATTGTGATTATTACAAGAAATCTTGGCCAAGAGCTGCGATGTGCGGTTTTCAAGATTTTGAGAAAGAAAAATTTGACGAGACAGAAATGTTATTTTGTCGGTATTCGTGATAAACAGCAAACGTGTTCCGTTTTTATTGGGGGGTCATTTACTCTTTGGACCCCCCATGTATATTTTTGGGGGGGTCCAAACTCCCCCCCCCCAATTTCCCAGGGAAACGACGCGCCTGAATACGGTATCTTATATTAGTAATTTAGTAATTTTGTTTTCGTTTATTTATCAATTAAGAAAGTTTGTTTAATTCAACTTATTTTAATGAAGCAGTTTAATTGAGATTTATTGCACTTTTATCAAAAAAATTTGAATCAAGTTTAAGAATTAAAGCAAGATCTTTAAAGCACTCAGCTTGAACTTTATTTTTCCATATCAGTTTAACTAAGTTGTCATTCAGAGTAGCAAAATTATCTTAATTACGCTTTTTTAGCACCTAAACGGCTTAAACACTAAGCAAGGAAAAGCCCAAATTAAACCCGACGTTATGCCAAGCCCGAACTAAGCCAGAAGTTTTGTCAAACTTAGGCCTGAACCCGAATCCGACCCGAAAAACCAGGCCCAACATGGTTCCTTTCAAAACTTAATCTATTTTTGATTGCTTATTTGAAAGAGTTAAAATTTTGGCTGCTACTGACATTTAATGAACTCATATCCGTCCACAGCTGAACGTAGCTGAAAGCATTTCAAACAGAGAAAGTTAAAAGACCAGACAGGAATGCAACTACCACTTTGTGTCTGAAAGCTGAAATTTAACGCGCCGGTACATATTATTACAGAAGATTATTAAGACAAAACTTGACGATTTTAGGGGATTTCCCACAAAAAATTTACTTTTATTACCCGTTCTAATGTGGGGTAACGTTTTAAGTTACATCTTTTTCTCACAACTTAACCTGTTGTTTAAAGTGATTTTTGATATACGGCATAGGCTACCATATTGTGCAGCAGATAGTTTAGTAGAGTTATTTTTTCTCGCTATCCGGCGTTACGGTATTAGATGGTGGGGCAGGGGCAGGTTAGTTGATTCATATTTTAAAGAAAAAGCTATTTTTCATGAACTACTTGCTAAAGAAGTACAAGTTTATATGCTTATGAAAGCTAATTTATAGGGCTAACTTTTCATAAAAGTTTGGTATTTCTTATTTTAAAAGACTTCGATTTGTACATTTCTAAGTAAACCTTTCCAAATTGTATCAACTAACCTTTTGAAAAGATTAGTTGATACAACCATGAGGTTAGTTGATATACACAAGATTCGTGTTGATTTTAGCCAAATTTGCCAGATATGCCGTTGCAGTGGCAATATTTTTAACTTCTACAAGCTAACAAGGTGAATATAATACACTTTGGTAAAATATTTCAATACCAGTAGCCAGAGGCGCCCCCAGAAATTTTTTCAGGACGGGGGGCAAGCGAAGTATCCATTGCCTACTGGATGAAATAAAAGCTTACAGCTGCAACCAGGATTTTGCTAAGGAGTTTGAACCAATACCTAAAATGATACTTTAATCGTTTTGCGTGCATCTGGCCTAAAGGCTACCAGCGCGGAAGCCCAGGGAAGAGACACCAAAACTCTGGCCTGCAAACTTCAAAAACATCATAATTGACTTATTATCAAAATAAAATGATCCTGTTAAAAAATATTGCAATTTGGGCGGCATGTTAAGCAAACTGATGAAATTCAAGAGTTATGAGCAGGGGTCTGGGGGCAAAGCCCCCAGTCGCTGGGCGATTTTCGCAATTTCTTTAAACCTATATATAGCGGGCTATTTTTACACCCTATTTGCACCGGGAAGGGGGGGCAAATTTGCCCCCCTATCTAAAAACCGATTGGTAAGTGATAGAATCGAGATTTTTTGCTTGCTGATGCTATTTTTTGTTAAATTAATAAAAAAAATTTTTGGAGGTTGTGACGTTACGAAAACGATGATGACGTCATCAAAACCAGTAAATCCTTATAACAGCATGAAAAATTTGCCTAAATGTAGCAAAATATTAGTTTTAGTTTGAACTTTTGTTATTTCAAAGACATCTCCGATAAAGTTACCACAAATGATGACGTCATCATGCATGATGACGTCAAATGCATGATGAAATCATCGTTAATATATTGTGTTGATTATTCTTTGTAATTTTTTGTGACTGAAATATAGTATATTTCACAAAATTAAAAAATACTGCAGTATACTTTTCATTTTATCATTCAACAGCTGACGAAAATGAATATTTTTTTCTGTAAACGCAGTTTATTTCGAGAAACAGCAGAAAAATCAATATTTTTGAATTATGACGTCATCAATGACGTACCGGTAATGATGATACAAGGCATTTATCAGTAAATAAAATATTTTATTCCAGCAGAAGATTAGCATTGACAATGAATACGCAGTGCTATGAATAGAATATGCGCACTGATGAGCATGAATAGTGCTCAAAACTGCTTAAAACTCCTTGGGTGCCTCTAACAAAGGCAAAAATGACGTCACTTCCGGTTGTCCGGCTGACCCCAAACTTCCTAAAAATGTGTGTTATTAAATTTGATTCAAAGTCAGGGTGCATCAAAGCAAAACTTTGCTTTCGTTTAGGAGCTATATTAAAATAACTGAGAGGGGGGCAAATTTGCCACTCCTGGTACAAACAGGGTTAAAAAAACAACCACTTTAATGTCATTTGGATCACATTTCGAACGTTTTTTAACGCCATTGGAAAGAACAAAGCCGCTGAGATTAAGAACCTTCATGAAATTCTTAAACAGCTCAGCCCTTTCAGCTCTCTGTATTTGCAGATCAAATTCAAACCACGTTTAAACATTCGCATATGTGATCAGGCACGTAGCCAGAAATTCGCGTTGGGGGCTGTTTACAACTTGAGGTTAATTAATTTACAAACTTAGGGGTCTTAGGGCCATCTGCGGGAGACCATTGGAGGTCTGGGAGCGAGCGAAGCCTCCACCCGCCGGAGGCTGGGAATCTGGAGGCAAAGCCTCCAGCCGCCGCAGGCGCAGGGGTCTGGGGCGAGCCACCAGCGCTCGACAATTTTGCATTTTTTTGCAAAAATAACTTGATATTGAGGCTATTTTGATAAAAAGTAATTCTTTTGAAACGTGGCATAGAAATTGGCAGTGCAAGCATAATTAAACTGGTTGCATGAATGGGCTATGTGGGAGGTGGCTAATGGTAAAATTTTAGTTCTCTTATTTACATGTTGCTAAATCATAGCTTAATACATCTCACACGGAGTAACCTATTTCGTCTATATTATATTGAGAAAAATAACTTGGGGGAGGGGGCTAATGGAAAGATATTTGATAAAAGTGATTGGTAATTAACTAATGCTGAATAGTTCCTCCTCCCTCCTATTCTTGAGTTTATATTCGTTCAGCAACTTCTCACTAGCGATCATATCTGATTGCTTATTTTTGGGCATTTTTTGTTTTCATTGATTTGTGAGTTTTATATTTGACAAATTAGACCCTTGGAATATATGTTTTAAAAGATGATTCAAATCACTTTTCGGTCCATTTCAGTGCAAAAAACAATATCCGAATTGCTAAAATCGTGGTAGTTTCCTTATTCTGCATTTTGGTCGACGGGCCAATGGGGGGGAGGGCTATAGCCCCCGCTCCGATCCCCTTGCTGGGCTGCTGTATGTGAGTTAATATTTTCTAGTGACTTGGAAAAGGGAGGCTAAGCTCCCTTAGCTTCTTTGGTTGCGCCACAGACTGCAAACTAAATTTTGTTAAGGTAGGTGAGAGGGCTTGAATAATCTAAAGATTGAATTTTTTTTGCAAAATGCCTCTATTGGGCAGCGTACCGAGCAAACAGGTGCAAGTAAAGCAAATCACAGACCTGGGTCTTGGGGCAAAACCTCAGCTGCTGGCAGGGCCGTGCCTAAGTGGTTCGGGGCCCCCTCCGAAAACTCAAGAAGGGGCCCCCTCCGAAACGCTTAAATTTGCACATGTTTGCATTCGGCCTAAATAGTCACTTAACTTTCACATATCCTTAAGACGCACTACTTTTCCAAAACCAGGATTGTGGAACAGCACGAAAATTTACAGTTAAATTTACATTGATGATATCCAAAATATAAAATAAACCAGTACAATCAATAAAATTATCGTTTGAGAGTGAGTTTTATTGAATTCCAAAGACCATTAATACTGCATTATTACAATGCAACGTGAAAAATAATTTGGGTACTGGAGCTGTAATTATGAGTTAAAGATGCGATCCTTGTAAGCGGCTGTAGTGACATCAATGATCCTAAAAAGATCTGTACTGAACTCTAGGAACTTAGGATTTAATGAAATAAATTTTGACTTGTTTCCTGACATCCAAGCGCGTCGCCAGAAATTCGCAATGAGGGGGGCTATTCTAGGGCGGAGCCCCCAGCGCTCGAAAATTTTGCATTTTTTTGGCAAAAATACCTTAATTTTAGGACAATTTTAATAAAAAATAATGCTTTTAAAACGTAGCATAAAAAATTGGCAGCGCAACATGATTTAACTGATTGCATTAATGGGCTATGTGGGAGGTGGCTTATGATAACATTGTAGTTCTCAATGAGTTGGTGGCTTATGAAGATCTTGTCATACGGCATTGTAATTTTATACATTTGTTTAGAGTAATGATTGGCAACTTTTCCAACCCCAAGCGAACTAAAATTAAAAAGAAAAAGATTTTTTCACTCCATTCTAATGTGGAAGGCTTTTTGCCCTTCCTGAAGCTATTTTTGATAATGCCGGTGTTGCAAACGATAAAGTCTTTCTTACACGGTCTTGTTATATGTGTCAGTTTGTCAAACTGTTTCTCGTTAAAGCTTGATTCTTAAATTTGAATATCTGCCAAGACTTGGCAATCCGAACCGTTTTGTGTTTTCTGCAGGGCAACGATGCGTAGTATTATAGCCAACTTCAATAACGTATAGGAGAGCTATGCCAAACTCTCCCAATCCCTTTCTCCTTCTCACAACTGAGCACTTGATTTTCTTGATTTTTAATGAAATTTATTATTATATTGAATAGAGAAAATAGAGAAAAAATAACGAAGTAGTCTCAAAATACGATGCAAGGGCCAATTCAGGGCCTTTCTTTCAATTTACAAGACAAACCCCTCACAGTCAATAGTCAAATTCATAAAACAAAATGGAGATGAAGGGAAGGGAAGGGATCGCAAAACGCAATTTACCCAAGTTAAGCAGCATTTAACATGTATCACCAAAAACTGACACTGTTCACTTCACTCATTTTTGTCACTACTGAGTTTTCTGGCTCCAAGCAGGTTTAAATAGATATAAGTAGTAAAAAACACGTGGCATCGCCTATTGTCTAGCATCAAAGGCAGGAAATTAACAAACAAAGACTGTCAGCTGCTAGTCTACAGCTGCCAGTTTACACAAATAATGCACAAAAAGAACACAACGATTCTAAATACAGTCTAATTAGCCTTTGAAGGTCTTTGAAGATGCGCCTTTGAAGATGAGCTAATTAGCAGCTTATTTTTAACGAAGGATAATAATTACTCATTAATTTAACTTAAACACCGATTAGACAATGACAAATAATCTTTTCGATTTAAGTCACAAGATTGCGAAATCCAATAACTAATCAGACCCAAATGCATAAACAAAGATTTAAAATTAGGTCTTCAGTCATTAGTTGAAAGCAGGACAGATTATTTTTAATGATTTTAACAGCCGGATTTATTAAAAGGTGAAGGCTGTAGATCAAAAACAATAACCGAATTTTTATATGTCAACCATTGGTTTCTCTTTTACTGTAAAGACACAAATTATTTGGATGCCTCGAACTTCAACCAGTTCGCTATGCTTTCATGAAAAAATTGTAAAAGTTATTTTTGATTATAAAATTATCCCGTTTCTTTTTTCTATACTCTAAATATGGTCAAGAATCATCTATTCAGATAAACATTCGAATATTGTGGTTATATAACCCCATTACGGGCTCAGTATGTATGCTAATAAAGGCTATAGGCGTCTTACTTTTTAAGTGAATTAAAAATCCCTACCAATTATAGGTATTTGTGTAGTCTGTACTTTGCTTTGAAACGTGCAACGAGTTTACGGAGCTTTAAAAACTGCTGTAGAATAATTTTATGTTTATAGCAAATTTTGCTTTCATCCTAATAATTCTCTCTTTTTGATACTGCGTTATGCTTCAAAGTTTCACGTATTTTCTTTCACCATATTTTAGCTACGGTATTCCTTGCGTATTTTAGTTTTCGGTGAAAGAATAACAGACTGGGAAGTTGCCGACTCACAACAAATTGCACCAACGTTTGGTACTGATCATTTAACGACAGAAGGGTACGTCACAGTACCAGAAGACGGAAACTATTTCATTTATTGTCAGGTTAGCTGAAGTATTTATTTTGAGATCAATAACTATTGTTTCATTTTAAACATAAGAGAGGCAATTTTTTTCTTTGTTTTTAATTTTTTTCGACATCATTGCACAGAAGACCCAGTATTAATAGTTCACCAAATTTGTAACAAACTACCACAGTTTGCTACTTGTTTTTTAATATTTTTAAAATTTTTTGTGCTTGAGGAGAGCAGGGGAAGGGCAATTGTGGAGTATATTTTTCAAACAGTTCCAGTATCAAAATTTGCGTTGTATGGATTTAAAACAAATTACGGTATGGTTTAGGTACAGAATTTCGTGTTGTCCACAGATCCGTCCTAACGCTTTTAGCTATCTATGATAGTTTTGTCATTGATTTCTTGTTTGACTAGGTTTTTGCTTTTCTTTGAAGATATTCATAGTTGATGCAATGCTCTAATATTATTAGTAAATAAGAAAAAACAGCCAGCATAAATGCGTATGTAACGTACTTCATTAATCGTTTTCATCTGCGACTTTGGAGAATTAGCAGCAATTATGACCGACTCTCTAATGTCTACTGGTTCGACACCTGCAACTGCTGTATTATTTGCAGTATTTATATACATCTATTCTGATATTTTTTGTAACTGTCGTTGTACTACAGTAGGAAGTTATTTTTGTGGCTAAGCTATCATGAAAGACATATGTGATGTAACTTCATCATATTGAGTGGTTAGTTATTTTTTAATCTACTTTGTGAAGTTTAACTAAATGAAAAATCAGTTACTTATCTTAAAACAGACATAAACTTAGTGCATTCTAAGTTACTGAAAGCTTATTTTCCCGATTATTTCAAAAAAAATTTTACAGAGTAAAAAAACATAGCAATTTTAAGATTAAAATTCCCTCTCTTGGAATATCAATATTTTTGGCTACAGCAATAGCAGCAACTCTGTTTTCCAAGCAAGCTGAGGCACAAGAATTTTCTTTTGTAACTTCTTTTGACCCATATTGCAGTAGTTCAAACAAAAATTTTACAAGACCTCGAAATATAAATTTGTTTTAAATGCTATGCTTGAGACAACGTTTTACCATTTTTATAAAACTTTGAATTGTGTGAAATTTTTACTAAAAAGGAAAATGGTTTGAAAGAAGTAACACTGTGGGTTAAAAAAATTTTCTTACTTTAAATTTGCTAGTAAACAAAGATTCTGTGATTGCTGTAGCCGATGTTATTGAATTTTCAAAAAAAGGAAACTTTTCTCGTGAAATGATTGTATTTTTTTTCATTTCATCTGAACCGATTTCTTGCCGACGTAAACCAGTGGACCAGTGGACAATTGTAGCGGAACAGCTATATTTCAGGGATCCACATTGCATTGAATGTACAATAATTGTTTAAAAATATTTTAAAGAAACTAAACTGTAACTTAAGTCTGAAAAAGAGCACTGCAATTCACGGCAAATAATTAATCCACATGTAAATACTACAATCTGTTTACGACAATTTTTTGAAAACTGTATGTTTCAGGTGGTTTTTGCTAATTCTCCAAGATTTGCTATAGCAGCTGAAATCAATGTCGGTATATTAGCAAGTAACATCTTTGCAAAATGTCTATTTGGTCATTCAAATGACATTGACAATGACTATTCAACTTGCCAAGCTAACGGCATAAAATACTTGCGAGAAGGCGAAGCAATAGGCATCAGCATCAATCCACTTGGAGCCGAAGTTATGATGTATCCAGAATACACGTACTTTGGTGCATATTTACTGGGATCAAACTGAAGAATTTCATGAATATTTGTCTTGGTCTAATTGATGCTAAGTCGAAAAAGCATCATGGTTTTTATTCTTGACATTTTGTATGTTGTAAATAATGTACTTCTTCTGACTTTCGTTAACTTCGCATCTCAGAGCAGAATGATGTCAAAAAATAAACACGTAAACGATGGTTAAAGAGTTTGTTCATTAGAAATGCGTTGTTCTTTCGATTTTGAATTTATATTTCTTGATTATAATTATCAACGTCATGAACCACGCAGCTTTCCGCATCTTCTCAAGCTTCGTTTTTGTTTTCCAAATTGTCGTTAGAACTAATTGAGATCAGTAATGTTGGTAATTTCATCGCGTGCGTTTAAAATTTGAGTTCTTTATCAAAGCAATGTGATACACGTTTATTTACTTCCCATGCTACAAAGCCAATAGTGCGTTTCCGCAATTGCAAACTTAAAACTTTAATCAGCAGGTATTATTGAATTGCAAAATATAATAATTTAATTGCGAAGTTGCAAAGTTTTAATTAAGTCTGCAATCTCCCTGCGAACGTGTTTCTTATAATTAAATTGTTTTATTGGCACAAACTTGGAATGGGCTAAAGAGGCTATAAGCCGCCGAAGCCCTCCCTGGCCAAAACGCTTCAGAAAACGTTTAGCTTTTAGATAAATTAAAGCTTTTAGATAAATTGAATAGATGTTTTGATTAGATAAATTAAAGCTTTTAGATAAATTGAATAGATGTTTTAACGTTTTTAAACAGAATAACGTAATCTTTTGTTACAAGTCTTCCCCTTCAGCAAACTCCTTTCAGCGAAAGAGTAGTTTATTTACTTAGTAACTTTAGCCAGAAGTCAAATTGCCACCTGCTCATCCGCCTACCACAACTTCGGAAACTTTACATGGTCACTTTTTTTGCTAAACGTTTAGCAGAGAAGTTGTGGTAATCAAATTTTCTTGTCTTTGGTTTGACCTGATCGAAAATCGAACCAGATCATCAAGCTCAGTATTTACCCAGATAAACAGAGAGCGGAGGATTCAATGATTTGTGTCAATTGTGTGTGACACTGTCCGTAAAAAGAGGAAAGCTATGCACACGTTTAAAATCAACACTTTGTGAGCGCCAAACGTGGGTCAAATAATGCAGCAGGGTAGCTTCTGGAATTCAACATAATGCTTGCAAGCTTTACGTGGGGATTTGTTTTTTTGCACTCCATTTTCATTGCAGTTTGCAAGTCAGTGTATGCACATTTATACCTCTATTTAATATTTCATAAAGAGAAATTTTGCAATAGGTTTCTAATCTAGCATTAAGCAACTTAAGCAGAGTGCCTGAAAGGAAGAATAAAAAGCTAGAAATTTGGTGTTCGCTATAGCATAGCCGAACTCCTATTACAATAAACAAAAATTTTGCGCAACTTGCCAGTCGGTCGAGTGGCAACTGGTAACGTGTCCGTCTCTGAAGCGGAACGTCTAAAGTTCAATTCTTTGGGCGGTGAAATTGGATACAGCGTTGCCAATGGCTCGCTACGTGACAAAATTTCTTCAAACGGAGAAGCGGAAACAAGCCCGCCAACTAGTTTACATTTCGATAAAATATCAAGTTTAACCCGTTTATTGCGTAAAACGCATAAATTCGTAAGCAAAATTAAACGAGGACTGAAGGCAAAATCAATGGGGATATCTAAGCTAAGACATGCGTTGACTCCATTCTTCTTAACCCAACTCTTCCGTAGATGTTCTACTTTACACGCAACTTAGGATCATCCCTAATCATATTCTTCAGTCGAACGACAAACGCCCACGTTGCGTGTTTTTTTGTCTTTACTCGGCCATTTTCATACGAACGAATGCGAAGTTTCAGACTTTTGCTTATAACTCAGGAACAGTTTGGTCTAGCTTCATAAAATTTCGACAGCAGTTTGAGATTAATAAGCTGTTTGTTTGTACCAAATTTCGAAGCAAGATTTTGTGACTTAGGTTTTAGGACCCGAAAACCGCCCGGAAAGTTTGGCGTAAAAAGCGGTCTTATTTTAAAACGGCTTAAGCACGGCAAAAATATTTTGCATGGTTATATGTTTTAAGATGCCCTTTTATCTCTACCAACCCACTTTTGGCCGCGATGAGGTTTTTTACTTTTTTTTCCTTGTTTGCTCTTTTTTCTAAATCTTGAACCCTAAATTACAAAACATCGAAAACTAGTTTTTATGTAAAGTTGTTGAGCTGCTAATGAATTTTGTATCCCAAAATTTTTTGGAGCCTCTCCCCCCGGAAACCCCTCAAAATGGGGTCCCAAAGAATCAATTTTTGAACGGCTCAAACTAGGGTGAATTTTTTTTATATCAGTTGATATTTAAGAGACAAATATTTTGACATAGCTTGGGGGTACCACTCCCCGAGGACCCCCCAAAATTTTTTTTTTTAACTGCCTAACCTAGGCTGCCAATGTCTTTAATATCAGTAGATATTTAAGTGACAGGCAAATATTTTGACATAGTTTGGAGGTAACACCCTCCAAGGAGACCCGCGAAAATCAATTTTTGAATGGCTTAACCTAGAGCGCCAGTGTTTTTTTGATATCTGTAGATTTTTAACAGACAAATATTTTGACATAGTTTGGGGTATTATTTTCCCCGGAGACCCCCCCAAACATGTAACCCCCAAAAATAAATTATTTTGTACGGCTTTACCTAGGACGCTAGTTTTTTTGAAATCTGTAGATACATGTGTCGGTCGTTCAAAGTGGTTGCTGCTGAGCAAGCCCCCATCTAGTTGCAAACCTGACATTGATAACATCAACGACGCCATCTTTACTTCTATTCTAAAACAAGGTTGCAGTTATACAATATTCATAAAGTCTTTTGTCCTATATACAGGGCCTCAGAGAGAAATTTCTCCAGGGTCACGAGGATCAATGCCGGGTCCCCAAAATTACTTGAAGACCAAAAAAAAAGGTCTTCACTCAAAACTGGTCCTATTTTTTGCCCCCAAAATTAGGTGAAGACCAAAAAATAAAAAAGGTCTTCACTCAAAATTGGTCCCTTTTCTCTACCAAAGTCCGGGACGCATAGAGGTCAAGGGGGGAAAAAATTTTGCCCAAAACTTATCGCGACAACCTCAACTCTTCCGGGTCCCCTAAGCCCCTGAACCCCCTCTCGCTGGCCCTGCCTATATATATAGGTTATTATAGGCCTCTGTTTGCTCGGTTGCTGCATTGAAACGTCAGGGTTCCCAAAAAAATTATAATTACGATAATTAAGTGGGAGTCTACGTCGTGTTTGAAGTAGATTATCTCTCTGGTAGGCTTGCTCAAGAAGGATGGAGTTAACATTAATTCAATCTAATCAATCTGCCTTAACTTTAGATATCCTCAATGATTTTGTCTTCAGTCCCCGTTTAATACAATTACAGTGAAACTCTTGTACAACTGTTTGGTATTCTAATTAAGCTGCGCTTTGTTTACATCATACAAGCTTTAGTCTGATGACCTTAAACTAATCAAAGCCGAAGCTAGTTGTGCACGCGGTATTTATCCTGCAAAGAACCGTTTATGTTTCATCTCAGATGCGAGATTTTCTCCGACATTTGGAGATTGCGAAAAAAACAAGACAAGAAAAATGAACAAATGGCAGATTCAATTCCGCACTGTAACAGCGTTAGCGTTATTTTAATTCTGCACTTTACGGGTTAATGAAAATTTTGTTTTGACAAAATTTGAACTGCATGGTTTTATCGAATTCTAGCTTAAGTGATTTTGCTCAACAAACGCTGTTCTTTGAAAATGTTTTTTAAGTTGACTTTTTTCCAGCTCAAGGAGTAGCTTTCTACAAAATAGTATTATGCTACATTTCATTTATTCGCAGATATATCAGAAACACATAATACCTTGTTTTCACTAGCAAACAAATAATTGTCTTGAGAATGCTTACTTGCTGAAGTGGGAGCAAAAATTCAGCTTAAAAAAACAGCGATGAATGGTACTTGGAGAATGAACAATTAGCGTAACTGCGGTAGATGGTTGATGTTTAATGAACTTTCGAATTTTGGCATTGTTTATTGCAATGGTTTTGTACACGATATAGGGAAGGAGCTATGGTTTTGCGAACTCAATTGATTATTAATTACACTTCTAATTACATTGTTTTTTTACCAAGCCGTCGTCCACGTTAAGAGCTATACTACAGTACACCAGAACAAAAAAAACAAAAACAATACAACGTTTAACCAATTTTGTGATCGAGTGTTTCATGGCCAAATGGTAAACTTGAGTTCAATTTCTGGTCAGGTCAAACCAAAAACTATAAAAGCTTGTGATTCACAGCTTTCCCTGCTTTGACGTTTAGCATTTAGGCGAGACAATGTGAAAGCTCCTCTGTGTTTGGTAGACAATGAGCAGATAGCAGCTTGACCGGAAGATCAAAAGATCCCTATGCTGTCTCCTGGCTGAAACAACTTCATAAATAAAATACAACAATTTAATTAATCTGATTCACAAAGTGTAAGAGATATATAGGCGAAGCCAGGGGGCCCGCCCCCCAAACGCAATGCCAGCAATGATAAATTTGTGCCGTGAAGACTTTTGTTTTGGTCTTCATCTAGTTTTTGGGACAAAATCGGCCCTTCAATCCGTGAAGACCTTTTTTGTTTTGGTCTTTCACTATATAAGTTCTGGGTTGCCCCTCCCCCCCAATCCCAAATTGAACTCCATCTACGTTTCGCCCCCCCCCCCCGATTAAAAATCCTAAATCGGACTTTTAAGACTTTCTTTGTGGGTTGCCCCCCCCAAAATCAAAAATCCTGGCAACACCTATGAAGAGATATACGTTTAGGTGTAAAAACCAGGGTTTTGAAACTAGCAAAATTTCAAGAAAAAAAGTCTTAACAATTAATAAGACTTATTAAACTTCCAACAATCAGCCAAAGTTAAGATTAAATAAAACGAAATCGATTTCGGCGCCAAAGAGAGTCACTTTCAGTCTTGTTCAAATAGATCTTACTAATTGGTGTGGCCCAATTCGTATTTTAAATCTGAGTGATTGCCGACTATCGCCAGTACAATTTCACTTCTAGGAGAGACTTTCTGAAGATCTTAGTTTTAACAATATATAAACTAAATTGGACTTTTACACAAATATAATTAAATTTTCGTAGAATACTACAATTTTAATACATTAAAAAACCTAAAGTCCTACACAAGCAAAAGTTTGCGTCAATCGCAAATGGGATCAAATTCAAATAGATGATTACAATTTATTTGTACTAGCAATAATGGCATGTTGTGTCAAATATTTTTTAACTTTCGAGCAGAGTTGTAAGTCGGGCCGGGCTTTTCGGGTCGGGTTCAAGGGCCGGGTTCGGGCCTAAAGTTGACAAAAACTTCGGGCTTAATTCGGGCTTGAAACGTGCTTTTTGTTTTACGTTCACAAAAATATAATCAAAATAACTCGGCAACATTGCTAAATTTTTCAGACCTAGTTTAACTTTCGGATTTTTTCAGGCATGATTTGGGATTCAAATTAGTTTTCGGGTTCGGGACGGGTTCGGGCTTTTATTTTCGGGCCGGGTTCGGGCCTGAACTAGTCGGCCCGTTTACAACTCTGCTTTCAAGCAATGTGACATTTTTTTATTTATATCTCCACATTTGTTATTAGTGGAGACAAAACTTTTTTTAATTGAAACTAAATTTTTATATCACATGACAAAGTTTTGTTTCATTAAGTGTTTAATATCTTAATCTAGCATCAGCTCTGTGCTAATGCATCTTAACTCTATTTGTACCCATGGGGCACTTTTACCCTCATCTCTTTTTTTTTTTGTGATAAATCCGCTCAGAAACATGCTTTTTACTTCAAACCAACTTGAATTTGAGTCAAATTTTATTACAAATAACTCCTGAAAAATTTAAATGACTAAGGTATGGGGAAATTTCCCATTTTTGAAATATTCCGAAGTCTCTTTCCCAAATCTAAGCATTTTTTGGTATATATTTGACTTAAGACACGTCACGAGATGTTATTGTAACGTATCTACTTTGATTTGGGAATTTGTGACGCTACTAATATGACTTAAATATTTTATCATTCAGTATCAAAAACATACCTATAAACAAATTTGAACTGCCTATGACGTCTTCGCAAAAATGACATCATTTTCAAAAAAAAAAAAAATGTAACCTTACACTAATCACGTCATCGACTCAAAATCAATTTTTCTAAAACATTTTGATAAACACTAACCGGCATGCCAAATGTGGTGTTCCCATGACTTTCGGTAAAGGATTAGATAGGAAGGCAATTTTATCCCCCCTATTTAAAATAGAATTAAACTAATTTATTCTTTTCCGAAGCACCATAAAAAATCAGAGCAAGAAAATCTATTTTAGGAAGCTCAAATTTTTCAAGTTTTCAAGGTTGTTTGTCACTTTCGTGTCATAATATAATAATGTGAAAAAAGTTCACAGTGACGAACTGCCTATGACGTCTTCGCAAAAAAATTTAAATGACTAAGGTATGGGGAATATTTAATGTTTCGCAAAAAAATTTAATGTGACGAGGAGATGCGAAGGACCAGAGTCGCAACCATTAGGGTCGCAAAGTTACCTAGTCTGCATATCCTCTGCAAAAAAAAAAAAAACGAAGACGTAAAAACGCAAAACAAAACAAATTCAAAAGCAAAAAAACAACAACGATATCACACGACAGAACGAACAGAAGTTAAACGTAAATGGGTTTATTTACATGCAAAAATTAATTGCAAATGCAGAGTGGGTACGCAAAGGTAGGCTATTTCTCGTAGTAACTGCGATTAATTTCATTATCATTTATCATTTTCGATGAAAAAGATAGCGATTAATTTCATTACCATCTATCATTTATCATTCTTTGCTTTAGTGTAAAACAGAAATTGATTTTATTGCATTAAAGAAAGATGGTTAAATTTTAACAAGTTGTTAATCTTGCGTGAGATGTACTGCATTTGAGTGAGATATACACTTATGCAGTATTTGACTTATGTTCAGAAAGCTACTACAAAAATTACTGAAATTTCAAATCGTTTAAACTCAAAAATTTACATTAATCTTATTGGTACACAAAGAGATTGCTGCTAAAGTTAAGAAGCAAAGCAAAGATACACTCACACTATCAATCGGTTTGACTTACCTTTGGGTACTTTGAAACAGCCTAATACAGTAATAATCGAACAGCACACTTTATCTCCCGATTCTAAAGAATGATGCAAATCAAGCTAAAGACAATAATAAACCGCGATCCCGATTCCAAGGGAAAATTGAAGTAACAAGAATTTCAAAATAGCTTTCAATAGCGTCGGAGCTATCATTTCCACTCTTTGAAATATGGGTAGCCTTGAAAAAGTCTGTTTAGATTGAACGTTTTCGTCCAGCTTTCTTCATGAATCTACGCTGGAATGAAGAAAAACTAAAATGCAGTGGTATATATAGAGGTTGACTACATTGAAATTGCTATTATGACGTAAAATGTTGCAAAAATCACCTAAAATTGCATAAAGTTAATGCAAAAGTATAGAAAATATAGAAGATTTCTTGGTGTTCTCTGATTGGTCCAAATTGGTCATTCTGGCAATTTGATTGGTGGAAAAATATTGTTTCGGTTTCGTCGGAAAAGTGAAAAAAAAATTATTGTGAAATTTGGAGTGAAAAAACGAATTCCTTTTGACAGCTTAGAATAGGCTGTAAGGAATTGATGTAGGTTGCTTCATCAATTCCTTACAGCCTATTCTATGCCGTCAAAGATTATGCTGAGATCGCAGTGTCGGGTATACGAAATGCACCATTGAAAAATGCGATAGAGTTAATCAGAATTATAAAAAAAAATTTAAAAAGTTTTATATTGTTCGATAAATTTATTATAACCTAATTTAGTCATATTTTTGGGAAGAGAATTCCATAATTTTGATCTTTGATGTTTAAATGATTTTTGGCAACGATTTGTCCGGAAAAATGAAATAATGAGGTCATCATTTGTTGCAGCTTTAGTGGAGTAGCCATGATTTCCAGAAACCTTATTGAAGTAGTTTTGAAAATAATCGGGAGGCTTTTTCTTGACGTATTTGTGCATAAATTTGGCAGACTCAATTTTATGTATGTCATTGACTTTGAGGATTTTATGTTCATAATACAAGGGTGTTACGTGAACATGCCAGCCAGAATCACTGATTGCCCTGATAGCTTTATTCTGTATAGTTTGTAATTTGTTGTGATAGGTTGGATAAGTGGACCCCCATATAATAATGCCATATAAAAGATGCGGAAATACTACCCCGTAATAGAGAGCAATAAGAACTGATTTAGGTAAACAATGTTTTAATTTGGTGAGGACATCAACATTTCGGGACAGTTTTTTTTGTAATTTCTGGGTATATGGTAGAAAATTATTATATTAAGTTGGTCCTGAATTTCTATTCCAAGATATTTTGTTGTCTTAACTGCATAAATTAATGTGTCGCCAAAAGATAACGAAAATTTTGGAATTACCGTTCGAATTTTGGGATGAATAACAATAATTTGAGATTTGAGGGGGTTTATGGTAAATTTATTGGCAGCCATCCAAAATTGAAGCATGTTTAATTCCTGATTTCCTTGTTCTTGTCGCTCTTTTTTTAGGTTGTTATCTTTTATTGACAAGCAAGTATCATCTGCGAACAGACGAGGCTATGACATAACAACATTTTTCAAATCATTAACATATAGGATGAATAATAATGGCCCAAGGACCGACCCCTGAGGTACCCCATATTCAATTCTTACCATGCCCGAAGCACTATCAGAGATGCCAACAAATTGTTTTCTGTTCCTTAAATAACTTGATAAAAGTTGGTGGCAATTTCCTCGTATACCATAATGTTCCAATTTATGCAGTAGAATAAAATGATTAACTGCGTCAAAAATGCAATTTTTAAGAAGCAATTTTTAAGAAATAAGGTGCCAAATGATCTGGTCCAGAAGTCGTTTTGTCTTTCAGACGATTTAGTTTGTTTGGAATTTCATTAGTACTGGGCAACAAAAGAATAATTTAATTTGCAATTCTCTTATCTTTAAACAGAAAAAATCGAAAGTTATCGTTGCAATTATCAAAATTTTCTGCAAGATTACGTCCTATATGTCAGAAGTAGTTGTTAAATATTGTAGAGATTTGATCAGGATTATATATTTCATTAGTAATATGATTTATTCAGGTAGGTTGATCAAATGATTTACCACTTGCTGGTAGTTCATGGAGAATTTTCCATTTTTTTCGAGAATCTTTTTTACTTGAGCTCAAACAATCATCACAGTGGACTTTTTTTGATAAATTTTTAACTCTTGTCAAAATATTCGTATACCTTTTGTAGAAGCTCTGTTTTGCAGAAATATTACTAAGATAATGGGATTTGTGTAATTTTTGTTTTGTCTTAATCGAATTGAGAATACCTTTGGTTAGCCATCGTTTAGCTTGCAATCGTTTTTGTCTGCGCGACAGCTTCACAAGTGGAGCATGATTGTCAATTGCAGTTTCGATGCATTGTATAAAACCGCAAAATGTTTCTTCAAAATTGTTTTCATCAAAGTAGGGAATAGCAAGATACCATTCATTTAAGGATTGTTCGAGGTCGTTTTTGTACTTTTCGGGTTCGAAATTTTTGAGGGATCTGATATATTGAATTGTGCTAACAGTTTTCGTTTTTAGTTGGTTAAGAGTAATAAAAGTAGGATAATGATCTGTAAGAGGTTCTTACAAAATCCTAGGTATAACCTCAGCTCTGAAAATATTTGTGATAACATGATCAATGATTGTATTTGAAAAATCAGTGACTCTAGTTGGTTTGTCAATAATTTGTTGAAATGCATTACTGCTTAGCATGTCACTATAGGCTCGATATTTATTCCAAATTACCTATTTTGCACATCTATGTTAATGCCGCGCATAACAACGCAATTTAGTTTTTCATGGTTAACTTTTGCCAATGAGCGATTTAGATTATCAATAAAAATATCTTTGCCAGTTTTTGGGTGTTTATAGACACACAGGTCAAAAGATAAAATTATTTTTTAAACGCACTTATTTAAAAAATTCAGTATTTAAAGGAAAAAATGGACAAAACGTTTGTGGTAAAAAATTTTTGGACAAATTTTGCTCAAATTTTGTTGATGCAAAATTGCATTTGCAGAAATCCAATAGAAGGCACACTGAACAATAGCAATCTACGCAAAAATAAGCACACATTCAAACAAATCACAGTGACTAAGCCTGGATGTGGTCGAAATCATTGTACACGGCAATCATTACAAGTGTTTATAAAGTAGGATTTTCACGAATCAAGAAATTGAATAAAGTCGTCTAGTTAGCTAAGATGTCAGCTAGCAACTATCAGATATTTCAATACAAACGAATCAGATTTTTCGCTAAAGTTGACAAAGTCAATAACACGTTCAAACAAATAGCAGAGCGATTAAACCAGGTTATTTTCACACCTGAACGAAAAACGTGCATGAAATAACAAGCGTGAGATGGTTGAAAAAGACAAGCAAGTATACAGTACATAAGCACGAAACATCGAGGTCATCCACCCATTGCTAAAATTACAAACCAAAACAACAGGTTAATAATTTGAAGTCAGAGCAATCTTTTTCAGTAATTATGCGAATCCTTGCAATCTTAATTCTTGTTGCAGCTACCGCGACTTTCTGCACTTCCTGTAAGTAACCTTAATTTAAAAAATTTGCCGATTTGTTAAAAGATTTGGGGGTTGACTGCTTAGAGTTGCTTTACATCGATGAGCGCAATTTTTTTCACTTCTTTAAGCAATCCTAAGTCACTATAAGTAACAAAATTTGATAAATATTGCAGAACAATTTCTTTAGATACAGAATGTTAAATGGAATTGATAATTCCTAACGCGAAGCAAAGCGCCAAGTCTATGCCTACTACAGTACAGCATTTTTTCGTTTTTAGTTTTGTTTTTTTGTTTCAGACTTTATCAATCACAGTTTTAACCATTTTGCTGCAAAGTTTGCAAATGCGAATCCCACATCGCTTTTTTAAAGTTTTTTTCAAAGCTTGTCTTTATTGAACCAAAATTGTGTTTGATTCTAATGTAACCAGGCCGGCTAGTACACGCTTGAACTCGAAAACATAAGCCCGAGCGCGGCTTTAACCGAAAAGTGGTTTGAAGCCATACGCAGTTCCGAAAAAAACCCAAAGTTTAGTTAAGTTTAAAAAAAGTGTATGGTTTATTGCTCGTGTGCGGTTAATTAAGCTACTGACTGCTGATCGCTTGAGACCTTATAATAATAATTGCGTCGTAAAATCGCAATGATGTGTCAACAAAGTCGTCAATACTATAATGCTTCAAGATTATTTCAATATCACGCTTTTATGATAATGACTAAATATTACAGCACCTAAAAAGCGCAAACATCCAGGCAAATTAAGCGCGACCTTTTGTCAATCTTAAGCCCGAACCCGACCTGAAAAGTCCGGCCCGACTTACAAAAACAGTATTGAACCTTAAAACCGGTTTCTTTTATTGTTGCTTTTTTATCTGTCAGACTCGATATCGAACCGAATGACCGAATTCGAATCGAATCAAGTGAAGAAGAAAGATAACGAATTGGCCACGAATGGAGAGCAGCGGTGAGTGCTTAAAATTGAAGACGAGATCAAACTCGGTTTCTTGGAGGTGTGTGAAAAGGAGGACGGATCCGATACTTTCGTCTACCCAAAATTCAACCTTTATCGAAGTAAGCCAGAGTAATTTCACCAATTACAACACTTTTTTAAAGAATCAGTAAATTTTGAGGTGATTCTAGCTTTTTTAAATTTTAATTGAATTTTTTTTTATCACAAGTGCAAGAGTCCGAAATAATAAGGTTTTTTCGAAGAATCGAAGGAGCTACATTATTTGACAAAGTGCGTAACTCTGAGATTCGAAAATCTCTTAACATCGAGCCGTTACTTCTCCGAATTGAAAGATCTCAGCTTAGATGGTTTGGCCATGTAAGCAGAATGCTTCAAAAAAGACTCCCCAAACAAGCTTTACTTGCCAAAGCAAATGGGAGAAGACCAGTTGGACGACCTAGAACTAGATGGGCTAATTACATTGAGGATCTTGGGTGGAACCGCTTGGGACTTCAGCCAAGCAAAATAATGGATGTGATGGAAGACCGTGAAGTGTGGCGGTTTAAATGAAGCAACACAATTTCATTCTGGATAGGACTTGTTGATCATGATCGTTGAAATATTTCAGAGAAATCAACAAAGGCAATATAATAAGAAAACTCAGCTTTTTAATTTTTGGTTTGTATTACTTTTTATGCCTAAGCTGGCATTGCTCTCAATCATTTTGTTTTTAAAATTTAAGCAAAAATGAGCCTTTGAGTGTTCTTATAAACTTGTTCCTATGAAAAAAAAGTGTGTTAGCGGTTTTTCTCATCGAAAAACTCTTGATTTCATTTTTGCTGTGAGCGCTCCGTAAAACAGTAACCAGGAAGACCAGTTGTTAGCGGTAAAACTTTTCGGCTATCCTTTTGAAGGTGCGCGGCTGATTTTTTAAAAAGGATTCATACACTTTCAATTGATACCTCGAGCGTGTTTTGAGCAAAACGAAGCAGCGCGTAGCCGTCGTGTGTATTTATTCCTCTTATTTTCCATTCACGGGAATCAGACGCGGCAAAAAAAAAAACTTTTCAAATTTACAATACTTAAAGTTGGAGTCTCATAAAATTTGATGGAATAAACAAAAATTATGCATGCAAAATACGCTTTAAGTACAGAAGTTTTTTGAATGGGAGAATGGGGTAGTAAGCAACTTGCTGGTAAAACACTTTCTTAAATCCACTCTAGTAGATCGCTGCCTTTTCATCTCACAGCTAGTTCCAATGTGAAGGCTTGCAGAAAGCAACCATGAAATCATACCATTTAGCAGGCAGAATGCACTTTTGTCGCCTATCATTTCATTATGATTACTTCACCATCACTTAACTTGGTTAATAAGATGTAATCACATTTACTCAAGATCAAGTCTTCGTATTTTGCTTTAGGCAGATCATTCACTGATTCATTTTTCTTTGCAGTACCAAAATATCAGAACGTCTGCCACTACTGCCGAAAAGTGATCAGGTTCTACTAAACGATGTCGTTCGTAGTGTATGCTAGCCTTGTTGGACAATATTATGTACGCCAAGTGTATACTACGCGATATTAAGCGAGATTCTTGTTGCTGTTGTTACATTGCATATTTATTGCCCTGTAGCCGGGCAAAGTCAGACACTAAGTAATGTAGGATTCGCGCACCTTTTATTGCAATATATAAATCGTATTTGGAGGACTCCGCTCTTGCTTAGGATTATTCAGTAGTCTAATTATTCTCAGAAATTTCTTTGAATTCTTTTCATTGAAATTGCTGCTTGTTTAAAGCCACTAACAAGAGACAAACATTGTAAAGTGTCGGATCCAAGAACGCACCAACGTGGCCAATGGCAGAATGAACCCAGACCATGCGAGAACCGGAGTAAAACCAATGCCTTGCCCTTTCGGCCATGCAGCCGACAATGCAAGAGTTGCTGTGTTTTTCGTTGCGGACAATAAAATGTTTTCTTTTGCGTTACTGATGTAGAAGACGATCATCAATACATTAAGAACAGAAGGCTTCGCATTACGCAAGTTTGCAAGGTTATTAACATCCAGTTTTTCATTATCTTTAGGCTGAGACACTTTAGTAGCGCCACCGCATTTGGAAGATTTTTATCTGAATTTTTATCTCACGTGGTAGTGGCTCTACTAGGTTTCTCTTTTCTTTTTCAAATAGCGTAGACATTTAACTTATTCCTTCAAAAAAACACAAATTCCAGAAAATCTTGGGAAAGTCTTTTGACTTTTTGTAAATTAGCTCTAGATGACAATAAAAATCTATGCAACAATTAGAATCGATCAGTCATGCAGACAATCACTCTCAACCTTGCTTTCGAAACAAAAAACCTTTAATTTTTCATCGGAGCGTCGATACCTTTTAGTACAAAATCAAAATAAGTTTATTGTTCCAAAGAAGTTTCTTATTAAATAGAAGTTTATTATAGCAAAAAAAGTTTAATTTTTATATCGAAACAAACCCCTTTGTTGTAATGACGTTGGATTTGTGATAGGAAGCCTTCCAGGCCGCGCCACTCTGGTTCAACTCGGTTTATATTAAGTGCAAGCATACGCCGTATGCGAGAACAGTAACAAGCATTCGATATATTATTGTTGTGTTACCATCAATCGAGAAAATGTGAGAGAGCCAGGAAATGATGCTGTCAAGCAGACTTTATATTCTCCAGAGGTTTTAGTTTGAAATAATATAAATTATTCATCAAAAAAATAACAAAAAACAACAACAAAATCAGCGTTTTATTACTATATATTTGCTGTTTTACTTGAAAGCGTTAAACGTGTTTGCGAGTAGCATAAACTTTTTATGCGTCATTTAACCTTTGACCAACATAGCTCATGTACTAGCGGTGGCAAGATGCTGGCAACTCTGCATAAAATTTGACTGGCTCGAGATTTGAACTTCAGATCTATTACTTCAGAGACGAATGCGCTGAACCGCTGGAACTACTGGCCGTTGATCAACAAAAAATCAAATTGGTTTTTCTTTGCGGGTGTGTAACATCAAGCACGCAGAGATGAAAAAGCAAATGACATTGATGGTTTTGTTAATATCTTGCTTCGCACTGTACAATGTGCTTTACATGCAGTGAATGGGGAGAATTCTGAGATGATTTCGCAACCAGATCCATTCGCATGACAAAAAAATCTGTTTTCTTGTAAGGCTGCGCTGAAAATCATTTCGCTCCACTACAGCCGATCCAAATCCCCAAGCGTTTTTGTGTCACAATCATGTAATTGTTTTCACTACCAAATGATCTATATGGCGTAACTTTTATAAGTATTTTGACAAAAAGCATTAGCAAAAGTTTCTGCAGTGAGTCAGTGTTACAAGAGATAAGTGATTGGAGCAAGATTTGTGAAAAATTTTATTTAACCCACAAGTTGCAGACGTTTGTGCTACAAAATATCGTAGAAACAATTTGGGTCGCAGAAAACAAAAATTTAGAGCAGTTTTTGATGTATGTTTCATTTTTGGTCATACGTTTAGCGGAAGACTGTACTCTCTTTAATCCAGTTACACACAATTCAATCTTCAATACAGTACTACGAATACTTTATTTTTTACTTCTTCGGGAACTACTATTTTGGCTGTCTGGCACCTACAAGACATCATAATAACAAAACATAAGCTGCCATAATGGTTCTATGATAACGATAATAATATTTGCATTTTAATTTGTCGTATACAAAATAAACCTTGAAAGCGGAATTGACTTTTCTTTTAAGATAAGACGCATTTACGCTACAAAATCAATGCCAATTAAACCGTTATTTAAATTTGTTTATTGCTGGTACTTTCCAGTCTTCGGTACATAATTTGAGTTTTTTGCTACTACAAATGCAACTTAGCTAAATTTTTAATCGTTTTCCGTACTTATGGCCTAAAGGCTACCAGCATGGAAGCCTAGGGAAGAGCCACCAGAACGGCGAGTACTTAAAACAAGCAATGCGAAAAAGCTGTCTTCCCACAGGAATCGAACCTGCAGCCTTTGGATTATACTGGTCCACTGCTCTACCACTTGAGCTAGAGAAGACGTCTCATCGCATGCTTAATTTTGGCTATTTAAACCCAGCAAACGTCAAAAACATCTTAATTTAAACGTCAAAAACATCTTCATTTAAACACAGCAAACGTTAAAAACATCTTAATTGACTTATTATTGAAATCATACAACAAGCAAGTGCTGGGTTTAAATAGCCAAAATTGCAAGTTTGTGTGTAAGTTTTGGATTAATTACAGTTTTCAAAAATAACTATTCTTTATGGTATCTCCAGCTGAAGAGAGCTCAACGATCAAAGATCAGTCTAAATTCTAATTATATCTTGTCAAATTTAAAAACCCTTCATAGTCTGTTTCAGAGTAGTAAGTCGGGCCGGGCTTTTCGGGTCGGGTTCGGGTTTGGGCTGTTAGAACTCTGGTCTGTTTCATCCTGGCGATATCACCAGAAGAGAGCTTTTCAAGAACCTTATTCAAATACTTCGGAGCAAAATGACGGGATCGGCGAACAATTCTCAGTAAAAAGCACAGAGCCAATACAACTGAAAACATTCTTTTATTGCTTACGTTTCGAGATTATACTTATCTCATTATCAGCTTTGCACAGAGCCAATACAAAAGCACAGAGCCAATACAAAATCAGCTTTGATAATGAGATAAGTATAATCTCGAAACGTAAGCAATAAAAGAATGTTTTCAGTTGTATTGGCTCTGTGCTTTTTACTGAGACTTATTCAAATACAATTCAACTGATTAGTTCTATCTGAATAAGGATGTTTAGAAGTTCTCTTTTGATGATTCCGAAAGGGTGAAACAGACTATAGTGGGTTTCTAAATTTGACTCTGAATAAAATTATAGTATTCAAAAATAACATATTATGTTCAATTGAAATTAAAGCGATAATGATAATCGCGGCAGTAGAAGTTCCTTTTCTTATGCAGAGTTTTTTTGCAATTTTTACGCGTTTGGTTGATGTCAAGCAAACAAATGTGAAATAATTTGAAAATCTGATTGATGAAAATTTCGGAATTTTAGTATTAAATTTAAAATTACTCGGTCGTTTTGCCTCAAATGACACTTATTCATTTTTCGTACACAGATATGAGAGGACAAAGAAGGGCTACTGTATTATTGCTATCGTAGTCAGAATTTTCTTTTGTTTAATTTTCTCTTGAAATTCTATGACATAGTTGCCTTTTCACTCACACGAGTGGGAGTGCTCAAACAGGAACCGTTTTGTGTTTACTGTTGGATGACAAGAATCTTATTTGAATAGTTGTGTGATTGTAAATTTTTTGAGCCCTTCACAATGCTTGGTTTGAGAATAAAAAAGTGCTGGTTTTTCGTAGATTTCGATTGTGTCCATAAAATCTCAATTTCAAGTTTTCATAATGGTAGGTAACTTTTTGTGTAAATCCTGTAACTTATTCATTAATGCGTACAAACTAGGCGTTTTAGGTTTGTTTAACTTCACCAACACAAAGCAACTTTTGTGGTTCTGAGTAAATTTTTTTCGTTAAGCTTGGCCAGTACTACAAGCAAATTGCTTTGGAAAAACAAGCTTAACCTGTTTTTTCAAAGAAAACAACGATTCTTTAACCAACCCAAAAAATTTAAACAGTTCGGGAATCGAACTGTGAGCCCAGTTTCTTTCAATTTCAAATTTAACGTTTTACTAATACTGTACGTAGCGCCTTCGTGTCTGCAAATGCTTCAGACTCAGTGCCGCATTTATGTGGTGGAGTGTTTAGGATTCCAAATTTGGTGAGTGCCCCGTTTTTTGATTGCGCAAAAATTAAATTAAGTTTATTTCAACAAAATGCTTGAAAGATTATTCGTCGCAGGAGCTAACACGCTTTTGTTCAGGGAGAGCATAAACCCAAAGGCCAAATAGTTTTGCATAAAAAATGCCTCAATTGGGCAATGTGCTGAAGAAAGTGGTGCAACTCGAACGCGAATCACAGACGGTGGCCACGGGCCGGAGTTCTCAGCTATAATTTGAAACCTAGTTAAAGAATTATATGGCACAGTCCGTTAAGGCTCCCTCGCCCTACTCACAGGTCAAGTCCATACATGTTCAAACGCTTACAATTTTGTGTTAAATTTTTTATGCGTCTTAAGTGAATAAGAAAGAGACATAAAGCTCTTTAGCCCCTCTTCCTGGTTGTGCCACTATGTCGTCAGCATAAGCAGCAAAAGAAAATGATTGCTAGATCAAGCTGATTACAAAATTACTTCATGTCGACGCACTCCTTGCTCTTGGAGTGAAGAAGCGTCTGTGACATCAAAATGTCAGACCTAATCTGTTATGAAAGAAAGAGGAAAGTTGACCAAATATGTTTGCTACAAGAAAATATATTCAAAATATTTTTATTTTGCGCAACACCGCGCAAAGTAACAGGCTATTAGTGATGTATGGTGGAGCCCCGGTAGATCGAGCCCCCTTTTCCTGCTCCCCCTACATCCGGCCCTGGCTTCAATTATCAGTACCTCTCTTTAAGCAAATCGTTTACTTTAGTGATAAAATAGCTTATTTTTTTAATACTTAGCCTCGGAAAATATTTGCTCTATCTGCTACACAGTACTTGACGTGACTAATAACAGCAAGTTGCCAAGATAAGCATCTAACTCTCTTATGAATAAGCAAGCAAAAAAAAGCTCATCGATCAGTTTTCTTTTATTACGCAAATACATAACCATTATGTTTGCCAATTCAAACAAAGCGAAAGAAGTGGTTATGGAAGCTCGTGGGTTGCTTTAAATGAAAAATTATATTTGTTTGTAAGGTTTCAAACTGTTAATCAGTCGCAAAGCAAAGATTTTGTCAGTCGAATTGAACAATTAAGCTATGCAGAGATAGAGGTTGAGTTTGTTGAAAGAAGCTGAAAAAAAAATAATTACGTATCTTTGAATATATTCTAACTCAGCGATTATTAATTTTTGGGTCACGAGCATGGGTCTCCACAAATTTGTTGACTTAAAATTTTTCAATATTCATCGATTTTTGTGGAACTTGAATCCAATTAAATAACAGATTCAAAAATTTTAATCAAAATTTTAATTCAAAAATTTAAATCAAGATCCTTGCTTTAAACAAAGATTTCGCATTTTTAGACGCATCGTAAAATGTATTCAACGCTTATTAGCCAGCGCCTAGCGGACTGTCGTTTGCCCGCTCTTGATGGTAAGCCTCCACTATGTGTGGTAGATAGGTGGCAGGCGGCAGCTTGACTTTTACTTTAACTCTGCATGATTTGCTTTCTCCTTGCCACGGTGACTCGGAAAATAAATACGTACTGCAAATATTCAAGTTCTCAAGTTTGGGCAGAACTGAGATTGACCTTCAACCAGCAACGAGGAATAAGTTGTGACTTCCCAACAAATCAGTCGACAACGATGAGCACTCTTCACTGACATGCTGAAAATGTCAATTTTCTGGCTATTTTTAGTGATGCAAAAATAATCCTCCAATAATGCCCAAGCATGTCTGTTTGCTGACTATTTTAGTGCTAAGATTGAACAAATTTATAGCGGCATGTCGAACAAAAATTGTAATACGCTTGATATTGATCCAAATGGGGTTAAATCTTCATGTGCTTCCAAATTTAGAAACTTTGAACCTCTATCTTTTGCTGGTTTGAAAGCTATAACTGAGTCAACACCATCTAAAACATGTGATCTTGATCCACTACCAACTGATATTCTCAAGAAGTGTATTGATTTATCACTCCCTGAAATTCATAATATCGTTAATCTTTCATTGAGTATGAGTTATTTTCCAGATATTATCAAAAAAGCTTGTGTTACTCCTTTGATTAAAAATGAGAACTTGGATAATGATAAGATTGAAAAATTTCAAGAACAGTCAGTAATTTGCCTTTTCTCGAAAAGTAAATTAAAAAATGCGTTTTTCTCCATTTAATACATACCTGTGTAGAAATTCATTGTATGGTTATTCACACTCAGCTTACAGATTTAGTAATGGCTGTGAGACTGCCCTTGTAAAAATACACAATGATATTTTTTCAATTTTAGGTGCAGTAGTTTTTTTGTTTGATTTGTCAGCTGCTTTTGATGCGGTTAACCATGATCTCTTGCTTAGTAAATTGTCTGCGGAATTAGGTTTTTCTTATGTAGTTTTAAAATGGATTTTAACATATTTGAATAAGAGGAGTTACTTTGTTAAAAGTGCTGGCTGTGCTTCTCATACGGTTGATGTTAAGTCTGTTGTACCCCAGGGTTCAATTTTAGGGCCAGTCCTTTTTAACTTATATTTTAAAAGTGATGAACTAATTGCTAATTTATATAGTCTTCGTGTGCATTCATATGCTAATGATATGCAGTGTTTTTTTTCTTTTAATAGCGATTCTTCTGTAAACATAATTAAAAACAAAATTAAAGCATTTTTGCAAGATTTAAAGCACTGGAGACTAGCAATTTTCTAAAACTGAATGAAACTAAGACCAAAGTTATCGAACTTTTATCCAACAGTAACGTTGAAACCAGAATAATTTCTAACATACAAATTAATGATAGCTGTTCTTTGCCTATGCCTAATGATTTTGTCAAAATTCTTGGTGTAATTTTTGATGACAGACAGAACCTTGAAAAGCATATCAAAGAGTGGTTAGTACTGGTTATGCCAATTTACGTAATTTAGGTGGAATTGCATCAAAGCTCACTAAAACTCTACAACTTCAGCTAATTTATTCTTCGATATAGTCCCATATTGATTATTGCAGTGACCGGAATATTTATTGCACAAAAGCATAGTACGCTGCAGTGAGATTTATTTTCGAACTTCGTGGTTCTGCTTTGCGTATGCATATGCTACCATATTTGAAAAGCCTTCATTTTTTATCAGTTAAATTTCGTATAGAATTCAAAATTGCTTTGCTTACTCACAAGTGCCTGCATGGTTATGCTCCAACGTATTTGAAAAATCTAATCAACTTTCGTTCTGTTTCGGCAAGATACAGCTTGCATGTTAATGATGATAATTGGCTGCTTCAAACGGTAATTAGCTTGATCTTTGCTAGATCCCAATCTATGTTTTCGTATGCATCATCCAAGGTATGGAGTTTGTTGCCTTTATCTCTGCGCGAAATTGAAACTTCGCACTCTTTCAAGAAACGTTTTAAAGCTTACTACAGTAAAATTCGCCTATATCGACTTCGGCTATTTCGGCAGTTCGTTTATATCGAAAATCCGTTTTATCCCCAGAGCATGTTGTTTGTTTATAATGACAGTTGTAGCTTTTCTTTTCACTGCAGGACATAGTTGCTTACGATTTAGTATTGTACAAGAGGGTCGCTTGCAGCTGAAAGAAAAATTTCGAAGAAAAGAATTAAGTACCACATCTGTAGTTGAAACAATAAAGACTAAAGACTGACGAAACAATAAAGACGACCTATAAAAAGTTAATGACTAGCTCTACATAGAATTGCGTTTTAAAACTGGACATTGTTGTGCCTGTAGTTAGTTTAAACACAGCGTATATTGTACAATATCAAAAAAAAAGGCAAGCAAAAGAACCAATCTCCCATTATGGAAAAAGTGCAACGTCGCTAGTCAGTTCAAAACTGAAATTGGTTCGACAGTGGCGAAACTTGCGAGAGATTTTGAAATCTCAAGAACTACTTTAATTATTTTCAATTTTGAAGAATAAGAAAAAACAATTTCCGACTTTGAGGCAGGGCGTAGTAGCGAAACCAAACGGAAGCGGAAGCAAAAGTTTAATGCTGTGGACGAAGCGTAAGCCTTTGTTGAAATGGTTTCGGTAAGCAAGAGGCGGAAAAATCCCAGTCACTGGAGAAATGTTGTTGTTAAAGGCCCAAGAGTATGCACGAGTTTGTGGCTGCGAAAATATTGAGAAATTAGACATGAACTGGATAAATCGGTGGAAAGTAAGAGAGGAAATTGTGTGCAAAAGTTGCATGGTGAAGCAGAATCCGTTGACCAATTTGACGTGAAGAAGGTGGAAGATATTTTTAATACATATGAAACGGGGCTTTTCTGTCGATGCTTACCGAACAGAACTCGCGTTTCCAAAACTGACAAATGCACAGGTGATAAACTGTCCAACGAAAGACTAACCGTTTTAGTGACAGCAAACATGGTTGAGGAAAAGTTGCCACCTCTTTTTATTGGCAAGTCAGCAAATCCAAGATGTTTCAAAAGCATTAAGAAACTGCCATTAACATATAAATCTAACAAGAAAGCTTGGATAACTGCAACCATTTTTAAAGGGTGGGTAAAAAAGCTGGACTCTCGCATGAGAAAGAGCAACAGAACAGTCGCACTGGAGCAACAGAACAGTCGCACAGTCGCACTGGACAACTGCACTGCTCATCCCAATGTTATTGGACTAACTAATTTTAAGCTTATCGTTTTGCCTCCTAACACCACTGCCAAAACTCAACCAATGGACGTTGGGAGAAAAAGAACTTCAAGATCGACGTTTTAGAAAGAATGAGACTTCTCAGCAATGCCCGAGATTCTGTCTCGGAAGCAACAATAAAAAACTGCTTTAAAAAAGTCAACTTCACTCAACGAGAAGACAACCTAGAGGAACGAGAAACCGAAGACACCAGCGATAGAAAAATTGTAGGGATATGAGAAAGACTTAAAGCGGAAGTTTAATTCCAGAAAACCTACCGATCATTCTACAAGCGAAGAAAGACTCATAACTCGCGAAACAATCACAGAGAGCAGCATTGTGAGCGAGCTAACAGCTGATTACGATGGAGAAGAAGAGAGAGATGATGAAGCTATTTTTGGTGAAGACGTTCAACCTGCTGTCCTATCTCCAATAGAAACGCTGGCAGCAATCAGGAAACTAGATCGTTACTTCAGAAGCAGCGACGACAACGAAGAAGTGTTGCATTCGCAAACGAAAATTCAGCAACACGTGTTGAATAACGCTGTCATAAAAACAAAACCAAAAAAATTACCGATTTTCTTGCGAGAAAGTAAATACTGTACTATACCTTACAGTAAAGCAACACCGCATTGCTCCGCATCAATACCGTCGGCATACGTATAGCGTGTAAATATCGTCGGCGTACGTATTGCGTGCAAATACAACTGCCACTATTTTTCACGATCTTGTTTGCGTTGTTCTTAACCGAGTGCTGACAAAAACACGATATTAAGAGGCAATGTTGATCAGGGTCGAAAAAATTAAATGTTTTTGCTTTAATTCCAATTACAACCTAAAATTTTCAATTACAATTATTCAAGTTTAAGTAATTACAATTCAATTACAATTTTAATTACAATTACAATGAAAAGATTCCATAAAAACATTGCAACAAGTTCACTTACATTCGAGGCCTGCTTATGTCAACACCAGGGCCGTCGCCAGAGCAAACGACATGGGTGGCACTAAGCCAAAAGTAGGGGGCACTAAAAAAGACTGAACTTTTCCACATAAAAACTGCTATTTTACGGCTACAAATTATGCGCTATTTTCATAGATGGGCACGTTAATGCAAAACGTTAGCTTCGTTAACCACTAGTCCGTTAACAAACTTCACACCTCCGTTAACGTTAATCCGTTATTTTCAGATTTAATTAACGGAAGTTAATAAAGTCCGTTAATCCGTTAACATTTTGCGTGTAATTTACATTTCGTTTTATTCACTCGCTTCTAGAACACGTATTGACGCTGCTGAGCTGATTGTAAGGAAATATTTATAGCTATGGTGGTCTTTTTGTGTTTTGAAAGTTACATTTTACAGTTTAATCTAATTTCAACATAAAAACAAGTTCAAATGCACAACAAAGCTGCTAGATATTAACAATAAAAACCTTAACGGAAGTTAACAGCACTTAACGGAAGTTAATTTAGTCCGTTAACATGAAAAAACTTTTTAAGGGATTAACGAGTTACTGAAAAAGTTAGCTTCGTTATTAACGGATTAACGATTAACGGACTTGTGCCCATCTATGGCTATTTTAAAAGGTTAGTATTCATGTCTGAAAAAATAGATGCATAAAGCCGGAAGCGTTTCTGAGCTCGTTTTGTATGCCACCCGAAAAACCGCTTGAAAAATCTCTCAGCAGCAGTGAATGCGACCAAAAGCGCAACCAGAAAATTTTACTAAGAGAGAGGAAGCTCAACCCAAACGAAAATTTTTTGCACAAAAATTGTCTAATTTAGGCCCCGTGCTGAACAAACCGATGCAACTCAAGAATATCCCTAAAGGAGCCTGGGGGGAGAGCCTCCAGCTCTTGAGTAATTTTTTGTAATTTTGCGGCAAAAAACAGCAATTTTAATGCCATATCGATCACTTTTTACACGTTTTTGAAGCCATATGAATAACTACAGTAAATTGGTAAAGTTCAGAAGTCATTGAAGGAATTGAATTGCCTAGCCCCTCCAGCCCCCCTTATACTTAAGGTCAAGTCCAAAACACGTTTAAACGTTTGTATTTTGGGGTTAATTTTTCTGAATGATTTGGCTAAAGGGGGCTGAAATCCCTTTAGCTCCTTCCCCCTGGTTGTACAACTGACTATGACCTAAAAAAATTTTGAGTGTTCTCTATAAAAAAACAACAACTAGATTTTTGAAAAAATGCTTTCACGTATTGTTTCAGGTCATAATCCATAATGCAGTACCGGTATTGATTCTGAAGGCTTTCTCCCCACTTCTGCGACACATCCGTAAAGACGTGTTTATAAGACGGATTGTTGCGTCACATTTATGTACCGCAGTTGGTGGCCAGCATTTTTGCGAAGAATGGAGAAAACTGCAAAAGAGACTTATGTTTGAATTTTATTTTGCCTTTTTTCATTATTGTCTGATGTAATGTCGTTACGTGATGTTCTAAAAACGTTTTCTGAGCAAACCGAAATGGATGGGGGGTACAAGCAGTGGTTAGGGGGGGCAAGGCCACCCCTGGCACCCGTAGCGACTGGTAAACTGGTAAACCCTGCATATTTGTTTTGTATTGCTATACCAGACCTACCAAAGCCCCATTTCTCTCTATTGTTGTTTTTCCATCAATCTTTGTTTAAGTTTAGCTTTTGCAATGCATAATTTCGTTTGGAAGCAATTGTCAAATATGTTATTGAATTCATATCGCTTCCAGCAACATTATGGTTTTAGCTAAACCATGGTATCATGCCGCAATTATTTGTGCAAAAAGAAAATAAGTTTAACACAATTAAAAATTGTAAAAAAGTTGAAATTGTGTACGTTACAACTTCAAATTCCAACTTCTTTTTAACACTATTTTAACTTTTACCAGTATTAATCACATTTTTAGCATGGTCATACAAAATAGAACGATTAGTGTCGCTTTGACATGCACACAAGGGCAAACAAGCATATAAAAAACACACAAAATCTTAATATCATAAATAGCATTAAAGTTGCAATTGTTGCTTACCACGGGTTAAAGTCACATCAGACGTCAAAGGCCAATTCTGTGTCAGGCTATTATTTGGCTAAGAGTTAGTGCTAGTTATGATCAGAGTAGGAGCTAAGTTATAAATATGATTAACCCTATATCTAAAACTAACTTTAACTATTCCTAACCTACTTTGGTGTTCGATTTGTAACGTCAGATGTGATTGCAACTGGTAGAAAATATCGATATCGATTTGCAACCGTAGGAAAATGTGGATTAACCTTATTTCTATAAGGCTATTTTATTTGAATGTTACAACGGCCCCGTAGTCATATGTATTGACACTTGTTGTTGTTATCTCAACAGGAATATAAATTGCAGTTATTATTATTATAATTATGTGATTACTATTTTTTCAGAAAATATTTCTAATTTTTTTAAGATTTAAACTAATTGCAGTAAATGGCATCTGAAAATGATGAAATATTAAAAAACTTGAAAGGACTCGACGGAAGATTAGGGAGAGCAATATGCAGGCTTGGATGTGGAGGGGACGGAAATGTGTCATTACACGAAATGGAAAAAGATGGAGTTGCAGTAAAAGTAGCCGTTAAAAGTGTGGCCAGAATTGATGCGGTTTGGAACCAGTAAATGCTGGAGTTAATATAAAGTTTCCGAATAAAATAATGTCTATAGTATCACTACGTATATAATGAAAAAGTAGCAAAGCAGCAATGATGTAAATTAGTTCAATAATGTGCTATTAGTTTAGTTCATATTTTGGCAAAATGCAGCAACAAATGTAATAGATGACATGAAGATGTATAGATTTCAAGTTAGGTATTCAGTATCTAAATATTGACATCAGTAAAAATTATTTTCCAATCATTTGAAGATTTGTTCAATCAATAATGCTTTGCAGTTTATACTCGGTAATCAATTACAAAATGTGTTTTACTTTTTGTCATCCAACATGTTTGGAAAAAAACAATGTAAAAAAGAAAAAGCTAGTTTTTTGAGTAAAATTGAAATATTTTTCTTAAAATACCTTAATAGATTTAGCAGGAAGACTGATTTTAATCAAACTACTCTAAGTTTATCTATAGAAAGTCAATGTCTCTACGCAATGAAGCTCTTATTCTTCAGCGACTTAAGCACGAAAATATTGTGAAATATATTGGCAGCGCTTCTGACGACCAATCTTTCAGGTGAGTCAGCTGTGGCAAGTCCTCCTGGAAAAAGTTTAATGAGTTGGATGTTAATAATGTATTGCTTTTGTGTTTTCCTGTCTAATATTCACCAGAGTGGTGTTTCCGGAAGCCATTATAAGACGAGAATTGCCAAACACTTATGCTGGTTCTTTTCAAGGTTGCTATTTTAGGAGAACAAGCAGAAAAAAATGATCGCATTTAAAAATTATGTATAAAACATTAGTGTCAAAGCACAGTAGATTATTTATTTTTTCCAAGCCTACATTTCAAGAATTCATTGAATGTGAATGAGAGAACAAATTTATAGTAATGCTCAACACTGTTATGTTTTACTTGTTTCTTGGATATTGGAATTTGACAAAGTATAATTAAAGTGTAATTTCCCTATATTTATGATGAATGTAATATAATGCTGCCTGCGGTAACGTTTTGATTGAAGAAATACTTTCATATCAACAAAAAATTCTATAACTTTGAGCAGCCATGTGTACTTAAAATAATGAGCTAAAATTGGTATGTGGATTGCGATTATTTTCCACTAAGTGCTATAACTCTAAAGACAAACCGTTCTGTGATCGAATGGATAGATCGTCTGCTACTGAAATGGTAGACTACGGTTCGATTCTCGGTCGGGTCAAACCAAAAACTATAAAATTGGTATTCAAAGCTTCCCTGTTAGACGTTCTGCAATGAAAGAAAAAAAAGTGAAGTCTCCACCGCACGTCGTAGACTAAAGGGTAGGTGGCAGCTTGATTCGGCGACCAAAGGTCCCTTCGCTGTCTCCTGACCAGAAGCAACTTCGTAAATAAAATGAAATTACAATTACAAGCAAATCTGTTTTGTGCTGCGATGATAAAGAATGCTTTGAAACTCTTTGAAGCAGGTTGCTCCGGTAGATTTTGTCGATAAATTTAAGGTTTGACTTTTTGATTTATTCTTGATATTTGGTTTTCTTTCGTTCTTGATCTATTTCAAAGCATCGTTCTGGAATATCATCGCAATAGTTCTTTGGAGAATTTTTTGAGAAACACTCTTTCTCAAGATACGCACGAAACTGAACAATCATCGACATGGATTTTATCTCTCAAACAACAGCTTGCTTACGAAGTAATTGCATGACTTTGTAGCGTATTAATTCAGTAGAAATACACGGTTATGCAATTTGGCTGGGTTGATGAGCTTGATTTGGCTGGAATACAAGGTTACATAGACTGTATACAATATATCCAACAAACTAAGATATTGCTGATTTGAAAGCATTTCCAAATAAAAAAGAACATAAATTATGTACAAAATGCTTAAGTGTTTATTGAGTTTGCTCTGGGTAAATACAAATAACAAGAAGCAATCCATAATTTATTGCATTTGTACAAATTTAACTTTGTAATAACAACTTTTCATACCAATAATTTTGGTCTTAAACTGACACAAATAGTGTTTTCCTGATGAAACATAATTCTCTACTTTATGCTTTGAACTTATGTTCAGATCAGCAAAGGAATGCAGTACCTTCATCAAAATGAAATCATTCATTTGGATTTAAAACCTATGAACATTTTAGTAAGCATGGAGTTGCAAGCAAAGGTGAAAATGTTTGTGCATCGATCTTGGTTGAATTAAAAGCTGAAGTGGTTGCTTAACTACAGAATAATATACTTTGTATTTACCAAAATCATGAAATATAGACCATAAAATGTAAAAACTAAAAGTAATCTAAACCCCCCTACAGCCTGTTTTGTCTTTCGACTCGTCAGGAGGGTATCTGCATGGTAAACGAAAACTTTTAAAACTTACAAAACCTTTAAAACTTTTACAACATTAGGCTGCGATCCTACTCTGCCTGGTGCTGTCTACCGCTAGCTACACACTTGCTACCAGCAGGCTTGCTGCACAGCAAACTGGAAGGCGCGCATCACTAGCGAAATGCAGCGGCAAAACAGGTTCGTCAGACAAAACGGTTTTGCACCAATGCGGACAAATGTGCACAAACACCGAAAAACTACAGTGAAAATGAAGTACAAGGCAGTGTGGGCGTTAAGATTAACAGATATGAGTAAAGATTATGTGACGTTACTGAGTTTGAATTTGCTTCTGTGCCTGCATTTGTTAAACATTTCAGAGCGCTTGTTAATGTTGGCGCGTAAATCCGCTTTCAAGATTGCCAATTTCTCTTCTAAACACAGGTTGCAGGATCTAGCCCCGTTCGAGTAGGCAGAGGCTTGCTTTGTAATTTGCCATGTGATTTTTGGGGACAGTCCGCGGTCTTTTTCTTTCCAGACGGCCTTGGATAGCTTGGTTGCATGGCGTTTCTTGGGATGTTTGAACGATTGGTTGTGGTTGTAAAACCGTACTTTGAAAGTGGTGGAACAGCTCCCGTAATAAATCTTTGGACCATCGCTGCTCTCTAGCGTCGCTTGGTACACGATTGATTTCACCAAGCAATTGCCTTGAAGTGGGCAATCGGCTTTCACCCGACAGTTGCATGTTTTTGAACTGGTTGTGTTTATTTTGCCGTTTTTGGCCAGTAAGGTGTTATTGTGCTTGTTGATAATTGCTTGCATATTTTTGCATACAACTGTAACTTAATTTTGTGGAGTTTGTGGTGCTCGGGGAAATGCTTGTCCAATAGTTTAAAAAACTCTTTACCTACGTTGGTGCTGACGGCGCTGTTGAAAAGAGGGTTGAACCATATGATTTGCCGATTTCGTATGCTCTGGTGGGTATTGCTCAGGTTCGGTTTGCTAGCGTACTGCAAGTTTTTGTCATAACCGCTTTTTCTGAGTGCATCTTCGTAAATGGGTTTAGCCTTTTGGAATTCGTGTATGTCTGAGGAGTTTTGCGAAATTCTTGAGGCAATCATACGGGGTAGCTGTTTTTTGATCGGAGGGGGATGTTTAGATTTGGTGTTGATATAAAGAGGCTGATTTTCCGGTTTTCTGTTTGGCCAATATTTTCCGGTGTCAAGGTTGAAGGTGACGTCAAGAAAGTCGGTTTGGATAAGATTTGCTTCGGTGGTGATCTTGAGGCTGTGTTGTTGAAATATTTTGATGATTTTCTTTTTTATTTTGTCTATACTTTGTTTTTACCAATCATTTGCATCGAACAATTTTTTGCATATCGTGTTGCTTTCAATCAACACTGTGTTGTCATGCAGATACCTTTTTGGCAAGTTGATAGACAAATTTTAAAAAAATTGGAAAAATTAGTTTCTTCAATATATTCTAATTAGGTTTCCAGCTATAGTGCAAAACAGGGATATGGAAGCAGTTAAAATTTTAATGCTTTCGTTTGCAGCTCCTCTTGAAGTTTTGTGCTTCCGAGTTCGCTTACGCTTCCTCACTTTTGGAATTTTTTGCTTCCGCTTCCAGCTCCGGATAGAATTAGTCGCTTTCGAGTTCGCTTCCGCTCTCAGTCTCTTTCATCAAAGTGTTTCTGCTTCCGCTTCCACAAAAATTTAACTGCTTTCACCGCTTCCGCTTCCACCTTCCGCTTTCCCATCCCTGCTCAGTATGAAATAGCTAATTGTATTTAGTGTAACAAAAATAGGCATGTTTACTTTGTAAGCTATTTTATTTGACTTGTGTTGTGGACAGCGGCTTGGTATGGAATGGAATGGAAGACGATTTTTCCATATTTTATACTGGCAATTTTCTTCCATTCCATTTCCATTTCATACCAAAAATATTTCATTCCTTATTCCATTCCATACTTCCATACCAAAGAAATTTTAGACTGGAAGCAATGCAACGTATATTTTGCTGCTTTGCATCTTTGCAAAGTTGGAAGCAACCGTTTGTGAAGGTGCGTCAACAATACTACAATGCAACAACCGGTATCTGTTATTGATATTGCAGATGGTTCAATGCATAGGCGTAGCCAGAATTTTTTGATTGCGGGGAAGGACTAAACCGTAAATCACATGCAATGACGTCATTAGAAATTTTCAAAAAGAGAGACTTTTTATGGGACAAAGAATGAAAGATCAAAACCTGGGGGTCTGATTTAGCGCGTAACCAAGATAGGCTAAAGGGAAAGGACTAAAACCGCAAGTTAAATTGTTTTACTACCATATCAAAATTGGGAGACCTGGTGAGCAAATTAGTGTAACTCAAAGGAGTCACAGACGGGGCCTGGAGGCGGAGCCACCAGCCGCCGGAGGCTATGGGGATCTGGGGGCAAAGCACCCAGCCGCTGGGCAATTTTTGTAAGTTTTTGGAAACAAAATGGCTATTTTAATGCCAGTTGGATCACAGTTCGCACGCTTTCAGAGCCATTTGAAAGAACAAAATTTTTGAGATTTGAAAGCCAATTGAACAAATTCTTCTCTTTACTTCAGGTTAAGTCCAAAACATGTTTAAAATTTTGCATTTTTGGGTTAAATTTTGGGACTTGGCCTGGTTAGGAAATCAAGGTACATTGCTTTTGCAATATTTATAGCATTAAATCATTCACCCAATGATTAGTCTCTGAAAATTTTTGTTTTGCCATGAAAATAACAGGTTTTTGGAATATGTACGACCAGGAGCCCAGACACCCTCGATTCAATTTCAGTAATTTGTTCAATAAGCTTTTCCCCTAGCTCAGTTTTCTTCAAAAACATTTTGTTGTCTGAAAACTGTCCAGATGGAGGTGGATTGTTATTCAAAGTTGGTAGGTGGTGAAGGTGGAATTTAAAGTTATTCCAAGCTGGTACATTAGATGCAATAAATGGTTACTAATCATGTTATTGCAATATAAAAGTTAGCTGGGTGCCTAAAACATATTATTGCATGAAAAAGTTTGATGAGGGCCTGAGATTGCAACTTTTAGAGCAAAAATGCTGAATTTCTCCCGGTTTGGACATTTAAATTGGTTGACAAAAATTTAATTTGAGAGTGCCCTGGCCCCCTGGTCGTCAATGTTAAGTTATTGCTAACTGTTGTTGTACGCATGTACTATTGAGCCTAAAAATGCTAAAAAAATGAATAATTAGGCTTTGTGTCATCATTTTTGTCATTGGTAGCATTTCAATTGGGAGGAGGCAGAGGGCCTGGCCCCCTGGTTACGTCTATGGTTTAATGATCACGGTGCACGTTTGCTCTCATATCAACTATAAAATTTGTCATAACCAAGCTGCTAAAGAACATTTACGTAATAGAAATACCAAGCTTCAACACCAAAAAGAATTACTGTAGCTGAAAAACTAACAATATGGATAAAATTAAGCTGAAACAGGAATGAAATAGCAAATACGAGTTTTCGTGACGATGTAAGAAAACAAAATTTAGGACTGGCAAATTGTCAATCTAAAAAAAATCAAGTCAAACCTGTCCAAGTCCTCAACTATAATATTAATGCTGTTAGTTGCAATGCACTTACAATGATGCAATACGTACACTGTTTGCACAATATAAACAAGCAAAGTACCGCGATTTGTCGACAAATAATACGCGTAGATATTGTAGTTGAATACTTCTGTTACAATATTATTTATCACCACCCTACATTGGTATGTATTTTTCTGTAAATACAATGCACGAAATCTATTATGAAATTGGTATGGAAGTAGGGAAGATTGTCTTCCATTCCATTCTTCAAATCTTCTATTCCATTCCATTTTGGCATCTTCCATAATCCATACCAAAATTTCCGTTCCATTTTCCATTCCATTTTCCATTCCATTTTCCATTCCATTTTCCATTCCATTTTCCATTCCATTTTCCATTCCATTTTCCATTCCATTTTCCATTCCATTTTCCATTCCATTTTCCATTCCATTTTCCATTCCATTTTCCATTCCATTTTCCATTCCATTTTCCATTCCATTTTCCATTCCATTTTCCATTCCATTTTCCATTCCATTTTCCATTCCATTTTCCATTCCATTTTCCATTCCATTTTCCATTCCATTTTCCATTCCATTTTCCATTCCATTTTCCATTCCATTTTCCATTCCATTTTCCATTCCATTTTCCATTCCATTTTCCATTCCATTTTCCATTCCATTTTCCATTCCATTTTCCATTCCATTTTCCATTCCATTTTCCATTCCATTTTCCATTCCATTTTCCATTCCATTTTCCATTCCATTTTCCATTCCATTTTCCATTCCATTTTCCATTCCATTTTCCATTTCATTCCATACCATGCCCTGGTTGTCGATTCTATATTATTATTATTATTGTCGCATTTTACCCCAACGGTTGTAGCCAGTTTGAAAATGCGGAAGCGCTGATTTTGGAAAAATAGCTTCCGCTTCCAGCTCGTTTTCAACACTTTCGCTTCCGAGTTTGCTTCCGCTTTCAACGTCTTTCATCGAAGAACTTCCGCTTCCGCTTTCACAAACAATTAACGCTTTCATCGCTTCCGCTTTCACAAACAATTTACGCTTCCATTGCTTCGGCTTCTACATCCCTGGTGCGAAGTCGTACACCTAAAATATTGTTTTTGACAGCTTAAGGTGTCAGACGAATGCATTAAAATATATCAAAGAGGAAAAAGCGGTTTATTGGGCGGCAATATTGTTTCGAACCGAATTTTCTTGTTTTCGTAAAAACGGGAAGTGTTCCGTTTCGTCCTAATGATTGCCAATTGCTGATTTGCTTACTGTGCTCAATTTGCTTTATGGTTAAGTTATGGTGGCCCAGCATGACGAAGCACTTGCATGCAAGACTGAAAAAGGTTGTTGGTGTGGGAGACAAAAGCGAAGCGTCTGGCTGATGCGCATGAACGAATAAATGGACGGCTGTAACTGCATAATAGTTGCATCTTTATTTACCGAGTTGCCTTGTCAAGGAGACAGGGAAGGGACGTTTTGATCTTCGACTTAAGCTGCCACCTTTTGACTTCACAGGATGGATGCTTTTCATTGACCCTTTTACTCGTATTGCTGTACATCAAGCAGGGAAGCTGAGGATACCAATCATTATAGTCTTTGGTTTGATCCGACCCGTAATTGACCCAGGTCTTCCGTTTCAGCAGCAGACGTTCTATCTTTTCAACCACGCATTGGTAATAAGGTTGATATGGGGAAAGAATTTGAATCAATAAGTTAAACACGTCGATAGCATTTATTTCTAGCTTTGATGGTGAGTCAAAATTGTGTTGAGAAAAACAAAAACAAACAAGAGCAACATAGCATGGTTTCACAAATTGGGACAAGAACGCCAGCTGATGTATTGCAGTGACGGTTGTATCATTCTCGTATTTAAGTTATTGACAGAATAAATTTTTTTCTTAATATTATTTTCACGCAATCGAAAACTTGACTTACTTTGGTAAGTTCGGTCTTAGTTTTTGCTTATTATCGTCAAAAACTAATAAAACTAACTGGTTTTTACTAGAATATTTGTTTTAGAAAATGTTGATGATATTTAACATTATTTGGTGTTAATGATGCTGATATTATAATATCTATAGTTATAGTATGCTGTTTGTAGTGGTGCTATTAAAACACAGTGTATAAGTACAAAGTGAAGGGCTGCAGGCTCGGCGACTGCGCCAGTGTTTCGAGTCTGGGTTGTCTTTTTGTAGTCTCTCACCAAAGCGCTTCGCATTGTGAATCTATTAGTTATTATTTAAAAATTGTATTACCTACAGTAGTGAATGTGAGTGGGGGTCTTTTTCTATGCAAAAATATACTATTTTACTAATATTTATCTATAGGCATAGTTTTTGCCAGGAACAAAAAAAAGAAGTGGGTCATTGTTGTTGTATCTGTTTCAGATTAGTGATTTTGGCTGTGCATTTGATAAACAAAACTCAGACCAAATTGAAATTGCTGGCATTACTTATCCATATGCTGCTCCAGAATGGATTGCGCCAAAAAACGGGTTTTTACCGACTTTCAAATGCGATATTTACAGGTAAAAGATAAGTCAGTCATATATACTGCAATATACTTTTAGATTATGCACCTAAAAATCAATCAAACATGTACTTGTCACCTGAATATAATACTACTTTTTTCACAACTGTGAGGTAGCACTTACCTTACACATCTGCTTTCCCATTAGGCTAGTGTTTCATCAACATCTGAATTCACACATAGCCTAACCTGGCAGCCCAGTCAAACCTTCAAACCACACACGAGAGCAATTTCTGCACTTGCCATCGCACCCTCTCTCAGATCAATCTGATCAAAGTCTCACCACAAGGTCACCAGAACGAGAATTCTCGACCAGTATCACACAGGCACTCCACTTAGCTCAACCGCATTGCGCCAGCATCACTAAGCATGGACACCATATATGACATCATATTAGCAATTTAGCAGAATAATACTTTATATTTAATAGTAATAATGATTTACCGCAATAATTTCCCACAATTTTCCACAATAATACTTTATAATAATACTTTCACGACATCTATCATACTGCGCACCACAATCAGTAAGTAAGTAAGTAAATTTTATTTTTGGACTCAGGTACATACGATCAAAATAAATAAAATAAGAGAGTACAAATAATATATCAAAAATCATATAAATAAACGTATCGTATACAATTACTAAGTCCAAGGAGCGCCGAACAACCCTGAGGTACACTAGTCAAGGCGCTCCTTGTTCTCGTCATTTCTACTGCAATCTAAAGGCATTAATTATTGAGCAAAAAATTATGTATATAAAAGAAAAACAGAAAACGAAAACAAATTAAAAAACCAACATGAAATAATCACAAAGTATTTGAAGTACACATCATTATAGTATTGTATTAAAGCTAGCTAGTAAAGCTACAATACTATATTAAAGCTAGTAAAAGGGAATAGAATTTTTTTACGTTTTGCTATTTTGTATCATGAGTTTTCTCTAATCTTGACTTTTCCCAAAGTCAGTCAGCTTTAATAAGACGGTTTGGCTGGTAATTTCTTCACTTTAATACCTGTTAAGTTTTTAAGTTTTAATATTAGTTACGGCGTACCAAAGAATTTTCGTAGATAGAGGCCGTGCTGGGCTCTTACGGTTTTCTCGCTGTTTCGAAATAAATGTACTGTATAAAATTACTTTTGCTGGTTGTGTTTATTTGAGTTCACAAAAATGCAAATTTGGATTTTGCATAGTTGAATCATTACAGGTCAAGATTGCTCAATAATACCATTACTCTATTGCAGCTTTGGTATTCTTTTGTGGTCATTGTTAACCCAAAGTACTCCGTTTGAAGGTAAGGTGAACATTTTTTGACGTTTTCTTTGGGAATAATTTCTTGAAAATACTCAAAAACAATAAAATTATTAGGCTTATGTCATTGCACTCGAATTCAGCAATTTCCCTGCAGTTTAATAAAAATCAATCGCAAAGAAAAATGATTCAACCCAAGTGTGAAAACAGGGGCGCTCAGAGGAGGGCAACGGGGAACGAGTACCCAGGTCCGGGATGCTTTGGGAAGGCCGCTCTAATGTAGTGATTTTACTTAGTGAACTTGACCTGAGGCAAATATTGTTGAATGTGGAGGAACCAGAGTTACATATGTCGGGCCAATATTTTCGGGTTGGGTTTGGGCTTAAGATTGAAAAATTTGGGGTTGTGACTTGTCTTGTTTTTAGGAGTTATAAAAGCACAACCAAAATAACTTTGCAACACTAAATGAATATTCCATTTAAGCATCAACGCGGTTATTAGTATCAACGCGGTACTGATTTCTATTACAGTTGCATCACAATTTATTAATAAGATATTTAGGTTTAGTCGCAGCAAACTAAAATTTTGAAAAAGAAATGAGCGAGTAACTGGATACTTTTTTAGACCAAGGTAACTTTCAGACCTATATTGAGGCTTCATAACTTTTTTCGAGTTCGAGCCGGGTTCGGTCGTATGTTTTCGGGTTTAAGCTTAAACTAATTGGCCCGTATACAACTCTGATAAGAACACCACTAACCTTGAATTCGAAATAAAAACAGACCCCATTTGAGCGCAGTCTTTTTTCTTTGGTCCATGCTTAAATTCCGAAGAAAAACAGCTGTCGGTTGAGAAGTATGTTTTTCATGTTATCTGTCCCTGATCGGGAATTTTACTCAAAAGTTCTGCTTGAAAATAGCTATAGGTGTCTAATCAAATATTGTAAATTCTTTCAAGTAAAAGGCAGTATTTTGAAATGCAGTCACGAAGTTATTGATGAGTTTAGTCCAATGAATAAGGAAGACAAAACAATAGTTAATTGTACGTTTAGATAAATTGGTATTGATTTGAATGCATAAGTTAGTACCAAATTTGATAAAAATAATATTAAAAGTCTTTCATTTCATTGGGTTTTTCAAGATTCACAAGATATAAATTTTTGTTGACTAGATGCTCCTGCTAACAATGATATTGCATTTTACAAACATTACATAATCGAAAATTGTCAAAGACCTTCATTAACGAAAATAACAGATGAAAGATGGAAAAATTTGGTGGAAAAATGCTGGAGTCAGCAACCCGAACTAAGACCATTAGCCTCAGGTAAACGTTGTCATTGCAAGATCATACAACACAATCGATCTTCTTCAATTGTGTTTCCTTTTCAGCTTTTGTTGCCGATCTTACAACGTTTGGTTGCAGTTGGGTCATTTGCAAGCTGCAACTAATTGAAAAGGGAAAAAACAACACTTTACTCATATAAATTAAACACTTTTTTACGGTTAATTCTCAAAAAAAAAAAACTGAGCAAAGCGATTTTTTGCTTCGATGACTACACAAAATTGCTTTATCGACTTTACTCAAAGAAAATAAAAGAAGGTATGGGAAGAGTGTAAATAGTGGCAACTCAATCTTAAACAACTTTCAAGGCCTACACGAAAAAATCTATTTTTGCTGTTAATACATTAAATTAAGAATAATCGTAGTTTTTAACGCTCTAATAAATCGATACTATTAAGAATATTATAATTCTTTTCTATGCTATACATTGGAAACGACAGACTTTTTTAAGCCTTTTAATCAAAATTATTTGTTGACTCTGCTTGTTTTTTTTTTCAGATATTGCAAAAGCATTGAAGCACAAAATGAACAAAACAGATTGCCAGGCTGCAATAAATTTTTGCTCTAAAAGTACACAGGTGATGTATGTTAATAATGTATTGCTATAAAAATGGTTTGTAGCGAAGGAACCTTTTGGTCTTCGAGTCAAGCTGTCACCTGCCCACCTGTCCACCATACACAATGGTTTTCAACACTATCGCTTCTTAATACTGAACGTTAAGCAGGGGAGTTGTGAGTCAAATTTTATAGTCTTTGGTCTTTATCTTTTATAGTCTTTTTATAAACCCGATCGGGAATCAAAGCCTACTTGACCGTTTCAGTAGCAGACACTTTATCTACTCGATCACACAAAACGTTTAGTTTGGTGTGTAATTACGAACATTTTTAAGTTAAGAAAAAAAGAAAATTAATGCCGGGTGTCCCAAATACTTTCAAACGTTATTTCATAATAAGATTTTTTTTTCACTGCCCGTTTTCTAACCGACTTCTGTTATGATTTGGGCGCAACTCAAAAAATGTAAACAGATGCGGGTGCGTTTATGGCGCCATATAATACAAATCAAATCAAAATTTTTCATTATACTCGATGCAATATGCCGAAGCGTGTAACGACTTTGCTGGGCCCATCTACGGGTCATTGCGCCCGGGCAACACTGCTCCGTTTTTCGAAGAAAAGTTGCAGCGAGTGGCGAGCCGTTGGCAACACGGTATCTAATTTGACCAGCCCTAAATTTGAACCTCAAACCTCCCGCTCCGAAGACGAACGCGTAACCGCTCGACCAACTGGCTATGTAATAATGTACAGTGAAATAAAAATAACACAAATACAGGTTACAAAACACAGTACTTTATTGATCTACTTTATGCAGCGGCGTACTACACTACGTCGAACCTATCAAACCGTTCCACCTAACGCAACGTCAGTGATGAGTGTTGTTGAAACAGCTTCCTCTTTAGTGGGTGGATCTTCTTCCGCAGGATCCTTTCAAGTGAGTTAAACAAAACTAGTTTTTTATGTATTATGCAAAGCAAACTAGCACAAGCAAAACCTAGAAAGAAAAATAATCAGCGCAACAATACATTACGACACGAATTAATATGTGTAATACGGCTCGCATTAACAAATCATTAGACCAAAAAACACTAAGCTGCTATAATAATAATGATTAAGAATTGGGAAGAACTTTTAATATCAATTAAAAATAATTTGGATTTGATTTGATTGGCAGCTCAAATCTGGTGTAGTTGTTCAAAACGATTCTGAACCTGCAAAGACGGCCTAAAATGAACATCAAAGTTTTTACTTAGATTACGTTGCAAGAGAGAAGTAGCGTTGGTCTGTCATTTTGCGCGACCATCTTTTGCAGTTCTGGTTTTACCTGGACTTCAAGTACAAAATACCAGTTTTATAGGAGGTTAAGTGGGCAATTAAGTTGTGCTGAAAAAACTTACATACTTCAGCAGACATTGCTACGTGGTATACTGCATTACACAGCACTATGCATGAAAAGTAAATTTGTTGAAATTGCTTTCGCAGCTGCTGCAAAGGATCTCCAATGGATCAGAAACCGAAAATGAAACAAAATCAGAAGCTAATTCCTTCGAAACGGTGAATGAAGATGTTGAGTCTCATCAAAGCAATCTGGATGGATTTTACTCCGAAGTCACACCTATTGTTCCAAAAAACATTGATTTCCGCAACGAAAACCTGAAAATTAAGAAGGGTAAGAATGATTTTCAATCGTAAAAATTGTTACGAGACTACTTCGTTGCTCATTGTGGTTGTGCTTGTTCACATATCAAAAAAACAACCATGAGCGAAGTTTGAATTTAACCGATTCAAAAAAGCGCTCGACAGCGTAGGCCAGAGCAAATATCACAACACAGTACACGTCAAAAATTAAAAATTTGAAACCCTAATGTCTGTTTCACCAGTAATCGGGATCATCAAAGGTGTCTGATTCAACTTCTATTTAAAAGTGTGTATTATAGAAATTAAGAGATATTCAGAAGAATCTTATTCAAATTCTATTTAAATAAGACACCCCTGATGATCCCGATTACGAGTGAAACAGACGGTAAAATTTTAAATTTTTAGTTTTTGACGTGTAATGTGTTACGTTGAGATATTTAAAAACCTAGATGTTTGCCACCCCTTTTCTTTTCACAATAGTTTGGTTGAGTTAGTTGTGCTGATATTCTTCGAAATATCAAAGATGCCTGCAATGATGCCGTAAAGAAAAATTTTACTCATTCCAAAACAAAATTAATCAAAGTGGCCGAAGAAAAGAAAAAAAATTTACTAATCCATAACTTTTCACAAGTACTAAACTCGTTACTTTGCATCCAGAAGAATAGCACAAGTGAAACGATTAATGGCAATCTAAATAACTATTTTGAGATCGAACATTAAAGCCTTGTTTTGAAATAGTAAAGTGTTTAAACGTTTCGGACTTGGCTATTTCCATCATCAGTAAAAAGTAAAATCTAAAACAGTAAAAAATGTATAAAAAAACCAAGTTTCAAATGAAAGTAGCCACATTTCAGTACAAGTTGTAACATAGCGCTGCAATTGAGTAAAACCTACTAATGTAAACAAGCTGCTGTGCCACTGCTACACACACTAAGTATTCCTGTGATACTATAATGTGTAGCAGTGGCACAGCAGCTTGTTTACATCAGCAGGTTTTACTCAATTGCAGCGCTATGTTACAACTTGTACTGAAATGTGGCTACTTTCATTTGAAAATTGGTTTTTTACATTTTTTACTGTTTTAGATTTTACTTTTTACTGATGATGGAAATAGCCAAGTCTGAAACGCTTAAACATTTTACTATTTTAAATAAAGCTTTACTGCTTTTAATCAAAGTGAATAAAACTGCCTGGCAATCAGTACCGGAGATCGAACAGTTTTTATTAATTGTTACAAGGTCAACTGCTAGAGAATTGCATTTTGGCAAAGACCAATAGCAAACTTTTATTTTATTTTCATTTTTTGAATTTTTATGCAGTATTTTCGCGTAAAATACGGCTCAATCTATTAGAAAGCAATAACATTTACAGAAACAATAATAATTTGCGAATTCGCGTTGTTTTTCTGCGTTTATATTTATATATTTATACTGACGAAGAAGCCAAGAAAAAACCGATTTCGACAAAATATATCTTAAGCTGCATTTACGTGGGCGACTTTTTTGCGACGCGGTTCGAAGATTTTTTTTGCGTAAAAATCTCTTTCGCAGAGTGGTTACTTACACGAAGCGAGACTCCTTGCCGCGATTGAGTCTTGCAAGAATCTCCGCCGTGTAAGTAGCACCTACGATTCGCGACGCTGATTATATTTTGCGCGACTCGATGCAAGTATCATTGTCGCTCGTGATCACTAACGCCAGTACGAGTTCAACATTTCGAGAGCCCCAAGGCAAAGTCGCGCTTGTATAAAAAGCAAATCGTAAGCAATTTACGAGTCGCTCAGGCATAGCGCAATGTACAAACGCTTTGCGAGTCGCTGGCTGCAATTATTCTAAATTTACTTCATAAAACATTGCGGTCATAGTACGAAACCGTCTGTAATGCTTTTACTGCATTTAATTGTGATTTCGAAACTAAAATTACTTCATATTAGTTTGAAACGTTGAAGAAATAATTTTCTTGTTGATGCTGGCACTGGTCTACTGCAGATACGGCAATCAAGAGCTGATAACTGTGAAGCCAATGAAGTAGGACTTTAACCCTTTATAGAATGCTTGATAAATTGACGATACTGATAACAGTAACTTAATTGTATCCTGCTTTATAATACCCTACTCTTCTTTTTATATAAGAACTTCTTTTTATATAAGAAATTTTAAGTTGAGGCCTTGCTGTTTTTAATTTTTTGCAAATGTTGAGCCTCAGTTGTTCTTAATTTTTTCTTAAATTTTGAGAGCGTAGATGTCAATTATGTTGACTTAGTTTGTTAATTCCTAATGCTCTGTCAGCTTGAGTAAACGCTTTTTTGCTGGTTTTGCAGAATCGTAAAATTGCGGAAAACGAAAAAGCGAGCGTTAATTTTCAGTTGAACGAGAGACACTAAGTTTTTTTGTTACAAGCGCAGTGCGCAATAGCACTCGATAGTCTCGGAATTGAAGCAATTTTGCTTGTAAATGCCAGAAAATCACTTCAACTTTGTCGTTTTAAATCAGTAGGCTTACAGATTTTAGTTTCTTTTTGGATTCGAAATTTATTCTTTTTCGCTTGTTCGTAATATTATTTTTATACACGACAATATGTTTTGGAAATGGAAGTGCTAGCAGTATACTGTAGAATCACACTCTATGCTAACTCGTTGGGTCCAGCATCTTATATACTAGTACCATCCACTGGTTTTTGTTGGCTAAAAACGTGTTTGCGTTTGTTTGTTTTTTCTGACCCGAGATTGCTAGTAGGGCTATCGGTATCTCTTGTGGTCAAAATAACCACAGTTATGTGGAGAAACACAACACCGATTGCACCGCATGTTGTAATTCAACATTTGTAGTGGTTCAATCTTTGTACTGACGTGATAAGTGGGATTATACCTATCATTGTTGCTCATTTTAAGTTCATTATGGTCGCAAATTCGAACAATCGTAGCGCTCAGATTGATATGTCCGTTCTTCTGCTTGATTGTTTGAGGCCATGTTTTGGATGAAAATCACACACAAGAGAAGAAATTCCGACGACTTCGCATTTAGAGATCAGTAAAATAATATAGCCACAAGCTTGTCGGGCATATACGAAATCAGTCGCAAATTATATCCTGCTATTTTATTTACTAAAATCGATTTCACCCCAGCGGGGCATCATCAGTTAAATCTGAAAACAATCAGCATATACTTTAAAACCAAAATCATCACAAAACCTAAATAGACTATTACATCAATCAAATTGAAAATCAAATAAAATGGGCTCCAATAACAGTGAAATTAAAGAAAATATAATACTGTACATAGTAAAACCTCTATTGCAAAGGAAATATATTAAAAACCTTGTTTTATCCACGCCACCACAACATCAGAAAAAACTATACAAAAAAGTTGTTCAAAATAATAACCTCTACAAAAAAAATTTTTTTTTCTTCAATTATAAAATGTGTTGCTAAGCAAGCAAAACAGTAAACTTATCTCCAAAACCTTAAAATGTAGAAAACTTTAGTTTTTTTTCAAAAATAGGTGGAATTGGAAAAGAACACATTACAAAACTCTTACCTTGGTTGGCAAATCCACAAGTAGAAAGAAAAGGACCTTCAATAATTAGTATTAAAAGGTATTAGTATTAAAATTAGTATTAAAGGTCCTTTTCTTTCTACTTGTGGATTTGCCAACCAAGGTAAGAGTTTTGTAATGTGTTCTTTTCCAATTCCACCTATTTTTGAAAAAAAAACTAAAGTTTTCTACATTTTAAGGTTTTGGAGATAAGTTTACTATTTTCGTTGTTTAGCAACGCATTTTATAATTGAAGAAAAAAAAAATTTTTTTGTAGAGGTTATTATTTTAAACAACTTTTTGTATAGTTTTTTCTGGTGTTGTGGTGGCGTGGATAAAACAAGGTTTTCAATATATTTGCTCTGCAAAAGAGGTTTTGCTATATACAATATTATATTTTCTTTAATTTCACTGTTATTGGAGTCCATTTTATGTTCTTTTCAATTTGATTGATGTAATAGTCTATTTAGGTTTTGTGATGATTTTGGTTTTAAAGTATACGCTGATTGGTTTTAGATTTAACTGATGATGCCCCGCTGGGGTGAAATCGATTTTAGTAAATAAAATAGTATAGTATATAATTTGCGACTGATTTCGTATATGCTCGACAAGCTTGTGGCTATATTATTCTTCTGCATGAAATTACGAACAGTAAAATCTTCAATAAATGAAGCAATCACCTCAAACTGATTTTGTTCAATATCTACTTTATATCAATGTTTGCTCGATTTTTCTTCTAAATCATAGAAACAACCTGAATTGCTGAGCCTGAATCGAACTGCTATATTTTGTGTAACCGGTCATATTACATATATTTTCATACAACCAAATTGTACGTTGCATATAACCGCTACATATATATTGCTATTTTCATACATTGCTATTTTCACCTATGTTGCTATTTTCATTTTTAGCTATTTTCACATATCTATATTGCGTCTTGAATGGCGTTTGACCTTGAATATCCGCCAGAACGATTTTCAAATTTAACATCCTCTCTCCACCCTCGTCCAAAAAATTCAACAATCTGTGGAGGAGATATGTAGCCACTAGGACACAAGCATTGTAGTAGGCTGAGTCTTGTAATGGAATAATTCAGTTTAACTAAAATAACTATGATATAATATTATTTCAGCTGTGGAGCACATAAATTGATCAAAGTTTATACTTCTGCGTGCGATAGCTGCATATCATCAAGTTCGGCGGAAATATAATACACCGAGGTCGCATTACTAATTGAGTATATAATTATTACGAGTCGCATTATTGTAATTATCATAATATACCAACGGGAGACGAACTCTGAGTACCAATCAGACAGTAATGTTTGTGCAAAACAGCTATAGCGAACGACTGGATTAGAACCCAGAATCCTACAGACCAATCAACACACCATCCTGCCCAAACCACAAATTACATGCAATAACGTCATCAGAAACTTCGAAAGAGGAATTTTTTGTGGGGACAAAGATATCGTAGAATGGAAGATCAGAAGCTATGGCCTGGTGTTGGCGCGTAACTAGGAACTCGTTCAAGGAGAGGGCTTAAACCAACAGCTAAAATGCGAAAATGTCTAAATTGGGAGACGTGTTTGAGTAAACGAGTGTACCGTAATTCAAGCGTATCACAGACCGGTGTCTGGTGGCGGAGCCTCCTACTGCCCGGCTATGGATGTCAGAGGGCGAAGCCCCCAGCTGCTGGGCGACTTTTTGTAATTTTTTGGAAAAAAAGCTATTTTAATACCATTGGATCATATTTCGCACGTACTCTGAGCCATTTGGAAGTACTAGATTTTTAACATTTGAACCCCAATGGGAAAATTAAGTTGCTCAGTCCTCCTTTTGCTTGCAATTTAGGTCCAAACACGTTTAAAGTCTTGCAATTTGGGGTTAAATTTTGTAAGTGATTTTGCCCAGGAAGGGGGAAGTAAGGTACATTGACTCCTGCAATGTTATAGCAGTAAATAGCAATCCAGTCACATATTTTCCTGATAGATTATTGTTTTGTCATGAAAATAACCAGTTATAGGAGTACATATACGTCCAGGGGGCCCAGGCCCTCTCAATTCAAAAATTTTTTCAATGAGCATTCCCCTTAGTGTAGCTAAATTTTTTCAAAAGTATTTTGTTGCATAAAAACTGGCGAGATGGAGGTGAATTGTTATTCAAAAATGTACAATAGACAGTTACGCCTACAAGCCATGTTACTGCCTGAGCCGGATGTACATTGAGTTTGGCCCCTGGCACTTTGGGATTTTCGCAATATTTTCCTGCAAAATACAGGTGAAGACCAAAAAAAAAAGTCTTATCATTAGAAAGCGGGACCCCTGGCACTGTGCCATATGTTAAATCCGTCCCTGGTTATTGCATTACGTTCATAAAAAGGTAAGATGAGGGCCTCTGTTAGCAACTTTTAGGATAAAAACCCTTAATTTTACTCGAGTTATACGTTTAAATTGGTTGGCAAACCTTAAATAGAAGGGTCCCGGGCTCCCTGAAAAAGCATTATTGTTGGAGGCCCATTTAAATTGGAGGCCATTTAAATATTATTGTAAGGGGCCCATTGGCAAAAACTAAATTGAGGGGCCCGGGCTCCCTGGATCAATATTATTGCTGGGAGCCCATTTAAATTAGAGGTCATTTAAAGATTATTGTAGGGGGCCCACTTAAATTGGTTGGTAAAAATTAAATTGAGGGGCCCGGGGCCCCTGATCAATATTATTGTTAATTACTGCTGTACGCGTGTACTGCTGTACGCGAAGATACTAAAAGAAACTGAAACTGAAGAAACAATAGTATTTTTTGTGACATTTTTATCATTGGTAGCATTTCAGTTGGAGGGATCGGGCCCTCTAGGCCTCCCCCCCTGGTTACGCCTATGCTTTCGAATTTAAGTCTAGAAAACTGCAAAGAATAAAAGATGATATCCTGAAGTTTCTTTGGAGCTGGATTGAAAATAAAAATATTGCACAAGGAGACTATTTGGAGCTGGTTGAACTAACTATATTGTTTTTGGGAGGAGCAAACTTGGGTAACAAAACTTTTACTTTTAAGTCATCTGGTGCATTACACCACGCCAGGTGCATGGCCAAAGTAATCTACACTTTGAAAATTGCACTGTCTCAAACTCAGCTGGTAAAAATGGGGTTTGTAACTCAAAATACCCAGACAAAATCACTTCACTGGCATCTTTTCTTTCACTATTTGACGTAAAAAATCGGTGCAGTGCATCAGTTATAGCAGATGCACCGATTCATAACTTGAAACTGTGGAGTTAATTCGAATCCATGAAAAACACAGAACAAGAAAAGTTAGACAGCCACCTTCGGTATGTTTCTGATAGGCAGGTAGTTTTTTCACGATTTAGCAAAAAGCTTTCAGTGATGGAGAAAACAGAAATGTGGCGAAAACTAAAATCTCACAGACACTAAGGCAACGAAGGAACAATTGTTAAGGGCTTTGTAAAAATGCCAGATTTGACCTCTACCACCCATTTAAAAGATTTGACTGGTGCAGACTCTCAAACACTTTTAAAGCTTCTTCGGGCTGCTTCCAACTTTATTGATTTGCATCCTAAAACCTGGTCAAAAAATGCTGATTTTGTAGCAAACAAAGCAATGATCGAAAACCTACCTTCCGTAAATGATGCAGCAGAGAGAGCGTTGGCTCTTGTCACAAACTTCCAATTTTCTCCTGCTGCTCCAAAGCTGCATCGCAATAAAAAAGATCTGACAACTGTGCGCCATTCATTTCGTCAGAAGTTAAAGAAGCACGTGCAAAAGCAGCAACTTGAGCATAAACAAAGGTTAAAATTATGTCACAAACAGATCTTGAAAATCTTTGATCTTTTGCAATGGAACGTGAGAGGAGAATCGTTTTATCATTTGGTGCAATAGACTAATAAGTGATAAGATCACCCAAAACGAACTCAGCAATCTCCGAAAGAAAAAAAGCAACAAAAAAAACAAATAATACTGCATTTTGTGCTATTGTTGTGCAGAATTACATATAATTTGAGCGTCAAGTGAACTTCATGTAGTAAGTGAAACGCTGTTGTTCAGTGTTTATGTTTCATGTTTCCATATTTTATACACCGTCACATTGCAAAAAATTAGTTTGTTTGAAATTACACGTAAACCACTCATGTTAGCTCAATATGCTGTATCAAAGTGTGATATAAAATCTTATATTCTGCGTCCAATGAGCTTTTAATCACGTTTCTAGCTTAAGTAGTTTCCAAAATATGGCAGTTTTATTAGATTCAACTCAACTCAGAATTATTGCGCCCAACTCACTTACACTTCAATAAGACAAATCACATATCGATTCATCTATAAAATTAACAAGGAAAGGACTGGGAGACTGCGAAGGGACCGTTAGGTCTTCTAGTCAAGCAGCCACCTTATATTGGTTGGCAATTTGCCACTTAGATTCAAATAAGAGCTAATAGTATTTGGATGTTTCTTGCAACTTGTGTTGCTTTACATCAACATTTCAACCAAACTTTTTGCATTTGAATTTTAGTAATTTGCAATTAGCTGGTCTTTGTAATTAGATTTGAATTTTCGGAAAGTATTTTTCCTTACATCAGAAGGAATATTGTTCCAAATAATAACGCCTTTATATTTGATTGAACGTTGCAATCGGAATGTTTTACAAAGAGGAGTGCAATAATTGCAACCAGTCAGTCGTCTTCTAGTGTCTATTGTTTGGATTTGATTCAAACCAACAAAATAATTGTGGAAGTTCAAAGGAAGTTTGTTATTGAAGTGTCGATGAAGGAATTTACCTATTTCAAACTTGACTAATTTGTTTATTTTGAGGATTTTTAGTTTCTTATATGCTGCAGTACTGCTCTGCCAATGGCTTAAGCCTTCGATTAATTTTATTGCTTTATTTTGAAGTGTTTGTAAAGGATTTAGGTAAGTAGAAACTGTAGAAGACCAGGCAGAGATGCAGTAAATTAGATGAGGGCGAAAGAGTGTATTGTACAAAAGAAGTAGATAAGTTTTTCGTAAATAGTGTTTGACTTTGAACATTACACCTAAGGTTCTGGAAAGCTTAGAATAGAGGAAGTTGTAATGAGTTTTGAATGTAAGGTTGTCGTCTATTTGTACACCAAGATATTTAACAGATTTAGAAAGATTAATTTTGAAGCAGTCAAAGAGAATGGTCAAGTTTTGGTAAGAAGCTTCATCATTGCTTTTTGGCGATATTATCAAGGCTGAAGATTTTTGAGAATTAATGCGCAATTTGTTAGCAGTTATCCATTCAGAAACAATTTTTAAGTCGGAGTTAATTATCACTTGCAAGTATTCAGGTTTTGGCGAACTAAAACAAAACAAGTATCATCTGCAAACAATCGAGGTGCTACTGATGTGCAATTGATTAAGTCATTGATGTAAATTAAAAATAGTAATGGGCCTAAAGTTGATCCTTGGGGAACTCCCCAGTTAGATGTATATAATCTTGATTCGTCATCCAAAGCAACAAATTGCTGTCTATTTTGTAAATAGAATTCAAACAGATTTTTAGCAATGCCTCTGATACCGTAATGTTCAAGCTTTGCAATCAGTATATTATGGTCTACAGTGTCAAAAGCTTTTTGGATATCGAGAAATATTAATCCAGAATATTTTTTCTCATGGATGTTATCATAAACTAGAGTTGACACATCAGTTACAGCATGCATGGTGGAAAGTCCTGGTCTAAAGCCATACTGGGTAGGTGCTATTATTGAGTGCATACGTATAAAAATATCGAGTCTTTTATAAAGCAATTTTTCAAAAATTTTGGCAAAACATGACAGCAGTGAAATTGGACGGTAATTATTTGGATTATGTCTACTGCCTAATTCGTAAACAAGTATCACTTTTGCTACTTTTAAAACTTCTGGGAAAATCCCTAGTGTAATCGAGTGATTGACGAGCACAGAAAACAATTCAGAAATTACAGGCCCCGCTAGTTTAACAAAAAAAGGAGGGATATTATCAAAACCACTACTTTTTCTTAGATTTAGTGAATTGATTGTGTTAAAAATCTCGCCCGGTTCAGTAGGCTGCAAGAATATTGAGTCAGAAATGGGTCTATTAAGAAATCGTTTAAACGAGTCGGCCGACGTAGGATTGTCTTTGACAATTTTTGAAGCTATAGTACTGAAATGATCACAGAATTATTGGGCAATGAGTTTTGGATCATGCGTAATCTCACCGCTGACTTTTAATGTTTTAGGACATTGTTTGTTTTTTTTTACTGGACAAAAGAGAGTAGAGTAAATCCCATAATTTGCGACCGTCACCTTTGCAGTTTTCCAACTCGCTATGAAAGTATAGTTTTTTAGCCAGACACTTTACTGTAGTGAGCTTATTTGCATAAGCCTTGTACAACGTTTTTGCGATTTCACTGCCACCAATAAAATGCGTTTTATATATTTTTTGCTTATTTTGAATTGAAGCCAAGATTCCTTTCGAAATCCAAGGCTTGTGGGCAAGTTTACTTCGCTTGCGCAATAACAATTTGAATGGAGCATTTTTGTCCAATACTTTTGTGAATCTATCGTGAAAGTCATTAATCACAATATTAAAATTATTTTCATCAACTTCAGAGAGAGAATTAAGGAATTCGGAGAAGGAAACTACTAGATCATTTTTGAATGTGGTTGGCGAAAAGTTACTTGTATCTCTTAGCTTGATTCTTTTGCATCTTTTAACTTTGGGTTTATTTTTATCCCTAATAATTACATACAGTATGTCATGTAGTGGTCACTTAAGTCGTCGGTTCTAATAATTCCCGGGATTAGCTTGTGTGACAAATCATTAGTAATGATATGATCGATGGTGATTGCAGATGTGTCCGTTACCCTAGTGGGTTGGGTTGTTAATGGAAAAAACACTAATTAGTCCGTCTAAATAATTCTGTGCAAGAGTAGAACGATTAAATTTATTAATGTCAAGATTTACGTCGCCTAGTATATACGTAGTTGTGCTAGCAAAAGGTTGTTCATCCAAAGCCTCGTCTAATTCCAAAATTTTTTTTTTTTTAGCATGTGTTGGGATGTCTATACAAAACAATGACATTTATGATAGAGTTCGTACAAGGTTCTACAACGTTCAACTGAATATCTTCACATTCCTCAATCCCAAGCCAGTTATGTTTTACAGCACGATAATTTAAGTTATTGAAAATATAAACACCAACACCTCCGGCGGTTTTGCGAGGATTGGTGAGGAGCAAATCGTATCCTGTAAGCTCAAGATTGCTAAGCAAGCCATCCGATTTAACTCAAGATTCAGAAAGACAAATTATATCAGGTTTAAGATCCAAATTTGCAATAATTTCATTCTAAGATTCATACTGTTTTTGTAAAGACCGTATGTTAGCGTGCAATATAAACAATTTAGATTTGTTTTCCAATTCAAATTTCGAATTTAATTCACAATATTTGCTGGTGATAATGTTTTCGGTAAAAGACCTAATTAAGTTATCACAGTGATTTTCAACGTCGTTAAGAGTAGCAACTTGACTCGAACCCAAATATTCTAAAAGAGCTTCGTAATGTTTGTTGGGGTGTTTTGGTATGCCATTGGCAAAGAAGGCCATTAAATTAAGTGTCAGTTAAACGCAAAGACAAAAATGAAAAATAATACACTATACATAAGCGTAGCGGTCTACTGAGCATTACAACATCAATTGCATAAAACTAGTTGGCGCTAATTACAATACGCCTGAGCTTGGTTAAGCACTTAAAATGTCTGAAAGGAAAACTGTTAGTATTCACACCATATTAATTTAAGTTAACGCTAATGCATACTAAATTACTTAACAAGAATTTGTAGGAGTGAAGTTAACCAGAATGTAATGAAAAGCAATTTTTTATCTTTCACACCATTAGTTTTGAAGTTTACTGTAAAACAATGCAATGTGATTTAAAAAAATTAATGTTACTTCAGAATAAAGAAACTAATCTAGCAGTGCGTGTAAATACTTCAAGTATACTATCCATTTTTGCTCATCTATTACTTAAATAGCAGTACTATAACAAACAGAATTTTTTCCGTTGAAAACCAGTCGCAAAAGTATACGAGGTATGTCTCGTTTCCGCTTATTCAAGCCACAACAAGTTTAGATCAACAGATACATTAGTCACAATACCACACCAATGTGAAACACATTTAAACAATAATCTAGTCCGAATAGTATTGACAATTGAGTTACACACATCCGCTTTCCGACTGAGAACTGGACACATACTCGTTTACAGACTTGGAACTTTCCCCTGAGTCAGGACGTCTAGATGTGTTTGGTGGCGGGATTTTTTCGTTATCCACGAATAAACAATACTGTCCTTCATCGATTCGCCAATAAGCTTGTTTTTTTTTTCTTTTCGGGCTTTATTGAAAGAGGGAAGCAGCAACTTTTTCTGGTTTAGGAAAGTCTTGGGCAAGTGTTCTGTTATATAGATAGTTCGGCCCTGCTTGCCGTTTGTCAACTTACCATCATGGAAGAGGTTAGCGTTGTATGCTTTTAGGTTCTTACATGACGATAAGATTAGCTGCTAGTCGAAAACACTGCCAAGTTTGACGATAACTGGTCGGCATACTTGGTGTCCTTGATTGAAGAGAAGCCGCTGTGGAAGCCGATGATTATCGATTACTTTTATTTGTGACCTAGAAATTTTTAGACCATTTTTAGACACCAGAAATTGATCGAACTTCTCTAACGTAGATTGTTTGGTTTCCCAAACCTCTTCTATTGATTCTTCGATACCGTGTACTAGCAAATTTAGTCTTTTGCAATATGCTTCTCGAGCGACTTCGTCTTGCTTAGCATTAGCTCGTTCTTGTTCAAGTTGCTCAACTCGTAGTTTTAATCTTTTAAAAGGATCAACAGAAGCTTTATTATCTAGAGCTGACTTTAGTTCGTCATACTTTTCGTTTAGATCTTCGAAAATTTCTTCAAACTTTTTGTTAAATTTTTGTTTCCATATTATCCAACCTTTTTAGAATAATATCCAATTTCCTGTTCTATATTCTTCGAAGGGGCCATTTTAAACTATAGAAAATCGAGCACTTCTGCTTAACTAGCACTTCAGCAGAATTTTAAATCACGCACCAATTTTTCAATTTTCAACACTCAACTAGACAGCAATGCGCAGTTTTTAGCTGTGAAAAAACATCCGCACGCTAGAACGCTTTGCATCGAAATTGAACGCTTTGCATCAAAATTGCAACTGGGTACCAGAACTATGTAGCAAAACTATGTAGCTTCCCACCAAAACTACGTAGCAACTGGGCGATTGTATGTCGTGTGAAGTGCTTGGTCATGGAAACCTAAGCCGTTGTTGTTCAGTGAATCATGTACTTCCTTGGCTCACAGAGATAACATCGAGCTGGTATGACCTGGCCGGATATTTCACACGACCTACGTGCTATTTTTGTTTGTGTTTTAGTATATAAACGCTACTTATGCATTATAAACATCTAACTAGTTCATAAAGAGAAAATATTTACTTGGCGTACGAATCTAGGACTCACGTTCGCTCTCACAACTATGAGGAAACTTCTAGGACGTCAAACGATGCTCGATTTTTTAAAAATTTTAACATGTGTTTTCTCACCTAAATGCTCCATTCTGCCAAGTGATAGCAAAATCGGAGTAGCTTGTTTTTTTTGTACACCCTATTGTGGATATTGGTGCTTTATAACAGTTGTGGTTTAGTAGCATCATTACAAACTTACATGAAAGCACAGATTATATGAATGCTATGTGGATTTTTTAAATGTTGGTTTATTGAAACAGAACCAGCATTTCTACAGCGACAGCAGGCGCCTGGTATCACTGCAGAAGCACTCAAAAATTAAACTTACAAAAACAGAAATAAAATTTTGCAATTCGTATAATATAACAGCACAGATCTACCATAAAATGCAAAATACTTATGCACTAAAGGAAATAAACAATATGAATTTCTTAGTCACCCGTGCTGCGAGAAAAGGTAATTCCAAAAGTGTTTTTAGAATTAACTGCTCTAAAATCTTAATAAATTTTATTATTTTATGTTATTAAATATTACATACAACCAACCAAAAAACACAATCAAGTATTGGATGCGGTGGAGAAAAATCAAGATTAAAAGCAAAATGAAGGATTTTATGATAAATAATGAGCATTAATGCCCATGTAACTTTGCGCCACCCAAGTCAACTCTGAATGATACAGAGTAAGTAAGCTTTTTCGAGTAATTTCAAGTGTTTACGCATCACTCATCCTGCACGAGCAGCACGATGCCCTGGCTGCTACATCTTTCACCTTGCATTTGCATTGCAAGTTTAACGAAATTAGCTACTTAATTTTATTCACTTTGTTCCGTTTTACACTTGCCGTGGTTACATACGTGCATATTTTCTTTTCAAAAAGACGGGGAAAAATTCCAAAGCGTGGTTGTTTTCAGTGCAAAAGCTGACAAGCGGCGTGTTTGAAGTTTTGTTGCAGCAGCTTACTTTCGCACCGCGTAAGTGAACCATTGCGAACCATAGCCACTCCTCCGCCGACTCAGTTTTGCGAGAATCACTGGCACGCAGTTTCAACGTGTAAGCGACTTTTGCGAGTTGCAATCGTATGCGAGCATCGCGTTAAAATCTCACCCGTGTGAGTGACTGTTGCGATTTGATTTTTTTTGGGGGGCATGTCCGGCGATATCTCTCAGACAAAATCTCACGTGAATTTTGCGCCGTGTAAGTGACCTACGCGATTTGAAAAAAGAAAAAGGCAAAATGTCGATTCTCGTAGCTAAAAGTCGCTCATGTGAATGCAGCTTTATAAAGGCTGGTTATAATAGCAGCTTTGCATAGTTTTGTTAATAGCAATTTAAATTGTGCGTTTCAGACTATATATTAAGTATATGGCCGAAAGTGTTTATAATCGTGTCAGATATAACAATGACCAGTAAATAGTGGTTGTGCAAAAGATTCTATTCCAACTCCTCCATACTTGAAGCCAGCAGAATCATATCCGGTGCTTTCGAGAATCACAGCTATACTTGCGACAGCTTGTTTTCGTATTTTATATTTAAATAAGATATTCTCATAAATGAAATTAAATCTGTTGCAATGAACCCTATTACCTCCTGTGTTTAACCAGTTATTAATTATTGAATTAGAATGATTTTAATATTTTGATTTAGTCACAACAATATCAGCTCACGAACTTACTACGTCATCCTTAAATAATATGCGCAAAAACATAAACGCTAATGATATTATATGGATTTTGAATTTGGTTTAAGTGGAAACAACAAAATCGCTAAAATATTTGAAATATTGCAGGTTATTCGTCGAAATGCTGGGTACCAGTACTGGCGCTGCTGGCAATTTTATTAGTTGGTCTTTTTGTTCTGGTAGTTTTGATGATAATACCAAAGCAAAAACTGCAACCATCAAATAGCCCAAACATCGATGATTCTAGCAAGTATTTTGTTTCACTTTTGTAGTATTACACTAGACGAATAAGATAGTGACAATGTTCCTTTGAGATCGAAATCCTGCAGCAGTATTTGAAAATTCAATTTTTAAATTTAGTTGATTTTAGCTGATTTTGTGACAACGCTTAATGCTACCGTGGTATGATTAACAATTTTAATATGAAAAAAGTTCAATATGCTAAAACTTTTCCAAAGGTATCAAAATGAACCCGCTACTTCAGTTATTTGCGAATTTATTTTTAGACATATGGTTTATATTTCTCCGAAGTAATTGCATGACAATTCAAAACATTTGCAGCTTTGTTTTATATTTTTTGCAACTATTTTCTTAGAATAAATACAGTGATAATGTTATATATATAGAAAGTCGATTTTCAATGCTGAAGTTTTGACGCTAAACAAAATAAATCGCTTAACTCAAATTCAATTAAAATTTGTTCAAAAATAACATCTGAAAAATTAATGTGGCTAGAGTAAGAAAAAAATTTTCAAAATTTGAAGTTTGTTGAAGCCACTTCACCAAAATTTGGTCATTTATTGGCCCATAATTAACTTCAGTTACGTCAAAAGATGTTTTTTGTGATGTAATCACTTTGACTTGGGCATATGACTCTGATTAAAAAAACAAAGTAAACCTATGTGCAAAATTTGAATTGTCCGTGACATCATCGCTAAAATGAGATCAGTTTTGCCAAAGTCGGTCGTGACGTCACTATGAGGACGTCATCAACTCAACACTAATTTTTCCGAAACATTTTGGTGAACAACAACCAGCATGCCAAATTAAAAAAACATTAAAAATTTCGGTAGTTCTCGTTTTCTATTTACGTTCACTTGTATTTTGAATAAGTTTATACGCTTTTTTGGTGGGGTAAGTTGCAGTAATCATCGCTTCCACACTTCTAATAATGATTTGCAATGCTTTGTAACTTATAGGTCCAGTTGCATCATACACATGCCCTCCATTAGCTCTACCGAAGAACGCGATACAAAACTGTACGGACCAGGATAATGTTGGGTCAGTGTGCCATTCCACATGCAACGCCGGGTTTGAAACAAAAGTAAGAGTCATAATAGTTTAACGTCAAAACATCACAACGTAGCAATTCAAACAAGCAAACGTTGAAGCATCACAATTAATTATCATTAGGGCCATTTTTATGTTGATCTAAAAATTAATTTTACTTTATTTTAGCTAAATTTTGACTTTATTTAACTTAAACTGTTTTAGGAGTATTGGGCTCCGAATTTTGATTTTAAAAATATGATTTGTAATTCGCACTTCACGTAAGATGAAAAAGTTAACCTTCTTTGCTTAACAGTTTTTAAAGCGAAATCTCAATTAGTCAATTAGTCTCAATTTGTCAAGTAGTCAATTAGTCAATTAGTCATTTAAATCGAAATCTCAATTAGTCTTGTGATTAAAGTAACTATAAGCTATGCAGGACAAAAAGCTAAAGTGCAACTATTGCAACTACTGTATTTGCTGAAGTTTGAATCGCAAAAGTTCTTTTAAACATGCATAAAACTGCTTATAATGTTTCATTGGTGCTAAAATATCCAGAAAAATAAAGAAAAAAACTATTTTTGTTGTTTTGAAAAAGAATTTTTGATCACATACAATTTTGACCTAACCCAAGATTATAGCTTAATTTTGACTTAAAAAATTTGCCTAAACCGACTCCGGAGCATCCAAAATCAATGTTGGTTTACGTTTATTGATACAATGAGGCCCGAAAAGAAAATTGACTTTATTGACTTTTGCAGGCCCTTATTATTATCAATATAACAATTTAGTCATGAAGTGTTATAATATGAATGCGTTTGAAGAGAGTTTGCTGAGTTGAATTGTCCAGGATGGCATACTTTTGCATTTATCAAATCCAAATGCTTTTTTTTCATTTGTAAATATTCAATTTATTGGTGAGAAAAAGATCTTCATAATTATCAAGTAACCAGATTGCTCAAAGTAATCAATCAGAGGTGAAATCCTCGAGAACGCACTATTTTTGAATTGTTGAAATTTTGTAGATCGCCTGAAAAAAAATTTTATAAGGCGTTTTTTACTGGAGAATGCCTGAAAAAAATTTTGAAGACCTTTTTTTTTGGAGAACACTTGCGCTTGTGTCCTTGGTCCTTGGTCTTGGCCTCGAGCATTCCTGTACTTGGCCTCAAGAGGGCCTGTCCTCGGAAAGGCTGTCCTTGGTCTCGGTTTTTTTTTTTTGTGTTCTTGACCTTGGCCTAGAGCCTTATGTTTTCGACTCCACCTCTGTAATCAATCATACATAAAAAAAACAATATTAATTGGTTGAGTTAGAAAATTTTCTTTCTTTCTTTTGCTTTTATAGAATTACCAAAACGGGTCAATATCTCTCTTTACTGTAGCAAAGCCTTTATAGAAAATTATCAGAAAGCTATGAAGTTAAAAATCGGTTGCCAAGAAAAAAGCATTCGTATAATCTTACATTTATTGTCTAGGCTATAAATTATCACACAAGTAGCTTTTACGGATGGTTAAAATGATAGAATCAATAGAAATACTATAGGGTGCATTTTTAAAATCAATGTTTGCATCCTGCTTTGCTTTCTATTTATTAACAGCTGTTCCACTTTCGTTTGACTAGAATCTAGATTAGATCTATGCAATACTTTTGCGTGGAAGTACCGCTACTGAAACTAACGCGGTGCTGGAATCGAAGATTAAATTTCCAACCAAAAATTTTGATTGGTATAACATGTCTTGAGTTGTACTTTTATGTTTTATTATTTTAAAAAATTTTTTAGTTAAAACATGCCTATGGTAGGCTCAAAAAGCTGCTTGATTGTTTATTTGCATCGTTATCAACGCTTTTCATTGTAAATTTTAGAGTTCAAAAAACGCAACGTGTTTGTCTTCGCTCGAGTGGTCGTCTGACTTGTCAGAATGCGGATGCCCAAAGTGCTATACTGGTCCGCAATGTCAATACTCAACAAGCTGGAAGCTATTGAACAACCAGATTGTCCACAGAGCATTTAGTAACTTTGGAGTAAGCTCATAATTATGGAAAAATGAAATTATTAAAAAAACGACTTCAACTGAATAGTTAATATATGCTTTTTTTATAAGAACAAGTAAATTTTAAGTTGAGGCTGGCTTTTCCTAATTTTTTGCCTGTTTTTAGCCTCATTTGTTTTTAAATTCGGAAGCATCGATATCAATTATGGCGACCATGTTTGCAATACTGTCTTATTCCCAATGCTCTGTTTGTCTGATTAAACGCTTTTTTGTTGTTTTTGCAGCATCATAAAAATGTCAAAGCAAAAAAGCAAAAATTTTCATTTGAATGAAAGGCAAAAAGATTTTAAGCTGTCTGCGCTGTGCGCAACAGCAGTCTCGAGTCTCAGAATTGTTGCTAGTTTGCTTGTAAATGCCAGAAAATCACTCAAATTTTATCGTTTTAAATCGGTACAGAATTTAGTTTTTTTTATTTCAAATTTATTCTTTTTTAGTTGTTCTTAATGTACATTTTTTTTGATGAGCCTGGCATTGTTTCTAGTATGTTCTTAAATTTTGAACGAAAATGAGCCTCGTGTTCTGATAAAATTGTTGCAATTAAAAAAGTACGTTTATAATTATCAGAAATTAATGAGTAAAATTGGTAAGTTATAATAAAGTATAACTGCAATAGCGCAATAATGATTGAATACTTTTTTACTTTAAGACGCCCTTAAAATAAAAGTCACAAAATTTAAACAGGCTAAAAAATATTACATCAATTTAAAACTAATCTTAACATGAAACAGATCCACAGCCAAAAAGTGGCTACACCAGAATTAACAAGATCTTTACTTTAAAGGTAGGGCTCAAAGGCAAAATATTAAATCGATTGTAGAAACAATTTTTTAACTAAATAAATCTGTTACTTTTATTGTAACTAAATACTGTAATAACAAAATCGAGCAGAAACAAAACCTCAATTGAATCAGTCAGCAGTTTATTAAGTACAATCAATTTCGTACTCAAAAGGGCATCTTTAGTTACTTTTAAGCTGCATTTACACGGGCGACTTTTTTGCGACGCGATCAGAAGATTTTTTCCGCGTAAAAATCTCTCTCGCTGAGTAGTTACTCACAAGAGGTGAGACTCGCTTGCCGCCGTCGCGTTTGGCAAGAATTGCGCCGTGAAAGTAACACCTGCGATTTGCGACACCGATTATATTTTGCGCGACTCGATGCAAGTATCATTCTCGCTCGTGATCACTTACTCAAGGGCGATTTCAACGTTTCGAGAGTCCCAAGGCAAAGTTGCGCTCGTGTAAACAACAAATCGTAAGCAATTGATGAGTCGCCCGGGCATAGCACAATGCACAAATGCTTTGCGAGTCGCTGGCTGTGATTATTCTAAATTTACTTCATAAAACATTGCGGTCATAGTATGAAACCGTCTGTAATGCTTTTACCGCATTTAATTATGATTTCGAAACTAAATTTACTTCATATTAGTTTAAAACGTAAAAGAAATAATTTTCTTGTGGATGCTGGCATTGGTCTACTGCAGATACGGCAATCAAGAGCTGATAACTGTGAAGCTAGTCATTAATCAAGCAGAATTTTACAGTAACTCTTTATAAACCAAGTCGTACACACGTAACAAAACATTAATAGCATTTAGCTTTTATACTACTGTAAATAAGCAATTTTGTTATCGCTAATATTCTGACCCAACAAAAACAAAAGTTAAAAATCTGAGAGCCCTGGAATAGCTAAGACGACGAATTCACAATAATGGCATTTGGATGATTTACTTATTTTGAAAATGGAGGTTCTAGCATTATAGGCTCACAACACCCTATGCTCGCTTGTTGGATGCTACATCTTGTATACATTAAGTACTTCCCACTGTTTTTTTTTTGGCTAAAAACATGTAAGCGTTTGTTTTTTTTTTACTGACCCGAGATTGCTAATGGGGGTATCGGGATCTCTTGGGGTTAAAATAAACACAGTTATGTGGAGAAACACAACAGCGGCTGCTCGGCAGTGTAATTAAGCATTAATTTCATGAAAATGCTGTTTTTGATCAAACCATGATCTCAACTTTGGTTTCACCATTCTTTAAATTTGTGTGGTTTTACGGTGCATTTAAACTGGAATAACGCTAAAAACCAAATATATAAGTCCAAAATAATTAAGGTGGGACCCACTCAGGTCAAGCTTGAGACCTGTGACTGGCTGAGTGTAAAAATTTAACGTCCTTCCTCCACTACAACCAAATTTGACTGACTTCAACAAAGAAGTTATAGCTCGAAAATTCAAGAAAACAGTTTGAAATAGTTGCGCAACAGATAATTGTATGCAGCAGAAAAGGCGCGATAAATCGCTTAATCGATGACATCACGCTTGTTTTGTAGCATTACATCATTGGAAATCCTTAGCAGCCAAGTATACACGAAAAGCCAAATGCAGCAAAGCGAGTGTTCGAAACCAGGTATAAACAAGAAAACAAAAGCGAAGTTACACTTCCCCTAAAAATGGGTAGTCTAGACATTTTTATAACACTAAGTCGCGAAAGTCATATTCAAAGAACACACAAAGACGAAATTTAAACAGAGCAAATCTAACGCATAACATGTACAATAAGATACAACTACAGCACTGCAAGCTACAGCAGTGGTACCGTTTCAATTAACATCATCTATGAACAATATTAACAAATGCAAAACACACAATCATGTACTCGAAAGTCATAGCATTGCATTTACTCAGCAAAGTTACGACATGCAGTACTCGCCAACTCGTAGGCCAAGTAGCTCTTGAGCACAGCACAAACTTAAGATGTCTTTAGTGACAAGAGACGTTGCAACGTGCGTTTTTTAACAAATTCATTGATTTCAGAAACATAATTTCAGCACAGACAGCAAAGATACAAATGTAAAATATGCGCGAAACATCAACAGTTATCACGACTAAATTTAAACAGCACGTCACGGCATAGTGATTGTCAATCAATGTTGCAGGACTCATTAGAGATTTTGTGTACAGGATCAGGTTTATGAGAATAAAGAATCGGGTGAGATTGTCACAGAGAGAAGATACAAGCAGCACAGCATAAGAGCAAAGAACTGCACCCAAGCACAATTTATGGCCAGAAATGCTTTCATGATATATGATATCAACTGCATCAATGTGCCGCAAGGAGACAGTATAAGATCCAGAAAAGGTTGCAGTATAAAGCAATCGTTCAACTAGGGATGGGTAAGAATCCAAACTCAACCCAAGGGCATAGATGGAACTTCTAGAAGTCAACAACTCTGGTCTAGGATTGGCGGTGATCAAAATAAAAGTGTAATCTTGCAATGGACCACGACCATTATCCGTTGTAGAAGCAGAAGCTAAGAAACCTGGATCAAACCCAAAGGCAGGATGAGCGGAATCTAGGATACCAAGAATAAGCCTTTGACTGAGACAGATTATGAACCCAGGAGGACCAGGGACCAAACCAGGATGGAAAGCGGCAAACTTGGTGTATATGAAAACAGATATCGTACTGCAGTGAGAAAACTCATCGCGTAATTCAGTAAGCAGACCCAGAACAAGTCTAGATTCAAAGAGGGCAGAAAATATAATGCTGAAAAGATACAGACCACGAGATGTAGAAATATACCACAGAAAGGCAAGATTGAAATCAGATGGAGTGAGATAGACAGAAAATAAAAAAGGAGTAGTATAGCCCGCAGAACTCACGTCAAGGTCTGGACTAATCAGAAATCCCGAAATTGAACGTTCTAAAACTTAAGCAACTTGTGAGATGAATTGCGCGTGAATGGAGGCATGAACAGAATTCAAAAAGACCCAGAACGTCAAAATATCAATCACTGGAAATCCAAGAATTGGATCAGCATGGGTAATGGACTCACTAAACTCAGGGATATGGAGTGATTCCAGAAAAAACAGCAACACAGTCGGTGCAGTACTTGTGACCAAACACGTACGAGAGATGTACTCTGTATACACTAACACATTGACTGAACCCGAAAGGGTCAAAGACTTAGCAGTAGGAGAAGCAGGTACCAAATCACACAGAGCAAAGTAACCGAGAAACGTAAGGTTATAGACCAAACTCAGGAATAGCAGAAACACAGAAGCTGAGGGATCAGAATCAGTATCGGCAGGAGACCCAGCAGTGGGGGGATCAGGACCAAGGTCAACCAGGGCAAAGAACTCAGTGACTGGGGGACCAGGACCGAAATCAGTTAAGGCAGGAGACCCAGCAGCAGGGGGACCAGGACCACAATTAGCAAAGGCAGGAGACCCAGCAGCGGGGGGACCAGGACCAAGGTCAGATAAGGCAAGGGGACCAGAGGCTGGGGTTCCAGGACCGAGATCAGCTAGGGCATGGAATCCAGTAGCTAGGCAACCAGACACAAGATCAGTCAGAGCAAGATATCCAACAGTCGGAGGACCGGGACCGAGGCCAAAATCAGCTAGGCAAGGGACCCAGTAGCTGAGGGACAAGGATCGACTAGAACAGGGGACGTAAAAGCTGGGGGACCAGGACCGAAATCAGTTAAGGCAAGGGACCCAGTATACTCGAGGGCATGGACTGGACTCAGGGATTCAGTAACCGGACCAACATGCAAAAGAGGCCCAGTATACTCGAGGGCATGGACTGGACTCGGAGAGTCATTGGCCGGAGATTCAGTAACCGGACCAACATGCAAGAGGGACCCAGTATACTCGAGATCATGGACTGGACCCGGAGAGTCATTGGCCGGAGATTCAGTAACCGGACCAACATGTGAGAGGGACCCAGTATACTCGAGATCATGGACTGGACCCGCAGAGTCATTGGCCGGAGATTCAGTAATCGGACCAACATGTGAGAGGGACCCAGTATACTCGAGGGCATGAACTGGACCCAGAGAATCATTGGCCGGAGATTCAGTAACCGGACCAACATGTGAGAGGGACCCAGTATACTTGAGGGCATGGACTGGACTCGGAGTGTCATTGGCCAGACAGTCAGTAACCGGACCAACATGTGAGAGGGACCCAGTATACTCGAGGGCATGAACTGGACCCGGAGAGTCATTGGCCGGAGGTTCAGTAACCGGACCAACATGTGAGAGGGATCCAGTATACTCGAGATCATGGACTGCACCCGCAGAGTCATTGGCCGGAGATTCAGTAACCGGACCAACATGCGAGAGGGACCCAGTATACTCGAGAGCATGAACTGGACCCAGAGAATCATTGGCCGGAGATTCAGTAACCGGACCAACATGTGAGAGGGGCCCAGTGTACTTGAGGGCATGGACTGGACCTGGAGAAGTCAAAGACTCAACATTGCCCTGGGTGGCTTCGGGTTGATCGAACAAAGCATCCGATTTCTGATCAACCTTTTTTATGGCAATGCAAGCATTGAAGCGACGCATTCTCTGTTTCGCTCTCATTTTAATCCCTTTTAACTCAGAAATGCTCAAAGCAGCATCAGCTCGCATACACTTGAAGCTATGTTTTAAAAAGCGGCGGCTAAAAGAGTTGGAAAAGAATCGAAGTTTAATAGTAGAAGCAGAGTTAGAGAAATAATTAGAAATTTGCGTTATACTATCACCAAAAACACAGTAACCTAATCTAGAAGCATCACAGAACCATTCAATTACATGCTCTTTGAATTCTTTGTGATATGCACTATAAATCAATTGAATAGCTTTCACACGTAGTTGTCATCAACGACGTTAATTCGTGATATAGTTCATTAATCTCGGATAACAGTGCATCAAGTTTGCTAATATTTGGGTCATGTAACGACAAAATTTCCCAAGCCAGCAAATAGTTTTCATCTAACTCATCTTGCAATTCGTCGATGAAAACCTTTTCATCAAAACTTACGTTCTTAATAACCATAACGTCAAAAGTTCAAACTGATGCAATAGCGCAAACAGATGTAAATCAACACTACGAATCTTTGAAGCAACAACGCTGTTTCGAAAAGTAACAATTTAGTGAATCGAAAAAACGTAGTTTTGGTTGGAACTGTTAATTGGATGACTTCAAAAAGTTGGTAGAAGAATAACTTGATTGTTGTTGAAATTGAATTTTCAGCTGCAAGTCATCGCAGCTTTGTAGCCAGCACCAGCAGAGTGTAAAGCATCGAAACTTTGTAATTGCAGGGGAAAGATCTTGAAAGAAACACTTGAAAGAGGACAATAGTCCGGTAAAATAATTATTCTTAAACTTGAGCAATAGCTCGGGGGACAAAAGTCCAAAATAATTAAGGTGGGACCCATTCAGGTCAAGCTTGAGACCTGTGACTGGCTGAGTGTAAAAATTTAACGTCCTTCCTCCACTACAACCAAATTTGACTGACTTCAACAAAGAAGTTATAGCTTGAAAATTCAAGAAAACAGTTTGAAATAGTTGCGCAACAGATAATTGTATGCAGCAGAAAAGGCGCGATAAATCGCTTAATCGATGACATCACGCTTGTTTTGTAGCATTACATCATTGGAAATCCTTAGCAGCCAAGTATACACGAAAAGCCAAATGCAGCAAAGCGAGTGTTCGAAACCAGGTATAAACAAGAAAACAGAAGCGACGTTACAGATGGGAAAAATGTTTGAAATTGATGGAAGCATATGTTGAAAAATAAATAAATAAATAAATAAGCTTCTATCTGAATTATAAGTCCTTATGCTGAAAAATTCACTTTATTTATTGAATGACCCTCATATGAAATGCTATCGATTTTTCACTGTTGGGTTAATTGAAACAGAACCAGCATTTCTACAGCGAGAGCAGACCCCTGGTATCACTGCAGAAGCACTCAAAAAGTAAACTTACAAAAACAGAAATAAAATTTTGCAATTCGTGTAATTTAACAGCACTTATCTCCTACAAGATGCAAAAGACTTATGCATTTTTAAGGAAATAAACAATATGAATTTATCAGTCACACGTGCTGTGAGAAACGGCAATTTCAAAAGTGCTTTTAGGATTAACTACATAAAAATATGCCGATAAATTTTATTATTTTATGTTATCAAATAGTACATACAAACAAACAAACAAAAAACACAATCAGAAATGGGTTGCGGTGGAGAAAAACCAAGCCCAAAAAGTAAATGACAAAGTTTTGTAATACTTATGAGCCAGCTTGGCTTTGCTCCACCCAAGCCAACTCAAAATGATACCGAGTAAGTAAGCTTTTACGAGTAATATCAATTGTTTACGTATCACATATTGTGTACGAGAAGCACAATGCCCTTGCTGCTTCATCTTTCACCTTGCATTTTCATTTCAAGGTGCAACGAAATTAGCTGCTTAATTGTATTCACTTGCATTCCGTTTTGCACAAGCGTTGAGTACATACGCATGTATTTTCTTTTCCAAAAGACGCAAAAAATTCTGAAGCGTGATTGTTTTCAATGCAAAACCCGACAAGCGGCGCCTTTGAAGTTATTCTGCAGCAGCAAAGTCAAACCAGCAAGACTCGTTTTGAAATTATCTCAAACCGCGTAAGTGAATCAGTGCGATTCCGACTCTTCCGCCCCGCCGACTTGGCTTTGCGAGAATCACTGCCGGACAATCTCAACGCGTAAGTGACTTCTGCGAGTTGCAATCGTACGCGAGCATTGCGTTAAAATTTCACCCGTGTGAGTGACTGCTGCGATTTAATTTTTTTGGGAGCGTGTCTGGCGATATCTCTCCTACAAAATCTCATGCGAATCTTGCACCGTGCAACTTATGGAAATTGATATTGATGATGGATAAAGGAGGATGGAGGAAGACTTAATTGTTGCGCTGATCTGATTCCTGACTGCGGAAGTGTACAGCAGCCATCATTAAGCCCGCAATCGCTCTTTTTAACAGTAATTTTGATCAACAGTCAAACTTTAACAACTGTAACAACTCTTAAGGTAAGAGCTCTAACTGTAAAAACTTAATTTAAAAAATTCCGTGAAACTAGGAGAAAGTGCACAAACTGCAAAACTCTCAAAACTGTAAAAACTCTAATACTCTGTGTTTCGCCAAGCCCAAGACAAGCTATATATACAGGTTTCATCTCTGTCTCTTTTGTCCTAATGACGTTGAAATTTAGTAAAAAGAAATTAACTTGAGCTCGCACACCCACAGGTAAAAAAAAGATAGAAAACCATTCGTTTTGGGAATCTGAGTCACTCAAACGAGGCAGACATGGAGCAACCCCGATACATCGCAAAAACATGACACAAAAACGAGTTGAAGCGTTCGGAATTTGGTTCACTCGGAGAAATCATCTGATACATGATCTGTGTGATTTACAAGCGCTGAACATGTTCAGTTCCTTCACGCGACAGAAGTAACCTACGCGATTTGAAAAAGAAAAAAGGCAAATCGCCGATTCCCGCAGCTAAAAGTCGCCCTTGTAAATGCAGCTTTACAGTAGATGTAAGAGCAAAAACTGATTTTGCTGAGGAAGATGCCCCAGTATGGTTTCCTTGCATTGTTTCGACTCATGTTTACACTGATAACGAAGTTTTCGAAGCACGCGATTGCTCCCGTGATGGGTACTTTGCCTCAACTGCAACTTCTCTCTGTTTGAGACGATTACCTATTATAGAAGTGGAGAGAGCACTTAATTGTTGCCCAATGAAGTAAGGTTGTAGGACGTGATGTCTCTTAGAATTATTGAATTAGTTCACTTCAGGAATATTTTAACTTGTCTTGATTTCAAAGTGAGCAAATTTAGTTATGGTACAGAAACAAAACCAAGAACGGTTGTATCTGCATGTATTAAAGTTGTTGGCATAAAATAGTTATGGAGAGCTCAGCCAAAGTATATCTTATTTGTACATGACCTTTCTGTATACTTCTAGGCGATCTACGCAGGAAGAAGCATCAAATGTATGAGCGATACTTATGGTGGTAAGCATGTGGCACTATTTATTACAGTATGATGCAATTTCTCTAATTACTTGATTTTGTCTGAAGTGGTAAAGAATGAAGACATTCTTTTCAAAAGCATCCAACGATGACGCAGTAAACTTTGCCGAAAGTCGTTTTCCTATTTCTACGCTAATACAAATGATGCTTCAGTCTTTGTGGCTGGCTGTTTCGTTAATGATTTATTGGTAATAATAATTTTTTGCCAAACCTCTTATTTTAATCCTTGATCATACGTACAGTTTAAACTAGCTATTGAAATAGCTTGTGCTCACAGTTATTTTCATGCTTTTTCTTTTAATTTCGCTGCTAACAGAAACATCTTCTAAACAAAATTTTGAGCAAAATATCGTCCCAAAATTAAGTTTGTAAAAATCTTTAAATGCTGGGAGCTTTTCTCACCAGACCTGCGACATATAAACCAACTTCGCCCTCCTTGCTCTCTGCTCTAAAATTCCTGTTTACTCCACTGTGCAATGCTATTACATTGTATTTGGTTTAACCACATTCTATTTGACCCAAATTTATCAAAAATATTAATCACTTTTTTATGTCACGGTCTCTCAACTCTAGCGCAACATTGACAATTTTATTTTGCAACATAAAGCTTCGCCAATTATTTCCGTCTGCATCGCACAAAATGCACACCCAAATCGTGAATGCTGTGCTAATGGAAGCACACAGCGGCTCTGAAACAATGATAGTTTGATGCGTATAATTATAATGCTTGCAAGTTTTCGTTTTGTTCATTTTTTTACAAGCAGAAATTTTTATTTCGAAACAATATCGTCACAAAGCTTCGACAAAAGATTCGTAGCCGAGATAAACCGAAACTACCTAAAGAAGCATTATTTTATAAGAACAAGATTGTTAGTGATTTAAGTTTAAGTAGAAACTTCTCTTAAATAGAACATTTCATTTTATCTTGGCTCTGTTCTATTTGTCAAAGCTTTTCGCATCGTCTTGTTTTTCTGCTCCGAATTATTGTTACAAATATTATAATATATTGCAATTTGCAGGTATTTTTGACAAGTTCAAGTTGCGGTGGGATTGTGAATGTACAGATATTCAAAGCGGCACAGCCAGAAAATGCGTTAAATTTACTTCATCACGTAGATCGTGTGAAAATGCTCTTGCTGCTCTTTTGCAACTGATGATCACTCAAAATGAATATCCCGCACCTTGCAATGAATCGCTTGGAAAGACACATAGTTTGGACTACTTTCAAAATCCCAGCAGTACATGCTATAAACCTAGCTCATAATCTATGTAGTGGTGTCATTTTAATTTTGAAAAAACCGAACATGTAAACGATTCTCTGAACATTCAAGCCAAAACTGCAAAACATCCACGTAAGCAATTTTTAACAGCCAGTTCTGCAAGTTTAGCAACCGCTTGACGTAAATCGATGCAAACCTGGTTAAATAGAACCACTGGATATGTTATAAATTTTCCTGGATTAACCCATTTCATATAAATTTATCCAGAACAGTTCATTATGATTTTTTTTATAAAAATTTGTTGTAGATTCATATGTAATTCTCCTTTCACCGAACAGCAATAGACGCTACAGTAACTGATAAATAATCCCACACACTTTACATCACAGTACCAACTTTGTATTCAGAGGAATCTGCACGTGCTGAGGAGTTCCATAAATCCGATGTTACTGTGGATTTCTTCGAATTCTTGTCCAATGAATTTGTTGTTTGTTCAAAGTCACCAGGTAGAGATAATCATCGTAAAGCGTCTTATCCAAAGACGCAACAACGTGACCTGGGTGCGGGTTGAACCCAGATCATGTGACCAGGGTCGTCGTAAAAACAACGACCTTACTCTTTTGCCCACGCTGATGCAGTCGAAATAAAAAGCCAACTCAATTTACAAACGGCTGCCCTTAACACAAGTTCCAAAATTTTACTGATAAATAACAGACTTAAGAAGCATGTTTAGTTTGCTTGCGTTCTAGTTTATCCGTAACCTGTATGTTTTTTTTGCTTTTTGTTTTGTCATTATGTATTAATTAAACTTTACTCAAAAAAACGTACTGTAATACAATGTACATTTCATGTAAAATCACAAGTATATAGTAGAATGGTGTGAAAATGGCATGAAAAATTTTTTTTTCAATTTTAATTTGTAATAGCAAAAAAATATTGGTTGCATGTCAATAACAACAAACTTTCTGCGAAATTTTAACATCTTGGGTTGCCACATCGCATGCGAAGATTTGCACGCCAGACATATGCATTATTATATGAATTGGTATACTTGGCAACAATCGTTTTGCACATTTAAGCACGTATACTCAAGTTAAATAATTGCGACATGCTGTCAAATCAAAATCACAGCAGAGTACCAAAAGGTTGCCAGAAAGAGGGGTTTCTACGCACTGGTGTAGGAGGATGGACCACGAACCAAATCAATAAATTTTCAAATTTTACACATAAAAACGCAATTGTCAGCTTAATGTTGCTTAAAAATATCCAAAACAAATGCGAAAGATAGAGAGCATGCATCCATGGTTCGTAAATGCGCTACTTGTCAAAACGTTCATGCAAGACATCTGCTATAAATCAATAAAACGAACGCAAAAAAGATTGTTTTTCATTTAAACGCAGCACTGAATTTTTGTTTCAAAGTTTGGCATGCTTTGACGCGAACTGATTCATCTACGGATAGACCCATCGCGCTGTTTCTGCCCGCAAACTGCCCCCGCTGCATCGCTTACTAACTTTACACATCGTACAACAGCTTGGATATGACATGGGCAGTTTTTTAGTTCAATGGTAGGTGTGTTGTTGTGTTTGATGTATTTCATCAGACTTTTTTTTTCGCGAATATCGCTTTTCAGGGAGGGGTTTGTAATATTTTCTGCAGACCAACCAAGCATTTCCGTCTAGTCTGAGGACGCAAAATTTAAGGTTGTTAGTCTGAATTGTAGCACAGATCTTGTTGTTGAAGTATGGCGTGCTTTTAAAATCCTTCGCAACCCAAGCTCACGGACATGCTCTCTGTCATCAGTGATCATAGCGATGAGGATATTTTTCGGGGTGGGCAAAAAAGAAATTTGTTTGTATAACTGGATCGACAATTTCTTTCAGATCTGCAGAGAAATACCTAGACCTACTTATCAACTAGAAAATGTACTTCGCTCTATCTTTACAGCAAGAATTAAATTTATTGCAAACCACAATGGAGCGCAAACAGACATAATAAATGTTGCAATTCTTTTTAATTCTTGAGAAAGTTGATCCGTGGCCATATACAGTCGAAGGACTCTGTTGGCTGGGCTTAGCCATCTTGAGTGGTTCAAAAGACCTGGATTTCAAAGGGAGAGATTAATGAAACATTTTCGTTTTGCCACTGCGTCGCATATTTTGTCTAGATAACGTTGATCTGTGCTCAGCTCTTGGGGATTTAAATGAGGAAGATCGCAAGATATCCAATGAAATTGTTTGATAGGTAGTTTTTCACAAGTTGCCAATGCTCTTCCTATAGGCGCTGAATAACGTACATGCCCATTCGTGGCTCCAAACAAAGATTTGATTAAATGTCGTAATGACAGTTAGTTTGCATGCAGCAAACCACTGCAATGGCCGCAACACATGCAACCCCAATAAGCAAATAACACCCCCAATACGACCTATATTAACTGCTGTTCCGTCACATCAAAGAGCTTTTAGGTGAGACAAATCTATTTTTTGTTCATGTGTATATCATGTATATGTTTTCTGTCATTCTTGACTCTGATCTCAAAGTCAGGCACGCTGATCTAATACTACCTTAGACAACAACAGACACTGTCATCCAGCTTCAACAACAAAGCAATCTACTTATTATAGGCCTACGTTGTAAAACTAACAGACCCGTCGGCCTTCGTACATTGATATTGATAACTTTGCGCTGGACTGGTAGCAGCTGAGATGTTAAAACACTATCATGTATGTCTATAATAATGATGACGTCATTAAAGTATGCGTGAATTTGCCGCATTTAATACCAAAGAATGCAACAAGCTAACTGGTAAAAAGTGGAAATTTTCAAGTGCATTGTGGCAATCTAAGATGTCAATCTTTTTTGCTCAATTTTTTTATGCTAGTTGACATTATACCATTACATATTTTTTTCACTATTAAGAAAAAACTTTGTAAACTAATTTTTTTCCGTCCACTCTACTATATAATATGCTTTAAGTAAAGCCGTAACGTCATTGTTACAAAGATTCTTTAAATTTTAAGGAGTTTGCATTAGTTGGAATTCCGCTCCACACAAGATATGAAAATATTGTCATTTGACTCTTTCAAAATTCGATTTAAAAGACGGTACGTCTTAGTGTCTAATTACCAGTATTTATCTTCCAATTATTTCTCTAATATTAATCCGTGCTAGTCAATTCCACACAGCGTCAACACAGATACAATATATCTGTGCGGAGCACCCTGTAGTTATATCTTTAGGTAGTTGCTCGACTCGATGAGAGATCTTTTTGAAGCATCCTACTACTCCACCTTTTTGTCGACTGGCGCAAAACCTCCGCCAAAGCGGAAGTTGCGCTGCAGAATTGTTTTCAAAATTTGTTGCTGATTAATTGTGCTGCGCTTTCAAATTTTTTTTGGTTAATATAGCGCAATTGTATACGAGGAGCAGTGAATGGTTGAGCACCCTTGCTGTTTGCGTATGTTTTCGTTTGTATTACCCAAGGTATGGAATTCGTTGCCACTATCTTTGAGTGAAACTGAAAATTTTGTCCGTTTTCAAGAAATGCTTAAAAGTTTATTATTTTAATTTAGCCTTTGAGGATGCTACCACTGTTTGATGCCAGTATTTTGCTTCTTTTTACTGTAAAATTAGTACCTCTGTTATGCACTAGCTTTGTTTCTGTTAAGCTATTTGGACGTTACTGCGGCCCCTTAGTCACATGCATTGACATTTGTTGGTCTTAGAACAAGGGAATATAAATTGCAGTTATTATTATATTTTGAATTCAATTTTGTGGCATTTTAATTGTGATATTTTCAAAATTTGATCTTTTTCAGCAAAGTAGTTTACTTCTTTTACGGGTAAAATAGCAAAAATGCGGAATTTGCATTTTGTTTTAAAAATCTAATTAAGGAAGTTAGGTTGCGCTTTAACTGAATCAAAAAGTTTGTAGCGGAAGTAGCGTTATTCTTCAGAAAAAAACATGAATTGTGCATTTTGCACTGCGCTTTTATTGGATTAAAAAATCGTTGCGCATTGTTGAGCTGCGTTTTCGGTAGAATGTTATTCGTGCCCAGCCCTGAGTATATTGTAATGGCATTGCATTTTATTTGTACTTGACTGTAGTTGTAGTGTATATAGACTTACTGCGCTGAATGTGCGTGCTTGTATAAAGTTTGAGAACGCTTTTATAAAATAATAATAAATATTCTTGCATTGAAGTTTGACACATGTGTCAAATGGACGCTAGTATAAGTTTATAATTATGATTTTACTAGCAGATTACTGTAATTATATTTTCCATAATCAACAGCATTCAGAATAAAATAAAGTTGATCAACCAAAACATTCACTCAAAAATTAAAAAAGTCTCACCTGAAAGCACAATGTTAGATTTTTATTGATAAATCTACATGACCATAATACCAGAAACAATTGCACAAAGTCTAAAAATGTAGTGAACTATATCCATTTTAATGCTTGTAGAATTTCTTTTTCGTAACATGTAACTTTTTGTTAGTTGCTAAAAAAAATAAAATGAAATCCTTGCACAAATAAAACGCAAAATCAAGCTTAACAAAGTTATAATCAAATTCTTGAACTTGCTTAAAATACGTTTTGTCAAAATTAAAATTGTTTATTTTGTGGCAATTACTGAATAAGTTATCACAAGTTAAAACTCTCAAAATTTTTCCATTACAAGTTAAAATTGACATTGGGGCAGGAAAACAGCAAGGGTTCTCAACTAATTGCTGCACCTCGTTAGAAATGTATCAGTTTGGTCTTGGATCAGGTCAGTGGAGAAAAAAATATTACAAATAACGTAAACGCAAAACACGAATAAAATCATAATTTTATCCCTATCTAAAAAAATCACTGTATACAAAAAAAAATCAAAAAGTTTATACCAAATGAATTGATCAAAGATAAATATAGTAATTACCATTATTAAAACTAACTTAAGAAAAGTTTATTTAAATGAGAACCTGCTCTAGCAATTACTAGTAAAGGTTATAAAAGACCATTAAGGGGCCATTGTGGCCTGCAAGTCAAGCCACCACCTGCCCACCTATTTATTACACAAGTCAAAAGTTCAGCATTTTCATTTTTTATTACTAACGGTAAAGCAGAAGCTGCAAAAAACAATTTTTATAGTCTTTGGTTTGTCCCGAACGGGAATGGAATCCAAGTTTCAGTTTCAGTAGCAGACTACCGTTTTATAACTAAAGATAAAGCAGGAAAGCTGTAAAAAAACATTTTATAGTCTTTGGCTTGCCCTGACCGAGAATGGAATCCAAGTCTACCGTTTCAGTAGCGCACGCTTTATCCACTCAATCACTGCTCACTTCGGTAGCGATCTAGACCTATGCTTTTCTATTCATACGTATGTCGTAGCCAGCGAAAACTTTTACACAAAAAATTCTCAAATTTATGCAATTCGCTAACCTTTCTCACGCTGCATGTTTGACATAGTTTCGGCTTCAATGGTGGAAACCAAAGGTGGGCAAGTTAATGCAAAACGTTAGCTTCGTTAACCACTAGTCCGTTAACAAACTTCACACCTCCGTTAACGATAATCCGTTATTTTCAGCTTTAATTAACGGAAGTTATTAAAGTCCGTTAATTCGTTAATATTTTGCGTGTAATTTACATTTCGTTTTATTCACTCGCTTTTAGAACACGTATTGACGCAGTTGAGCTAATTGTAAGAAAATATTTATTGCTATGGTGGTCTTTTTGTGCTTTGAAAGTTACATGTTACAGTCTAATCTAATTTCAAGATAAAAACAAGTTCAAATGCACAACGAAGCTGCAAGATATTAACGATAAAAACCTTAACGGAAGTTAACAGAACTTAACGGAAGTTACTTTAGTCCGTTAACAGCACTTAACAGAAGTTAATTTAGTCCGTTAACATGAAAAAACTTTTTAACGGATTAACGAGTTAATGAAAAAGTTAGCTTCGTTATTAACGGAGTAACGATTAACGAACTTGTGCCCACCTATGGTGGAAACTATAAACAATTGCGAATAAAATTCCGTTTTCGCTTTATTTCCGCTGTATCATTTGACTGTTCTTTCAGCAAATTTAAGCATTCATATTGATGTTGTTTCGTCGAGAAGAACACGCAAAACTCAAAATAAAAATTAATCAAGAAAATATTTGACTGTAACATCGACCTAGCCACACGTATAAACGACTGAACGTTCCAAACCACGTCAATATAAATCACCCTTTTTTAGAGTTATAAAAGAAAGTGAGAACAAAATTGCAACATTAGGACATCTATCCAAGCTGAGAGTGTGCAGTAATCACGAATGAAAACAAAATTGAAAAGAAATACTATTTAAAACGTACTGTACATTACAACAGCAATTGAACAAACATCAAAAATCACAGAAAAAATTACTAAAAGAAGAAAAAAAATACGAAATAAAAACAGACATTACTATAAGCATTTAAAGGTACATTACGGAAGCAATCAAACAAACATCAAAAATTCCCACACAAAAGTTTTTGTCTGCTTTTGGTAATGTTTTCTGTGAACCAGTGCCGCCGCCAGAGCAACCGACGTGAGGGGGCACTTACCGAAAGTGGGGAGGCACTAACATAAACTGAACTTTGCACATAAAAACATATTTTACGGCTACAGGTAATAGGTTAATTTAACAATAGTTTGCATTCATTTCTGAAAAAAGGCGTTTAAGGCCGTAGTGTTCTTTAGCTTGTCTTGTATCTGGCCAATATAATTGCAAGAAAAAACTGTATGCAGCAGCGAATGCTACCAGAAGCGCAACCAGAATTTTTATTAAGAGGGAGGGGGCTTGAACCAAAAGTAAAACTTTTTTTGCACAAAATTTTTCCAATTAAGGCCCTGTGCTGAACAAACTGATGCAACTCGAGCGTGTCACAGAGGGGGTCTGACGGGCAGAGCCTCCAGAAGCTTGGCGATTTTTGTAATTTTGCGGCAAAAATAGCAATTTCAATAGCATTTCAATTACATTTTGCTCGTTTTCGAAGCCATATGAATAACTACAGCAAATTACAAAATTCAGAAGTCATTGAAAGAACTAAATTGGTTTGCCCCTTCTGCCCCCATTATACTTCTGCTCAAGTCCAAACATGTTTAAATGCTTGTATTTTTGGTTCAAATCTTCTAAATGACTTGGCTATAGGGGACTGAAGCCCCCTCAGCTCCTTACCCCTGTTTGCACCACCGACTGCGACTTTAAAAAATCTTAAGTGTGCTCTAAAAAACAAAAACAGCTGGTCTTTAAAAAAAGTGTTTTCGCGTATTGTTTCAGGTCATAATTACTAACGAAGCACCGGTACCGATAACGATTCTATAGGCTTGCATCTATCTTCTGCACAGTGGCGTACAGTGACTCTTTCAGTTGGGTGTTCACTTATTGTAAAAGATTATCATACTCCGAAAGACTTCGTCCACAGACCACTGAATCAATGGTCTGACTACAATCCTAAACGCATCCAAGCAATTTGTTAGGAGATGGAAACTGCAGTATATGCGCTACTTTTCGATGCATGAACAACTCTTGCAGGAAATCTTCGAACCTTAAATTCCTGTAAAGAAACCTTTGCTGCGACCCGCTCCTCCACAAAATCAAGCCAAAGCCAAGTTCTTCAAAAAGTATGGGAAATGAGCAGCCCTGTTCTAGCCCGTGTTTAATTATTTTTTCATGCTGAAACTGGTATTGTACATAAATTTTGAGAAAAAGTGGACCTCTTGCTTTTGTAAAATTGTTTTTATGAAAAATTAACAGGCACGAAAAAAATTTTTACATTTTTTTCGTGATTGTAATTTCATTTAAATATGGAGCTGATTTTTGACAAACCTGATAATTTATCGTTGACTGCCTTGTGAGCGACCACTTTGTGTAGGTCCCCTAAATTTTTGAGAATTTGGCAAGTTTTCAAGAAATTATTTTTTTTATGGAAAAAGTATACAGCGGTAATGTATAAGTGTAATTACTTTAATTCAGTTGATTACCCCTTAAATAACTAACCTTAATAAACAACAACATTTCTGCATCGTTACAATTCTCCTCACACGGCTACTTCACGCCTAATTAATCCCTGAAAAAGCAATCTAAAACGGATTGTTGTAATGTTATCGCTTGTAAAGCCGCCAATATCGGCCGCCCAATTTGACGCTCAAAAACACACATTTGAGCGCCGTTTTAACGGCCATTTGAAAATTTTTCGCTTGGTGAATACGATACCAATGAACACCCTGAGAATAAAGACTGCTTTCGCAACACTGCTTTCGCAACACATCCGTACAGGAAGTAGCGTAAGCAGGATTTTGAAAAGGGGGGGGGGGGGGGGGGGGCAGGAACTTCAGAAAATTTGAGAAAAAGAAAGAACAGAGTAAGAAATTGTTCTTCCCAAAATTAGTCCGTTTTTCTGCCCAAAATAAGGTGAAGAGCAAAAAAAAAAAGAAAAGAAAAAAGGTCTTCATTGAAATTGAAGATCATTAATTCATCTGAAACATCGCCTTTATGTGCTCAAAGCTTCTCTCCAACTTACAAAGAGGGGACATGCCGCAATTTTGCATACTATTCTATGCTAAATATACTATCCTGGCGACCCAAAGGAAGGTCCATGGCCCAATGGCCCCCCCCCTAAATACGCCCGTGCGTAAAGGTGTGTTAATAAGACGGATTATTGCGTCACAATTATGCAGAGCAGATGGTTGCCAGCAATTTTGCGAAGAATCGAGAAAACTCCAAACGATAATTTTGTTTGAAAGTTGTTATTCTTTATCCATTATTTTTTGTTGTCTTCTCTTTACGTCATGTTCCAAAAACGTATTCTGACTAAACCGAAATGGAATGCACAAGCAGTCGTTAGGGGCCACGGTCTTCCCCTGCCCCTCTCGCAGCGACGACACTGCAGTAAACTTTGGTGTTTGTTCGATTGCTTTCGCAATGCGCCTTTTAAATGTAGATCCTTTTCAATTTTGAGATAGAATTTTGTTAGCAAGTCTTTTGCCAGGCTGGATTTACACGATAGAAAGCTGACCGGGCCTCAACAACAAATTAGCGTTGTCTTTTTCAAGGACACAGCGACGCACAGCTGGTTGGAAATCGAGCCTGGGCAAGCTTTTGATCTTTTACCCGACGCTCTTCCAACAAAGCTGCCCCGCCTCACAAGCCTCAACTCACATCGAGCACGTTTTAGAATAAATGGAAAAGACAGCTTGACTCATTGTTAATAAATATAGCCTAAGCTGCTGTACAATCACATTCGCTAATAGGAATTTCATGTAGCTATTAGGAAGATTGAAATGCCCTACATGTACAGCATAGTTTTCATTTGGGTAATTGCATATATAGTGGATGAACCTCGGGCTGACAGATACTACTGCGATTTTAAACTAAAGAGTGATGAACTTCAAATATGTGGTGTAGTTTGTAAGTTTGTCCACTTTCCTCAAGTGTTTTTTTTGTAATGCTGCAATTCAAATAAAAAAATTTTTTAACCATCTAATTTTGTGTCAAAAGTTTTTTCGGAAATTGATTACAAATTTCTGGTTTACTTCAAATACCGGACTTACAAGTTTTAAATTGATAAAAGTGTTTTACTGCACGCGAGAGCTCAATCCTTCTACAGTGTGGAAGTTTTTTTCTGAAAATTATAAAATAAAAAGCAGCGATGACTTAATCACTGAAAACCAATTTCTTCTTCAGCACCCTTTACTTACAAGTCAATTCCAAAACACGTCCAAGCGCTTTTATTTTGGGATTAAATTTTCTTAGTGTTTTGGCAGAGCGAAGGGGATAAAGTACCCTTAACCCCCTTGGTTTCGCAACTGGAATTGACGTATTTTACATTGCAATCGCCTGCATTGTCGACGACTTAACAACACATAAAGGAAAAACAATAACCGTGCAGCTGCTCATTTTATTCAACCACTACAAACGAGCATTCGGGTAAATGCTCCACTACGAAATGAAGCAACACGGTATTTGATGCATCAATTTTTAATTGTAGGAATTCTGCTCAATCGGCAAGGTTCAATTAATTATTGTAAATGATCAACAAAAAATAACCTTTTAAATTTCACGTTTTTTATGAAAACTGTAGTACATAGAAAATAGATAACCAAACAAATATTTTTGAGAAAGATATCAATTAGACTTTAGAAAAGGTGCCAGCACTTGCCTGACGTCACTATGTCCATAATTCCGTAGCTAGAATCAACAAAATGGAAAGCCCCACTCTCAATTTTGAATTGTTTTCCCAGCTTTGTGTGTTCATGGCGTAATTTTTCAATAGCAGCGATTTTGAATTATCTTTGTAACGAAAAAAGAACTTTGCGATAAAACATGTTCGATAAATACTTGCACTTTTACACAAAGAGTAATGAAGTAATAGCGACAGCGTCAGCTTTAAAATTTGGTAAAACTAGCAAATTTCTATATGCGGTTCTGCAATATTAGCAAAAATACTGAGCTGGCAGAAATCTAATGTAACTATTGTTCCGCAATCATTAAAAATTACATTGAGTTATGAGATAATTGAACAGTAAAATCACAATTATGTGCCTGTCATTTTGAAGAACCAGCTCCAAAGCCAAACCAGCGGCCTACCTAAGTTGGCAGACCGTGGGGTTTGTGATCGAATAATTATTGTTGACTCCAGGTTCGATTTTCGTACTGGCAATGCGTCGCTGTATTATTGGTAAATAAACTTTAAATAAAGCTTATTTCCGATGAAACCAAATTTGTCCGTTAACTCGCCGCTTTAACCGTTCAATGATAAGTGAATAAAGCTTTGCTACTGAAGCGGTAGATTCAAGCTCGATTCCCGGTCGGGTCAAACCAAAGACTATAAAAATTGATATTCAAAGCTTCCCTGCTTGGCGTTTGGCATCTAAAAGAACAGTGTGAAGCCTTCACCGTGTATGGTAGACAGGTGGGCAGCAGTGGCGGATCCAGAAAATTTTGGTGGGGGAGGATTTGAAGCACAAAACCTCAAAAATTCGGATGTCTTCACCAAAATTGAGAGTGATTTTTCGGCCGAAGTCGGAAATTCAACCGGTTTTTTTCGCCCAAATTCAGGTGGTCTCCAAAAAAAAAAAGGTCTTCACCAAAATTGAGAGTGATTTTTCGGCCGAAATCGGAAATTCAAACGTTTTTTTCGCCCAAATTCAGGTGGTCTCCGAAAAAAAAAAAAAAAAAGGTCTTCACCAAAATTGAGACTGATTTTTCGCCGGATTCGTTACGTTTAGGTCGGTGGGGGGGGATGCATCCCGAAATGGAGCCGAATTATTCGAAACAGAGGCTGATTTTTCGGCCAAAATCGTTACTTTTAGGCTGGTGGGGGGGGATGCATCCCCCCATCCCCCCCCCTAAATCCGCCACTGGTGGGCAGGTGGCAGCTTGACTCGATGACCGAAAGGTCCCTTCGCTGTCTGCTGGCCAGGGTAACTTGGTGAATAAAACATAATTGCAACTACAATTGACAAGAAAAAGACTAGCTCACAAAACCCAAAAAAGGTTCTCCAAATTGATATCATTAGACAGGCGCAGAGATTTTAAATTCATGCTTATGAATAAAACAAGTAAAGTGTCAGATTTTTATTTTGAAGAGCTGGAGTTTTTGTGACAACATAAAACAAAAAATCAAACGATTAAATTTGCTATAAAAGCAGGTTGTTTAACTCAATTACACCAGTATAGTCTTCAACGATTGACGTGCTCGATATCAAAAGATACCGTTACTAAATCGTATTATTTTACTGTGTTGTTACTGTACAGCACAATAACTGTCCCTTAAAACGAAGTAGGCCTACTGTGGTTTAAAATGTTGGGAAAAATCCTAGTGGCAGTAAATGCAATCAGCTCCTGTGAGCTGCTGGAAGCAATTCTGAGCTGTGATGGGAAAGTAGTTTAGCTTTGCTTGGGCTGCCAAATGCTACGGCATTAGTGTTTTTTTGTATATAAAATATGCCTTTCTGTTTTGCGAACATTAATTTGCATGCTTTTCTTTATTACGTATTTTTTCACAAAAAGATGCACCATAGTGTTTAAACCCAAATTGACAGTTAACTACACTGAGAAGGATTAGGATTTTTAAGAATGTCAATTATACTGTTACCGCTATTTATGAGTTCCAATTACTATTTATGAGCTATTTATGATGTTTCATGATTTACTGCTATTTATCAGCCTCATAGGTCTATTAATTATCGCAGTGCATATGAACTTATTTTTGTCTTGAAGTTAGATTAGACTGTAAAATGTAACTTCCAAAACGCAAAAAAACACACCATAGCAATAAAATTTTCCTTACAATCAGTTCAACAGTGTCATCACGTGTTCTAGAAGTGAGTGAATAAAAAGAAATCTAAATTACACTCAAAATGTTTACGAATTAACGGACTTCATTACCTTTCGTTTATCAAAGATCAAAATAATGAATTAATTTTAACGGAGATATAAAGTTTGCTAATGGACTAGTGGATAACAAAGCTAATGTTTTGCTTTAATTTGCCCACCTATGCTCAAAAGCATTGAATAAATTTTTGTTTGGACTACTATGTTACAACAGTGTGGCACGTGCTAACTTTATAACCGTTTCGCATGCTATTTTGCTTAAAGGCTATCAGCAAGGAAGCTTAGGGAATTCAGATTCACCAGAACGGCGACTACTTAAAAACAAGCAATGCGAAAAAGTTGTTTTCCAAAGTAATCCAAAGGCTGCAGGTTCGATTCCTGCGGGAAGACAACTTTTTCGCATTGCTTGTTTTTAAGTAGTCGCCGTTCTGGTGACTCTTTCCTAGGCTTCCGCGCTGGTAGCCTTTAGGCCAGATAGCACGCAAAACAATGAAATATTAAAAGCTCTAGCCAGCAAACGTCAAAACATCACAACTAAATTATTGTTAACGTACTGACTTTGTTGTATTTTAGCAAAGAGTATTACCCTAAGTAATAATGTACCACACAATTTACAGCCAATTTACATATTCACACCCTAAAGAAACGTTTCATTTTTTAAAATTACGTTTTGCATTTTCGGATTTTTTTATCACGAAAGTTATACACATAACTTATTATGTATGACTTCACTACAGTTATGCTTTTTTGGACAATTAATTTGTAAAATGTCTAAGATGCATTAAAAATCCGAAAATATTGAAGCCATAAATCTATCTCGAAAAAATGGAATTAGCAAATGCAAATATACAAGAAATGAAAGTAAGTAAAGGGCTGTTTTGTTTTAGTCTACCGTAAAACCATCACTAAATTAATTTTGATGAAGTTCTTCGATGACAGTTGACGTTTCCATCAGTGCCAGTATTTCTCATGTGCATCAATTTATCACCGGATTTTGTGAGCAGCTAATGCAAGTTTAATTGTTTGTTTTCCTGATTCACCTGCACAGACCAGCTTCCACATCACCTGAGATCCGCTGATCAATTGTGACTCATAAACGGACTGGAATAGACAGTTTATCAATAATTGTACTTCTGTATTACATCACATTTTGTTTTGAATTCGATTTGGGATTTTTCAGTAATTGATTATTGATATTACTGCAAAGCATGCCATAGCAACACCACTAGTGTTAAAATTATCTAAAATATTTAATAATGAGTATCAAACGTGTTCGGCTTCTACATTGCATGCTTGTCAATCAACGACTTATTACAACAGCCGCCAAAACCATACGTTTAATAAAATGAACTAACAAATAAGACATTTATAATGCTTAATCTCGTGATGCTTTGTCTTCGCTCCGGTACTTGAAGAGTACTTCTGTATCGCAATATTGGATTGTTGATGTAGATCAGCTATTTCAATTTAAAATAAAGTTTATCTACCAAAAGTTTCTTATTTCACCTTAACCCATTAAAGCCCAGAATTATTTTTTCGTAGAAAAATTTTAATTTTATAAACTGGATGTGCTGTAGCAAAGCAAAATGTGATTTTCAATTTTTTTTCAAAAAACTTTTTATTTATCTATTAAAATTTTGCTGGCAGCATTTGTTGCCACTGGGATTTAACGATATCAAAGCCAGAAAAAATAAAACCTTCGAATAATTTTTTGAAGCAATTTATTACCATCACATGAAAATACAATGCTCTGCTTTCTCGTAAATCTTAAGCTTTGTGATACACTTTGAAGCACTGGACGTGCAATGGAGCATCGCACTTCTCACACTTAACTGAGCATCTTCCTCCACATACACGACATCTGGAGTAGCGAGTTGGAAGAGGAATTGGCCAATGGTCTTTTCTGTCGAACCTAATAGCATTGGCAGTTGCCTCGCTGGAGCTAATTTTGGGGCCCGGTCTGCTCCTTGGAGTACCACAATGTTTCAGAGCCTGCTGGGCAACCTCTTGTCGAAAGTTAAGAAGAGAAATGAAAGATCTCTTGATGGTTTTATACATTATCCAAGCGTTTACCACACAAGCGTCGATTGACCATGAGAAAAACGGCCACCACCATTTCTTGCTTCTTATTCTTATGCGATAGTTGGCGACAAATTGATCAAAAAGGTCTACCCCGCCCATATTGCGGTTGTACGTGTGTACCATTTCAGGCATGGTAACTTCTATTGTCTTCTTCTGTTGCTTTGACCATCTTGGTACTAACTTTGTTGATTCGGTGAGCGTGCAGTTGGAAGCAACGGAAACAACCAAATTGTCGCACCACCTTACCAGCATGTTTTTTCCATCAGATGCGTAGGAGAAAGAACCTCTTCCTTTTTTCTCCAATTCCTTTTTTGGCAGAAGAGGGGCTTTTTCGCAACGATCAGCCCGTATCGTTCGTGTTCCTCCAATTCCATCTGCTTTCAACCAATCAAGCAAGGAGAGGGATGTGAACCAATTATCAAAGTATAATCTTGATCCCACCGGTACATCACAGTATTGTGCCAGAGTCAGAACAACGTTTCCTCCGAGACCATAGGACTCTTCTTTCAAATGAGTATCAGATCCGCAGTAGGGTTCAGCATGATATAGATAGCCTGCCGGAGATGCTAACAAAAACAATTTGAACCCAAACCTGATAGGCTTTCCTCTAATGAACTGTTTAGTGCTGTGCTTACCATAATATTTGATCATTGACTCGTCAATGCTGATGTTTGATTTGAGAGGAAGTTGCTTGAAAGTTTTATTGACTACATTGAACAAAGGTTGCACTTTGTAGTACCGGTCGGAATTTATCTTGCTGCTGTCGGTCAAATGCAGAAAACTGCATAATTTCGTCAAACCTATTTCTTCTCTTTGAAGCAGATACGAGATCATTATGGACATCTGGTTCAACTGACCAATAAAGCCGACGATAAGGCACGGGGGTATAGCCGGAAAGAATAAGAATTCCTATAAAGCATACCACTTCCTCTGTGGTAACAAAGAAATCAATTTTTCCGCGTTGTTGAGCATAAATGATAGTTTGCTGTGTTATTTTATCTACCAAATTCTTTGAAAAAATAGAAAAGAAAGCATCCAACAGAGTGTCGATAGTTGCATTCAAATAACCCACGATGGATGGACCATAACCGCTTGCTGGCTCTGAAAGCTGTTCGGAAGGCAGAATTTTTTTACCCCAGTTTCTTAGTGCTCTCTCTTTCCTCTTTGCTGGCTGCTGCTGTGCTTCAGGTGCTGGAACAGTGCAGGCAAGGCTAGGCGTTTCTGCTTCAGCATTCAAAATGCGACGAGGTAAATGGATAAAAGTATCTGTTGCCTCATCATCAGACATATCTGAATCTTCATCTGTTATACCACCTTCATCCGGTGGCAACACGACGACTTCAATTTCATCGTCTTGAAGTTGAGAATCGTCCAACTGATTTTCCTCCAACGCTGACAGAACATCATTTAAAGTAAACCTATAACAAAAACAACATGTTGGTAATTAAGCTTTCAATTTGGTTAAAATGAACTACTTCTTGGGTTCGATTACCAAACAAAAGCAAAGAAAGAAAGTAAATATTTATATTTACAATATTAAGAGCCGATAAAACTTCAAAATTTCACTTGGCTAGCAAAAATAAAAAGCCTGAGAAAAGCTGCATTTATCAGATCAGCGATATTTTTGCATTATTTTATTGTTCCTTGCTAATTTTATTTTGCCATTTATTTACACGCGTTCCTGACAAAAACTACGAGATAATAAATTATGCAAAAAAGCTGCAAAAAAGCACGAATAGGAGGTCTGCTGAACGCAGCTTATCTTTTATTTATCAAATGCTGACCAAGCATCATATTTTTGTGCTAGTTTAGAAGGGTAGTACGATATAGACATGGTGGGCATATAGTATGACAGGCATAGTCGAGGACACAATTAAGGCTCAAGGCCAAAGACACAAAAAAAATCTGAGCCAACGACAGCCCTACCGAGGACAGACCCTCTCTAGGCCAAGGACAGGAATGCTCGAGGCCAAGGAGCAAGGACACAAGCCCAAGTGCTCTCCAAAAAAAAAAGTCTTTGGAAAAAGTTTTCAGGCGATTTCCAAAACAGAAGGTCTTCAGAAAAAATTTTCAGACGATCTACAGAAAAAACCGTCTTCCAAAAAATTTTTCAGGCGCCTCACAAACTTTTAACAACTCAAAAAATAGTGCTGTCCTTGATCCGAGGACAGAGCAATTTTCGAGGACTTGAGACTTCGAGGGCAAGTTCAAGAACATCAAAATGTGTCCTCGAGGCCAGAGACGTCCTCGAGGACTCCACCTCTGATTAGTATACTATGCCTATTTAGTACTACCCAGCTCAGAGCGAGAATCGTGTATTGCGGGTCCGATAAATGCAGTTGATATCATCGTCAAAATAATCTTATACAAAAAAGTGGCTGGATATTCCAGCAAGTCTTAAAAATTTATGAATAATCTTTTGCTATATTAGATCAGGCATATGCACAAAAATGATATCATTAATACCCAGTGGCATCAAATGTTGCCACCGTAAAAAATTTATGTATATATTCGCCATTACACAAACAAAACTGCAAATTCACTCATATGCCAATAAAAGAAGAATATAGGAATACAAAAATCGCTATTTGTTTCTATTTTTGTACAACACATTAGCACAACTTACCTTGAAGTTTGAGCCATCCGAAAATTTTGCCTTTGGATCTCAATAGTCTTCTTCTGTCGAAAATACTACAGACTGAATTGCAAATCAGCTAGCTGTAAACTGGCTTTCTGACAACGGAAACTCTCTGGCAAGAGATTTGTGACATAGCAATTGAAAATAATTGGGTTAAGTACATCGTTTCAGCCAATAAATAAAGGCGCATCCGTTGGCAACAATTGTTGCCACTGGGCTTTAATGGGTTAAAGCCCATTCTAAACAAGCTATTGACAAAGTTATCATACCGTAAATTGTTGCAGTGTTCCATTTTTATTTAGGCACCAAATGAACAAAAACTATTCCACACCCTGTGATTGGCTAAATTAAGGCTACCTATTTAATCTATAATGAATAGTTAATGTTTTTCAATTGCCTTGCACATTAACAAACCGCCATGAGTATTATGTAACACGTACCAGTTCAGTACTAAAGTGTAAAAAATTCACCAGAACTAACGGTACCGGCATATTTTGAATATTCAGGTTTTACATCCCGAAGAAGAAAACAACCGCTCGGATTCAGTGGAAGTGAGCAGCGATGCAGTTCTATTGGTGAAACGCTCAAAAGCTACGAAATACTCTGTTGAAAACACAAGTAAAAGCATGACTGTGCATGATATACTAAGTACTAGTCCAGGGTTTCCCAAGCTCTCTGAAGAGCTGCGGATGAGTCGCGAAAATGTATACTATACACGATGCTAATCCATCTTACTGTAGGCTACTTTTAGGAGTCGAAAAAATAATTTGCAATTTATTTTACAATACAAAGTGTACCTACTGTAACCGCATAAATACTTCATTAAACTTTAATATAGCCTACAGTATCACCTTCTTATAATCTATAATGTCTGTAGCAGTAAATGCAAAGAGGAGAAATATGTAATCCTGAATACGCTAGCAATAACAATGACAAACTGTTTAAGTACCAATAACCTTTAATAAAAACGTTCAAACTGTCAAAAAGACGAAAATTTAATGCACGAAGGAAAGAATAAAACAACTCCCAGCCAAATACGTGGAGGGAAAAAAAAGGCCAAACGCCACCTGTTATAGATTGAAGGCTGTGTCCTAGGCGGAATGCCTAGGTCTTCACTGTCTGGTCTTGCGTCCAAGAGGCTAACAAAGGATATTTCAAAACAAACTCGTATTAATAAAAAAGGCAAATAAAAAAGACCAGTCCAGCAAAAATTTATCGAAGATTACCCGGCTGGGCGGTAAACACTTAAAACTGAAAACTTAATTTAACAGCATAAAATAAAAAAACCTCTTAACTCTACTGTTCAAAAATAAGACTGATTAAACTGCTGTGCTAAATTAAAAACGTTACTACAAAAAGGTGATCAGCAAACGGCAAAACGGCGCAGGCAACTTTGCAGAGTTTCTACCGAGCGAATAATGAAAGACGCGCAACACAAAAGTAATATGCAAATAAGGTAAATGGACGTGTTAACGACAGAACATAAAACCTAGGTTCGAATCCAACTATAAACGATCGTGCTGTAACACCACCAGACCACAAATTTAAGAGAAAAAAGGACTAATTCAAAAACCCAAGCGATGCTCCCAACAGGTGGTAAAAATTAAAATATTACATGTCTACAAGTGTAAATAAATAACCCGAAACTTTAATAGGGAAATGAGAGCGTGAGCAACAAACTAATTCGGGGACAACGCAATGCGGAAATCAAGTGTGTGCGAGCATGAAAGCGATTCAAAGGGAAACTTTGAAATATCTGAAAATAAAAACAAACACTAAGCTAATGGAAACTAATGATGCAATTATCTGCAAAATATACTACTGGTATAAATAACTTACATACTCTTACAAACAAAGGTGAATAAATTGTCTTTACACTAACAGACTTACCTCCTCTGAGATAAAGATAATGCAAAACAAAAAGTGATAAAGCACATTGCAGAGAAGTCAAGTCATAAAACAACCGCTGGGTGTCGGCAACAATTTTAACAGTGCATGAAACAAAAAAGGTGCTTATAATGTCGTCTCAGTATGGTATACCGGTACCAGGCAAACTTCAAACTCAGAATTCAGAGACTTTGTACGCAAAAATAAGCACATCTTTGTCAATGAGTATACCGCGCACTGCATTGATTGACATTAAAATGACTTCTGAATTTTTCTGTTTTGCATGATTCGTTCAAGGTAGCAATGTTTTTTAATAAACAAGGTAAACGCCGAGCTATAGGTTTGATGCAGCAGTTCTAGGTGCGTCGCCGTCGAATCAAACACTTTTAAGTGTGCAACAGCCCAAAAAAGTTTGAAAACCATTGTACTAGACTGAAGAGTGAAGTTTATTTTTATGCTCTAGGGAAAAAATATGTATTAGTAAAACAGTCCTCTCAAAAATATAGGCTTTTTAAGGAGTTAGTAAGTTATAAATTAATGACTTTTTAAGAGGTGTATCTATATAAACGTTATTCCAGCAAAATCTATTTATTCACCCCTCAAAAAACCTGACAAAGAAAGGCAATTGTTCTTTTTTCAAATGATTTTTTTTTCAGTACTAAACTAAGTAGATAACATTTTGCTTGGGCGAAATTTCAACATGCTCACTTATTGCTTTGCAGCCAAGAAGACTGAATACTTATTACAATTTAATATTCAAATAAAAAACAATTATTTGCAATTACCAAATTAGACAAAATTTGATCGTATTTTAGCCCATGCTTTACTGAAATGACTTCATAACATGTTTTTGTGACAAGATTGTTTTGTCTTGAAGTACTTGATAATTCAGTTTTAAAATACATTTGGTATTCAAAATTTTAACCGTCTGTGACGTTGATGAAAAATGACCTAATGTTTGATATAGATAGGACGTGACATCACTGCATTGACGTCATCAGCTCAATATCATTGTTTCAAAAAAACTTGGTAAATACCAACTCAATAATCTTGCAGAGTTTAGTGATCGCAAGATATTTGGTTTGGGAGTTATTCAGAGGGGCTTTTTCCCATCTCCTATAAAATGCCTTGACAAAATTAGCTTCTGTAAAATTGGGTTAATTAATGTTCTTTGATTTGGCGTATGCGGTATTGTTCAATAAATACAAAGAATAATTCAAATACGATTAATTTTAGATGTAATCAAGCTGGCGCTAAAATAGCAACGTACTTTGATAAATAACTTCACATCGCTAAAATTTCGTTTTAGCACTTTGTTATACTGGTGATTTTCGTACGCTTTATTATGGCCTCAAAGGAACGCATTATAGATAATTAGCTTTTTGCTTAGATTCAAGACATTTCAATATACTATACTTTTACTAATAATCAGCTTTTGTTTAGAATTGCCAAAGAAACCAATCTTTATAACCATAGTTCTTGTGGTATTGCTTTCTATTGGAATGATTGTGACCTTAATCTCATTGGCTGCTTCAAACCAACCTGAACTCTCAACGTCTTCTTCCTTCGAGCCACGTAAGTTGAAAGTGATGCGTTGCAATAAAAATTCTGAAAAGCCATTTTTGTCAATATAAAAGCAATTAAGTCTAGAGAGAAGCGTTTACACTAGACAGATTATCTGCCGTAGAGGCAATTTCCATGATTTATGCCATAGCCACGACTTCGTGCTCTCCGTGTTCTTGAAAAGTGCTCAAGAAAGCAGCGTTTACACAGGATGCGAAGCGAAGTTTGGCAACCTTTGCGAGTGGCCGCTTACGTTACTTACTCAAAATAGGCTAACCACTAAAAAACAATTTTGTCCAAGCAAAGTTATAAGCAAGGATGGCAGTACGGCATGGTACGATATGCCTCACCTTTTGCTAAAAGTAGGGTATGCTTGTATACGGTAAGTGTTTTTGTAACGATATGGGTACGGTACGTTATACGCTGTTTGAATTTGCGTACTAAACGCACCAAAAGTACTGTACGTATTGGTACGGTACGTTTTATGGGCAAACTGTGGCCATCAATAAAGATTCGTGCGACCGTGCACGAACAGTTAAAAATACACGATATCGCACAAATTGGTAAAGCCGTATTTATGTCCAGACTCTATTTAATTTAGTCTACGTTGACTGAATGATATTGTATATTCTCAAGTAATTATCATAGCCTCTTAATTTGTCGTTACAATTGTATTATGATGTCACAACTGACAAGTATGGCCAATCGTAATGTCATAACTATTGCTTATGGATGCTAGGACTATAGTGATTGAGGAAAATTTGGAACGGAAACAACTGCGACACCTTAGCTGAATACGCAGTGCTTTAAAAATCCCAGTCTTTTTGCATATTGCGCCGTTTTTTTTTTGTATATTAAGGAGAAAAGCACTACTAAATTGCATTACATTGACGTCTTGTGAATGGCGACACGTAAGCAGGTTTTCGATACATCTCAATTGTTGTCACCAGGAATATAAATTAAATCAAGTTTATTAGCTCAACTAGTGGGGCAGAAAACTTTTTGTCAAGGTTTCGATAGGCTATGCTCAGGGCACGTATTACCTGTCTTCGTCAGGACTAAACTGCAAAGTTAAAAAAAACAAACGTAGGATAGAAGAGAAAATCACATGATAGATGAATCATAAGTTAAACCAAAAAATTATACCGCATTGAAAGTGAAAAACTGACAGATTAGTGGAGCGTGAAAAACAATAGTATTACGTCAAGGGGTTTAAAGTAGAGTAGCCGAATAAATGCTAGGAAATTTGTCATATTGCAAATCATTCATAATGTAGAAGATTTGGTAAACAAAATATGACTCGATGAACTGGTATTTTGTGAAGTCAAGTTTGAAATCTAAAATTTTAGCGTTGGTCCAATCCATGGAATGTTTGTTGTCAAAAACATGCTTAGTGACTGCTGACTTTGTCTGCTAAGTGTTCTTTTTTGCGAACGGAAAAAATGCACTTTGTTTCGTGAGTGTATGAGAAGTCACAGACATGGCAAGGAATTTCATATATTGCTTCTTGTCATAATAGGATCCACTGAGTCTTTGTGACTAGCGAGTTTCTTGCCAATGGTGTTACACGATTTTAATACAGTTTTCACATTGTGGTATTACAGACAGCGCCGTATTTTTTCTGTCAATCCAGGGTAGTAGTATATATAATGGCGAAGCCTTGAATTGAATTGCTGTTCTGTGCGGTTTGAAGGTTTCTTGATGAGGGTCGTGTTCGGGTACGAGTTCATTTTTAAAGTGTCTTTTACGTGTTTGATTTCATCTTGACGGTTTTTGTGGTAGAGCACAGAGCATTGACCCGGTCAATTAATGTTTTTCACGTTCCGCTAATCTGTCAGTTTTTCGCTTCCAATTTGTTATAACTTTTGCGTTAACGTATGATTCATTTATCGCGTGACTTTCTCATCCATTGTGCGTTTGTTTTTTCACTTCGCAGTTCAGCCCTGACAAAGATAGATAGTAGATGCTCTGAACATAGCCTATCGAAACGTTGGCAAAAAGTTTTCTGCCCCACCAGTTGAACTAATAAACTTGATTTAAGGTTTCCGATGCATTACAATCAATTTGACCAAAAAAACAAATGCAGATATCTTTGCTGGACAAAAATTCAAGAAAATACACATATCATTGTGGTAGTAGTCTATTCGATGTTTTTGTTTTTCATAAAACTTAATTTTCGCACACAAATTGTCATTTTTTTATCACTAAACTATTCCTGAAGCATAAAAAATCAAGTCCAGATGTTGCGTTATTTTTTTGCTCTAGAAGATTTTGACTGCCTTGAATGAAATATCAGCATATAAAGCTGAGCAGTTTTTAAGTTCAACACGTTATTACGTTCAAGTACCACTTAAGCCAATGCTTATTAACTTCTTTGGTTCCGTTCACCCTTATTAGAAAGTTCCTCATTTCATTCTCCCTTGATGAAAGTATGTTTTTTGAATATTTCAAATAATTTCAAAAATGAAGAGAGAAAACAACTTTGAGCAAGGACGAAACCATGCGCGTATGCTCACTCGTGATTCCTGTGATGTTGTTATCGTTCACATGCTTGTCAACAGAAGTTGCTTTTTCTTTTTCATTTCAATTGCTATAGTTTCCCTTCAGGAGGTGTGATATCTCTGGTATTCTTGTGGTTCTCTTAGTGGTTTTATGTTGTTCTTGATAGTCTACTTTGGGTCCCTATGGCTTAATGTTCCTTTGACAAAGAACACTCGCTTGGCGTGATGCCTATGCATAATGTCGATTTTCAAGCTCAGTTTGCCATCGCTGCATTGCTTAATTTGGTTTCTCGTTGATGCATTGGGTCGTTTTTGTCTTTTCATCTGATGAGTCCCTTGAGCAAGGACGAAACCGGTCGCGGATGCTCACTTGTGATTACTGTGATGTTATGATCGTCGATATACTAGTCAACCGACCTTGTTTTCTCTTTTCATTTGAATCGCTGTAGCTGAGCGCCTGGAGGTGTGATATTTCCGGTACCCTTGTGGTTCTGTTGGTGATTTTGTGAAGTAATTTCAAAAAGCCGGGAGTTTGAGGGCAAGCTATCAAAATTCGGAGATTTTGAATGATTTTCCAATAAAAATAGCTCAATTTTTGGACTATTTTCGTACGAATTGCTGCTCCGAGACCAAGGGATATTTAGACATTATCTTTCAGCAAAAAGTGTGTTACCACTGTTACTCACCTTAACTTACCAGCCGTTTACTTTTTTTTTTTTGGTTCACCTCTTTATACTGGTTCACCCTCACGAAAATTTATTTCACTCTGGCTTGAACCATTCATCCTTTGAAGAAACGCTGCCTTAAGCTTATCTTTCTGTATAATACGAATCAGATATAAACAAAAAGCATGTCTACATAGATCGCATATGCCAATAATGGATCGTTGTTTTACCAAATTGATTGAAGGTATGGTGCGCAAAAAAACGTACCTTACCAAGTTACGGTACGTAGGTACGGTAAGCTTCAAAAATTGAACTGAAGTACGGTACGGTTGAAGGTGTGAGGTACGTAGTACGCAAATTCTGAACGTGCAGTACCGTACTGCCTTCCTTGGTTATAAGCAACCTTTAGCAAAGTTTGCGACCGGGTGAAACATTTGAAGCACGTTTTGGCAAAAGTTGCTAAGCCGCAATTCGCCGTTTCGAGAAAATTGTGGTTAAAGTTTTAGACTTTCATTTGGCTCTGTCGTCAAGTGCAACGTAATGAGCTATATATTACCGAAAAATAATTGAAAATAAACATAAGTTTTTTCTCAGGTAAAACATTTTTAGTAAATAACGTGAAAAATACAAAAAACTCATTTTTTGAAAAATGCCAGTTATCAACTTTTGCCAAAACATGCTTGCTTCATTTGCAAGTTGTCGATGACGTCAAATTTTGGTTGCTTTCCGCGCGTTGCTTCGTGTCCAGTGTAAACGCACCTTTAGGGTTGTTGTTAGAGCAAGATCATGTATGTAGCAACACCACAGATAAAACATTAAAAATCCTTCACATTTTTTTACCGTCAGGGAAATCTTCATGGGAGTAAACTTTTCAAACACAGTAGAATCTATTTAAAATAATTTAAATACTGTCAGTCAAATTTAAAATACGTAAAATTATATTAAAATAAGTTAGTCCTAAAGATCTCACCAACGATGTAAGAGACTGTAATTTTTATTGTTTTTGTCTATGGTGTGCAAAACACCACAGAGATCATACGTGATGCGCTTTTTTACGCCAATTTTTTTATCCAAATAAGTTATAAACAAGTAAAACTTTAGTCGCAGAAAACTTTAACCAAATTCTTTGAACAAGAAACAAGAGCAGTGTGTATACGAAAGTATTTATTACTCGTTAACGAATTACAATACGTCAATAGTCCAAAGAATCTGGTGTAATAAATAAATCTGTGAAATATTAGCCGCAATCAAGTTAGTACGTAAAAAACTGAAAGATGAAAAGCGTTTCAGCTTGCCTTTCAAATTGACAGTCATATAATAATTGCACTTGAAAATATCACTATAAATTGATATGCGTATGGAAATTAAGTCTATCAATAACAGTTAAACGTTTTGTACCGCCAGGATTTTCGGCTCTCATTGTCTGTCTTTTGTTAGAGTCTCCTTCGAGAACGTTTTGTTTTTACATCAATTTGAAGTACAATGCTTCAAGTTTAAAGCAATGGTGTTTGCTTAAAACAATGATTTTCATTTTAGGTAAAGAAAAATACATTGGCAGTGAGCGAAAACCTTCGCCATTGTCTTTAACATCAGCAGCAACATCGACAGCAACAACAACTTCATCATCAACTATAGCACACAAACAAATAGCAACAACAACAACAACATCAACAATAGTAGAACTACCAAAATCAACAACCAAACACACTAACTTTGTTCAAGAAGGTATACTGGTAGAATGCTTTTCTATTATGGAGGTTATCATGAATTCAAATGTATTTATGCATTCTTTCGCATTTTTCTGCACAATGACTAAGTTTGAATTCACACCACAAAAAATTAATACATTTTAGCTCGGTAGTTTAGTTCAATACGTTCTAGTTCAGCAGAATCGTACAAAAATGCTGTAATATTACGAATTTGTTTTGCAACATTTCACAATTTTATCGAATCCTCAATAATTTTGATGTGCAACCTATGTTACAACGTTTGACAATAATTACGAAAAGCAGAAGCAGTGACATGCTTTTCAATGTCAATTCCTCTGATAATCAAGTCTAGGTAATTCTTCAAATCTCGAAGAAATGCTTTACAAAAGATTATTACTTTCAGTTTTTCCGTATGAGAAAAAAAGGGTGTGACCGAACAATAATCACATAGAAATTAAAGTCTGTGCTGTATTGTATGTGCTAAGCATTTTACAAACTTCCGTTGAAGAAGGACCTAATCTGAAATTTGTATCATTTTCAAATAAACAAATTTTTCAAAAACAGATTATAATTTTAATTTTAAAAGAATATCTTCCACGATTACAGAATGCCCTCCCATACCATCGTCTCTTCATATGCATATGAATTGCAGCAACGGACGGGAGATAGGATCGGTATGCTCATTTTCCGGTGACGATGAATTTCGTATTGACGTAAGAGGTTTTATTTAACAATGAAAAATAATTGTTTTAGCAATCGTTTTCGTGGTTTTTGGCCTTGGAGCCACCAATGCATTACGCGCTGAAAAAGCATCGGAACAGCAAAAATATGGTGCAAAAGTTGTCCTTCCACAGGACATAAACCAGCAGCCTACATGTTATTGGACCACATCTACCAATTCAGATAGATAGGAATACGAACTTCAACAAAAGCTCAATTTATTTTTCTATCAAACTCAGCAACTTGCCGTCAGTGTGATGAAAAAAATTATTATAATGTTGTAATGTTGAAAGAAAGTTTTTTTTTTTCTTTTAAGCGGAATTGTTTGCAACGTGCTAGCAATAGCAAAATAATCTCCTCAAGGTTATGCCCTGTGCAACGGCCTACGCGTTGTTGGTATGATTAAGATTTTGCTCTCAACAAAGTTAACTGAGACGATACCTAGAAAAAGTGAAATTTGCAGTCGCTCAAACTGACACCAAAAACCAAGCCACAAATTAATTTGCAATACAAAAAATTTCTCATTAGTTGTTATTTATTATTTGGTTGGTTTTCGACGCTCCATGGCACAGTCATTTCTTGATTGAGCCATCGTTATAAATGCCCCAATGATATCATTTATACAGCAGGTGGCTGCTTGACTCGAAGATCGCGAGGTCCATTCGCTGCCTCCTTACTAATGCACAAATAATTCATTACGTTACCACTTTCTTACATGACGTTGTAATTTTTTTTTATTCTGAGTTACATAGCAACCTAAATTGTGTTGTCTTGACTTGAATAAAAAGCAAGACTAAACATTTAAAAAAAAAAACATACGTATTTACTAGAGACTAGATTACAGTTATAAAGTAAATTATGAAATCGGCGTAGTTGTTGCAGATTCATTTCCAATCGCATAAAGTAATGCACATAATTTTGGTGAATTTGGCCAATCAGCAGGCCATACTTTCGTTTAGCTTACTTTACGGTAGAGGTCAACCGTAAAGCTTGCAAATTTTAGAAGTTAAACACTAAGAATTTATCTCACTCTTTTGTCTCACAAGCAAGAATGGGGCAGCGGAAAAACAATACTTTTCAAAAGCAACATAATGGTTCAAAATAAATTTAAGCAAAATTAAGACAAAATGAAAAATCTATTGGATCTAGAACAATAATTAATATATTTTTGTAGCTATGGTTACGTCTGATTTAGTAATATGTTTTCCATGCATCAAAAAACTGGTGCTTATCTTTTCTTTTTAGCTTCTTTCGACTTGCCACCGCTCATTTTTAAATAGCAATATTCTGCACTGCAGTATTGGGCGTTACGTTTGTACCGTAATCAAAATATTTTTAGATTAGTTTATTACATTGTAATGTTTTTCTAGTAATATTTATCTGTATCTTTTAGCAACCTATCTGTACTATTATGAACATTAATTACCACATGCTAGCATTATTCAATGGTGCTGTTGTACTGGCTTTTCTTTTTCTGCTATTTTTTTTAAGCAATAAACTTTTAACTGACTGATTTTAGGCTTTGCCTCCCTTTCTGTATTTTTGTTTCAGTATTAATTGTTGAGTAACATGACTTGTACCGCTTTGGCGCAAAATTTTAAGTTACTGTGAATGTACTGTGACGCGTATACAATCAAACAACTTTCAGTTAACTTCACGCATCTGGCTTTGTGGTTGGAAGAGCTGATCTATTCGAAACAAAAAGAGATATTTTTGAATTCCGGATAAATCTACTGGTTGCTGCAGTTGGCAGCTTTTGTCAAGAACTCGCTCAATTTGATTCTTGACGGGTTTCTATTAATAAACGGTAATAAATAATGCGGAAAATAACCGAACAGGTTAACTAAAGCTAGGGGAATGGACACAATAAGACTCGACAGAGCTAAACAAAAAAGTACCATCAGCGTTTAGGAAACTATGAAGCTAAATGTATCAGTTTTCAAAGATTATTATCGAATAAAGATATCTACATTTTATGCAGCATCAAAACAAACACAGAACGGTAATTAAGTATGCAACGTTCAAGACTACTCTGCGCATTCCAACGACTCATCGCGTCAATCGAATTTGCCCAAAACGCTTTGCCGAAGCCCACAAAATTCTTTCAGCAGACGATCCATTCTCATTTACTTATGCGCAACCCAATCACAAAACCGAAAGATTTAAGACCATAAAAGATAAAAAACTCACCGACTGTCTTGCAGCCTACAGATCAAAACAGTTCAAGCAGCCAGTGCGGGACATCGCAAATTTTTAAACTCTATTCCGCAATTGCAAATTCCGCAAAATAGCAATGGATGGTCCGCAATCGCAAATCCTCAAGTTTGCGGTACGTTTGCGGTAATTTTTTGCACTTCCGCAACCGTGAATGACTTTTTACTTCCGTAAACTTAACCCTACTTCTACCATGGGGTCCAATGGACCCCAAAATCAAATTTAATCTTTGATTACTAAGAGCAGATAGCAAGCACGACTTCCATGTAACCTGACTTTTTCTAAGTTTAGTTGATCTTCAACGACGTAGAGTGTCACAAATTTCAGATAAACCGTTATGGCATAAAAAATAAAAACAGCATTGTATACCATGGGGTCCAATGGACCCCAAGCCAATAAAGAGCATACATTGTTTAGCTTAGACTGGATGATTTTTTAAAAATTATAGTCGTTTTATTTTAAAACAACCATTCTGTTGTTTGAGACCACAAAGATCAAAATCATTAGTTGGAAAAATATTATTTTATAATATCAAATGGAAGTCAAATTAGGAAAAAAAACACTGAAAGAAAATAGCTAGCTATTTAGAAAATGACAAGATTCTAATATTTCCGGAAAAGACTGAAAATCAGCAAAGATGGAGGGTAGAAGAACAGATTGAGTAGTCGTACATTTTGGATAGGATAGTTCGAACCTACAACTGCAATTGAATGACTGGAAGATGGCCAGAAGCCCTATTTTATAACATGATTCATGTTAGCGCTGTCAATGCATATATATGGTATGATAGCCATTGCATAGTGAAAATAACTGGATTTTTAGCAAGAAAAGAAGAAGTAAGTTTTAGATTCGCTCAGGAAAAAAGCTTACTGGAATGTCAAGTGCTATGTCAATACAAAAAGAGCATCCGATTCAACCTCAAAGCAAGAAAAAAGGACTACAGCTACCGAAAACTAGGCACCAAAGGCTAAAAAAACCAGACGCTGTTTTTGTAGAAGAAGCACGTATCTAAAATTCAGCGCCTGCGATAAGAACATTCTCAAGTTATTTGTATGCATTGCAATAACTAATGGGCTAAAAGCATTATTTTGCAGTTTTTTAAACGCTTTGAAACTGTAAGCATTGGTTTACATTATTGAAAAACCGTACGTTTTGGCTTTAATGCAACCAACCATTGTGCTGACTAAATCAGCTATGATTTCGATTCTTTTATGTTTTGATATCATAGCTATCTGAATTCGTATGTTGTAGCGTTTTTTTATAAAAATGATGATTAGAAACAAGCAGTAAAGTACTTCATAAACACGCAAGTCATTGCAAAACCGCCAGGAAACGGTGTAAGGGTAATTGCAGTGCACCAACGAATCTTTGGAGTCTCTGTCTAACTAATACATAACGGTATATAATTAGGCCAAAGTACCGCATTTCTGTATTTTTTGTAGTGTTTGTTACTTGTTTTTGTGTTTAAATTGTTCATTTATAGCATGTTTTAATGTTAATTTGTTGATTTGTGTGAGATTTTTGTGGCCAGATAATTTTTTTGAATCTGGGGTCCATTGGACCCCAATGGTACAATTTGCATAAAATTTTTTTGGTAGACAGAGGGTTAAACCACAAACTTTGCTGCTATTTTTTCCTGGTTTGATAAATAGAGAAGACCTATATCAGTGTAACAATGCTTCCAATTTTCCACGTAGGCTATAAACCTGTAACAAACATCAGTAAGTTTTCTTCGATTTATTAAATATCCTGCTTTTGCAAGTTGTAATATACATGTCAGCAGTATGGCTTAGTGGAAATATACGCAGGTTTGTGAACAAAACTGTGACGGAGTTGGATTACGGCTGCGACTCTAGTGGCTGGAGTAGAGACTTGAAAGAGAGTAACCTCACCTGCCAGACACTTTCGTCTCACGTTCTAACTTCTAATTACAGTATGTTCGTTAAGTTGAAAATCCTCAGTTGATTTACATACTTGTACAGCACTTGTCATATAGGACAAACCGAGATGCACAAAGCTTCATTGAGTCGCGGTAAGTATGAACTCGAGACCCACAAACTTGCGTTTTTGCGTTCTTGAAAATGATACTTTACAGACATATAGGATACTATTTACTGCTTGGAAGATGGAATGGGGGGTGGTTGTGGAGGGGCGGTTCGTTGTTGATGTCAATTCCTATTCTCTTCATTACGCATGGCAATTTGGAGATCATAATTAAAATAACTTTGTTCAAGCGTGATAATTGCCGTTAACATTTTGTTTTGCATTGCACAGGTGCGAAAATTTTTTAAATTGTTATAAAAGGTGTTCATATAGAGGCAAGCTTTCGCAAAGATGAAAATGTACCAGATGTAAAAACAACAATCCAAAAGTTCGGCTTCTTTGTTTATTTTATTGCGATTGCAATACAGTTCTGATTAATGGTAACATGAAATTTTAACGCTTGAACTTCTAATCGAACTTTGAAAAAGAGCAGTTTTTTAAAAGTTTTAAAATTGCATAAAATATAATTAGGGTGCAGACACTAGCATACCGAGAGGGATGCCTATGTGCCATGGTCTTCCCCTCCGACATAAAAATGAAAAAAGATAAAGCAAAACCAAGCAGTTTTGGAAGGATGTACGTTATTACTGCGTAGATGCAAGAATAACTCGATCATTATTTTGGTTTGTCTTCTTCCTTCACAAATAACCTAGCTTCTTAGTTCCGTAATGTTTTTGAAGCTTTTTTATTTCACAAATTCATTTTTCTAGTAAGTCTCGTAAAAACATTATATTAAAACTGGCTCCCAGAATGCACGAAAACGGGTATTTTTAGTAAAAATTTGCAAAAACTTTTGGGGGCATGCCCCCAGACCACCCGACAATAGTTTTGCCTTTGGCACTTCCGCTAATCGGTCCGCAAATCTGTACATGTTTGCGGTTAAAAATCGGTTTGGAAATCCGCTAACCAAAACCTTGAGTCCGCAATTTGCGGATTTGCGGACCGATTTGCGGAAGTGCCCAGCACTGCTAGCAACACAGCAGTTTTATATAATAAAATCCTACGAAGCAGTTCTACCCAACACTAAATTTAAATACACTTAAACTCATTACTCTTATTTGCATGCTTCGCCGCTGCCCGTGCAATCCGTACAAACGAGCAATATGTCAGCGCCAGGGTCCAGAGTGCAAAGACACGTTGCTCGCCCTTGAAAGTCACCCAGAGAGAGCAGAACCCGCATGGAAAAGAAGGCAACGTCTCACACGAAGAGCACCTCAGAAGTCTGGACTCGCTCCAGAAAACTCGCATCTCAAGAATACCGAACAGCAGCCAAACCTCTCCGTCGTCGCTCGACATTTCAGAGATACGAATTACTAAGAGCGGCACCGACTCCCAGACTCAGACTCTTTCATAAAAACTCAAAATCTAACTGTAATCTCAGCAACATCTACAGTAAATCAGAAATCTAAACAGTTCGTCATAGTAATCTAAGCAGTTAACTAAGTTATGCATGTCAAAGAAACTCATTAGTTCTGACCACGCCCTAAACCTTAAATCTTGAAACTTTACAGAAAATTATAACGTTCTTGCTCTGCCGAATCAAACTGCATGTGATCAACGAAACTAAACAGAAAAGATTGCGTAGGTGTGGAAACAGGCATTTAGCAATGTTTGCAAACTCCACCGGCAACTAATTACGTGAACTAAAAATCTCTATAATACCGAAAACGAGGTAATAAACGACTAATTGAAAAGTTAGTGGTTCGAATCCATCTTAGAGTCTCTCGCAGTAACACTACTTGCAGTAGTTTTCCATCGAAATTATTGTTTGTGTGAATGCGACAGCAAGTTAATGTCTAGAAATACATCAGAAACAAATCAATTACTTAGGTTGCTGTTGACAAGCCCACCGTTTAGGCTTAAGTTTTGATCGCTCTCCGTCGTATTGATCGATCCATTTGCCTCTTCAAGTTAATACTTCGGAAGTGTGTCAAATTGAATGTTTCAATCCGTGCCACTGACATAACATATTTTATAAGAAGGGGCGAAAAGGGTCTACTCTCAATTTTTTCATGGCAAAGTTCTTTCAAGAAGAGGTTTTTAATTTAAATCAACTTGACTTTAAATCCTTTTTTTTACAAATAACCCCTGAAAATTTGAAGTTTTTAAGGCAAGGAAGATTTTTTCAATGTTGAAGTTTTCTAACGCTGTTTTTGGTTCATATTAAATTTAAATGACGTCATAAAACGTTTTGTCTCGTAACCCGTTTGAATTAGGTTTTTCGTAATTCAGTTTGAAAGAACAAACATATATGCAAAATTTAAAGACGTCATTAAGGAATAAACAATGACATCGTTTTGGTAAAATATGGCCGTTACGTTAATATGATGACGTCATTACTTAAAACCAGTCTTACTGCAAAATTTTGGTAAATACCAACCCGCATGCTAAATTTGGAGTTTTCATGATTTTTGGTTTAAAAGTTAGATGTGGGGCAGTTTGCCCCATCCCAAGAAAATGCGTTGAACAAAAGTCTTTGTAAAATTGGGTAAACACAGAAATGTCTTTTGCCAGGCTTTATGAGCAAATACAATTATCAATGGAAAAACACACAGAATCATACCCAGACCAAAAAGGCACCAAATGACAATTGATGAGCTATGCATTGGACTGATATTAGTTGAAAAGGAAATTATTGTTTAAGATGTTTTGGGTTGGTTGATCTTCACATCCGACTGCGCGGTACTACAATAGTTTGAAAAATTGATCTAATTACCAACAAGTAGATACCATATTTAGGGATTTTCATGCATTGTTTGCGAATCATCAAGGAAGTGGTCAGCATCTGCTTCTTGCGCCAGCACTTGCATCCCGTGCTCCACGGGACCGCATTGTAGGGATTCTATCAGCTGGAAAATCTTGGAGGCGCAAGTTTCTGATAGACCATTCAGCGACTTTTTGGTAAGCAACAAATATTCATCATATTTCAAAAGATATTAATCATTGGATTTGGTTTATTGCACCACTATCAAAGAATTCTGATTCATCATCTTGATTAATGGACGTAATACAATCTTTGTAAGTTTGTGGTATCGGTACTGTCAATCGCCATATTAACATCCTCTTCTAATGCTGGTTATGCTAATAATTTCAATTCGCTTTCTTTTATGCTGTTGTACTTTGGCATTCGATAGCCTTATTGCTATTAAATAATGACTGACTGCGATGTAGCACCAAAGTGATTATAATTGTAATTATTTAAGTTTTTATCTTTTAAACTCACCAGGAGATTTATCGCCAAAATTTGGCGTAATATGTAGCAAAAAAATTCAATTAATGAATCAATGAAAAGATGAAATGAAAAGATCAAGTTCAAGAAAATAATAAGCTTGTCCATTTAGCACTTTAACAATACTTTAAAATATAAACGAACAACTTCATGAGTTACTGTACACCAGATATCTGTCATGATAGCCTGCTCACAGAATACAGCAGCTTAGCGCTACTGATGTTGGAAGGAAAATCAACTCTTGTCAGCCAGAGCTAGGTAGGCTTATTTGGTTTGTTGTACCACTATCAAAGAATTCTGATTCATCATCTTGATCAATGGACGTAATACAATCTTTGTAAGTTTGTCACATTTGTCACACACTCAAATGACTGCTGTGCCACATTTTAGCAACTTGCTACAATCGCCAAAGTCAACCTAACTTCAAGAATTTTACCTTACCAATTGACATAGAAAGGACTGTCATCTTGAAAAATTTGATAATATAATTTGATTTACTGTCCAACTCCCATTTTAAGATTAGTATATCGTTGCACTCTAATTCAAGAGAATGAAATATTTCTACAATGATATTGACTGATTGCTTTGTTTTAGGTAAACTATGCTGGCTTTATAATCTCTTGCGAAAGTTCATTGCATAAATTCAATCTATTGAAATGGAGATATGATTGCGATTGCACGGACATTCACTCAGGAGTAATAACAAGATGCGAAAAGTCGAAATCCTCTCGCGACTCCTGCGAAAAAGCCTTGTCACAACTAATTAAATTTATGGTGAAATTAAAGCAGTATCCTGAGCCTTGTGATCCAAGCGAAATGCCCGACGGATGCTGAAGAAGAATTGTTCCTGTAGCTGCAACTCTGGCTGTTGTTGTTGTTGTTGTTTTTGTAGTAGTGCATTTTTGTCCTCCGGTCACCAGAGAGAGTCAGACGTTAATTATTGAACAATCCTTGCACTTTCATTGGAATGACTACTTTGTGCTTAAAGGAATCCGCCAATGCTTTGGAGTTTCCATTAATCCACCGTTGATGTGGATTTCTTCAAATTCTTTTCCACTAAATTCGCTGCTTGTTCAAAGCCACCAAGCAGGGACAACCATCGTCAAGCGTTTTATTCGAGGACGCAACAACATGACCAGGGTGCGGATTGAACCCACATGATGTAATCAAGGTCGCCTAAAACGACGCCTTTGCGCTCTCGACCACCCTTTTTAATCCGCTTTTCGTTGCTCTTGATGTAGCGATTACAATGTAAACAGAAATGCTTAACTTCTGATGAAATAAGTCAAAAACAAATGTTTTGAACGAAGCAATTGCCGTAGCGCACTACAATTTTTGTACCTAATATGATACAGTGCATAATATGAAATTTAAAAAGCATGTCACGCAGCCATTTTATTGAATACCTTCAACTTGCAGAATAGTGAAAAAATGCTGCAGTTTAACGCCATTAAAGCAGAACATGCATCATCAGAAGTTAAAATGAAATAAACTAATATCCAAGTTTTGCAAGTGGATTGAGCTGAGCTGACTGATATTGAAAAAGAGAGAGTCTCGTTCGCATCTTCAATTTTGTTAAATGCTACCTAGGGCGGTTTCTGAGCCGACGATGTTCCCGGTACTATTACCGAACAAGGAACAAACTTTCGTGCTTTGTGCTTCAAATCAAAGTTTTTATTATGTACTCGCTGAATTAGGCCGAAACGTGTATCGAGTTGGCGGGGCCCATCTCCCTGTCATTGCGCCCAGGCAACACAGCTTCTTTCAAAAAAATGTTGCAACGATGGTGAGCAGTTGGCAACACTGCGTTTGATTTGACCAGCCCGAGATTTGAACCTCAGACCTCCGCTGCAGAAAAGAACGCGTTACCGCTCAACGAACATACCAGTGTGCTTTGTAATCAACTTTTTTATTCTTCTGTTTAATTTTAATTTTTAACTTTTAAGTGTTTAAAATCAAATCTTTCATTATGCTCGCTGTATTAAGCCAAAGCGTGTAACGAGTTTGTGGGGCCCATCTCCGCATCATTGCGCCTGTGGGCAACACAGCTCCTTTCGAAGAAATGTCGCAAGGGTGGCGGGCGGTTGGCAACACCGTGTCCAATTTGACCAGCCCAAGATTTGAACCTCAGACCTCCCGCTCCAGAGACGAACGCGTAACCGCTCGACCAGCTGGCCGGTGCCTTTAAGTTTTTAATATTTCAATTTCAATTTTGTTTTACTTTTAGCAGATACCACTGCTAATGGTCTAGATTGCGGGCGTGGAAATGAGGCAAGGGGAGATGGAGTATACTCATTACCCTGGCCCTTCAATATTGGGATACCATTTTATTAGCAACTTTGCGGCCCGCTGAAGCTCTAGAAGCGAGCAATGCGGCCAGCTTCTCAAAAGTTTTGGACAGCCCTGCGCTAGACCAATGAAACGCTCCTATTAGCAAAAGTAATAACAGCATATAGTCCAAAAAGGCCAATTTTAATTTTACTTGCTGTATTAAGCTTAAGCATTTATTTCGATTAGGCGGATTTTTACGTCCTTTTGTTCTGTTTTTTTTTTTTTTTTTGAACAGGACAAACACAAAATCAGAAACAACCTAAATAATTTTTTTAACGCTGTAGGCATTTATAAGCACGATGCGAGTTTCTAACGGCAGGAATCAAACTTATGAACTTGCGAATTTGAGTCCAATTCTTTACAGTACAGCTTTTCATAAAACAAAAATCACCCCATCTAGTGGCTAGATATTGGAAAGACGGTATCCATGTATCGCAAAATTGAATTTGGCTGGAGCACAGCTTTTAATCTCTAAAAACAAAACGAGAAGTTCACATCAACTAAACTAGATATGGACTATGATGCTAATTGACAATCAAAAATGGCAGTTGGTAGGTCCACAAGCTTCTTGAATTGTAAAAAGTAGCAACACCAATCTTAAATTGAACAATTATCTAATCAAAATGGAAAGAAAACAAGTTCTCTCCGAGTAAAATTGCTCCACTAAATCTCTAAAACTGAGACCAATTTTTGTCGCACGCTTTACGGCTACACAATCCAATTACTAAAACACAATCTTTGCTGAATTGCTCCAGTGTCGGGGTCACCAATTAGTTTTTGTCAAATTTGTTGATGATGTATTTTTTTCCAACCATTAATTTCAATCTTTTTTTGTGAATGTTATATAGCACAAACACGTCACATAAAAAAATTAAAAAATCTAAAACCTTACAGACTGTTTTACCCGTAACATGGATCATCAAGGGAGCCTGCCAAAATAACACAATGTTTAAAATCTAAACTGAAAATGAAATTTGGTTATAACGCCAATACGACTCTACGAACAGAAAATTTGCGTTTCCTTGGCCACTACATAAGCTACAGTGTAGCATTACTATTTTCGTTGCATTATTTATATTTTAATCATCGCTCAGTTTCCATTTTAAAAACGAAGGCTCACAGCAACTGTGTACTTTATCTTTCGTACAAGCTTTAGCCAAATGTGCAAGCCTTTAAACGTGTTTTGGATCTGAGCGATAAGATGGGGGATGAATTGACCTCGCAGTTTGATTCTTTGGAGTGCCTTTAAAAAGTTTCGAAATTTCTTTCAAATGGCACTAAAAATGTTGTTTTCCCATGAAATTGCGAAAATCACCCGGTGGTTAGGAGCTTAGAACCCAGGTGTTATTGAAATAATGCATTTTAAACGCGTGAAAATTCATTCACCACGTCAAAAGAAACTTGGGCAAAAAAAAAACAATTAAAATCCTGAATATGATGGTGGTGTGTAACAAACAGAATTGTTTTTGCCTATAAGAAGTTCTTCTATCTACTTTACTTCAACGAACTTTACTAATTTTTGGTGAACATAAAAAGAGTTCAATTTTATTAAAAACAACTCCGGTTTGAGAAATATTTAATTTGTTGAGAGAATACAAAACTTATGTGCCGCATTCGGGATAAAATTCTCCAAAAATTTTATGAGAATTTTGTGGCCCGCTAAAGTTCAGAAAAAGTGTAATGTAGTCCGCTCCTTAAACACTTTGAACACCCCTGTTCTAGATCATTCTAGAATAATTTTTATTACGTTACAATACAAACATATCAAAGCTTACAACAACAAAAATTGTAGCATAATTATTGCGTCACAAACTTCGAGTGTAAATAAAATTATTAATAAGTTATTAACAACAGAACAACCATTTGCTTATGGAAGATGGTAGATCATACCGTACTTGAAAGAATGACTCCAACATTCCATATCAAAAAGAGCGGCAAAACCAATTAAGCAGTCATAACTAAGCTAAGGCACGGCAAAATCATAATATAGGTATTTAAAGTTTTTCGTGACAGACCGAATATTAAAGCTTATGATCTTCCTTCCAGGTAGAGGGAGTTCACCAATCGAATAATTGGCCGGCAAATTACTGTCAAAATCAGCACAACTAAATCCTAAATGCGTCATTCCCAAGCAAAAATTACCCGTAAGAGCGCAAATATTGCATTAACTTCACACGATATTTTCAAGGCAATAACGTACAATAACTCAGAGCAACGCAAAAAAGTTAAAACATTCAGGGGACAGCAATCAGTTGCAATCAGGGCTCAGCAATCATGCAGGGAACAAAATCAGTTTAAATCTTTGCTGGATGTTCACGTTGAAGAATCAAGTAGAAGGTAGCACCAACACTGTAAACATCCATCGCTTTGCTGAGGCGAATGTCAGAAGATTTTCGCTCCGGAGCAATGAAACCGAGAGTTTCTTGTGCACCTCTTTCTCTTGGTTGGGGCTGGGTAATATTATCTGAGATAGTTGCGATTGTGGCACCACCAAAATCCGCAATTTCGCAATCCAAATGCTTACTAAGCAAAATATTCGCAGGCTTTATGTCTCCGTGGATAATTCGTTCATCGCCAAAGTTATGATGCAAATACGTGACTCCACTGCAAACATCGGAGAAAAAGCGGAGCCTAAGCGAATACGGAATAATAGAAACTAAAAAACAATCATCAGCAGATCTCATCATCAAACTCAGCAGACTTCCACCGGCCATGTATTCCATTATGATCTCAACGTTATCCGAAAACGGAGAACATCCATAAATCCTAACGACATTTTTGTGATTAGAAAGGCTGAGCAGTTCAATCTCTTTTTTAATTCTAAAAAAGTACATGAAGTTACAGTACATAATATGAAAAACTTCAAATAAAGTGACAGCTTCTTTACCAGAATGTATGGAACGAATTGTTTGTGTATGTGTTTTTCATAATAGCATTGTTCTAAAAAAAGGTCATCTCATTACGTTTGTTTTTTGCATAATGCACAGTATTATTTACTAGACTTTATCTGAATTGCTAGATTAGAACGAAAACTAAAAAAATAGATTTAAATTGATTAAATCAGAAACAACTCAACAATACTAAATCACATTAAAAACATTGTAGGAGCTATCCCGACTCTGGGGGGAATTGGCGAACCTACACCAGTGCCCGGCGAACTGCGTAGTCTGCCGACGCACTGCAGGACAAAAGCGCAACGTTTTAAATGCGCGGACAGCCCACAAACTTGAAAACATAAAACACAGATTTATTAAGGTGCGGTCTTGGTGCTCAATTACGACTACAAACACAAATTTGAAATTAATGGGCCAAATTCTCGCGATTTAAATTTTGTTGCGACTTGATTCTGAAAAACAATATTCATACGATTAACAAAGTGTTCAGTCGCAACTGCTATACGTAGTTCTATAAATTGTCGCAAATAGTAGTGAAAACTACAGGTTTACAATTTCACCATTCACGATAGATAACTTTTAACCTCAAATATTGATCAGACTATTACCAATGCTGTAAACTTATAACAAATCTTTAACTGACATCGTACTCACATGCTGCTTTGTACTCAAAAGGAGAGCTCCGAAAATATGCGTCCTCTCGCGACCACGTCAAATACAAAATGACTTGAATCGAGGAGCTACGAGCTAGACATGTGATAAACTCTATTGTTTGACCATGCCATGCAATGAAGCACGACGGGTACCGCAAATTAAACTAATCCATTCCAAACATCATTAGCGGAGACCTCTCAAGAAACACAGAACAGCTATTTGGCTGTAACAAACATTTTGAAAAGTCAATTACTCCATACAGCCTATAGTCGATATACTAGATCTTCTTACTGGTCAAATTTTCCTTTGATTTCGTAAGGTTCTCCAGCTAGGGCAACTGCTTTCACTGCAACTACACCAAGAGCCGCAATTTTCCTAATTCGTACTTTTCCGTACCCTCCCGATCTTAAAAATCCATTCCTACTTGTGTCGATGATTACGTTATCAAGAGACTTAAATTGCTCTGCCTTTAAAAAGAGCAAAATAAATTTCTTTAGAAACGAGATGGTGGCTTAGTTTGATATAGGCAAAGCAGACAAATTTTTCAGGTACTTTAAAATATTTAACATTGTAATTTTCGGAAAGCTTCAAGACTGCAGTTCTCCTAAAGTTATGGTAAGCAATGTCTCATTCAATTTAATTTCAATATATTTTGTAGTAAACTGAATAAAAATACACAAACACGTGTAGCTACAGTAATTGAAATAAAAATTTACGACTGGGTACTGTGAAGTGATCCACGAAATCTCCGAGCCAAACAGCCAATGACCAAAGATTACATCTAAAAAAAGTGAGCAAAAAGGTACGAATAGATAAAAATTAAAAATTAAACTTTTTGTGATTTTACGTAAAAACCAGCCATTTTAATGCCATTTGGATTACATTTCGAACGTTTTTAGAGCCATTTAAAAAAAACTAAATTGTTAAAATCGAAAGTTGTTTCCAAGATTTAAATTGCCGCACTCCCTTTAGTTCATCCCTTTCTTACAGGTGAAGTCCAAAACACGTCTAAATGCTTGTTTTTTAAGTTTAATTTTCTAGGTGAATTAGCTAAGAGGGAGGCTGAAGCACTTTCAGCCTCCTGGTTGCGCCATTGGTCATGATAAGACTTTCAACAATGGTAATTTTTCTTCCCCACCGTGTATACAAGACAATCATAAGAATTTAAAAAATATCCAATTTATGGTTTACACTCGTATACACCAGAAAGTGTTATTTCACTTCACAATATTATTACTATTCTCGTTTTTCTGAAGACTATATAACTCACCAAATCAGTATGTTAAATATGCAAGGCTTAATCTACTTACATACTGTAGTTACTCACCAATTCCATTGAGTTTTCTGAAAGCTAAAACAAATGCAGACAGCCATTATTTTTTCTACTAAACTGCGTTTTGATCTACAACTATCAAAAAGATTAAAGGTTTGATGTTTGACAAATTTTAGCATAAAGCCAAATTTTCTGAAAAAAATGGACCGCCAATTGCGCACTGATTTTTATTCAAAAAATTAGACAAAAAAGTGAGAAATCATTATACGATATCATTGAAGTAAGCTAATCGTAGGCGCTAAAATAAGGGCGCATTTGAACTGTCAAGGATGTCCAACTGTCCAAGCCTTTTTCGAAGAATCTAGATTTGACCTCGTGCTTTAAGGTCTGCAACTCTAACTTTTGATGGTACTACCACAATAAAAGATGCCTAACTTATTCAATAATTTATTGTTGCAATTTTTTTACAAATAAACATTACGCAAGTTCAGATACTTTGTCATTTACAATTCAGACCTACAGTAATTATTTACACTTTTAGCGAAAATTGAAACATCCAGAAACTTCGTAAAACCCAGTTGTGTTAATGTGAGGAGGAAAATATAATCTTGATTTCAATTTAACGATAAAGTGTGGTTTGATACTCGAGACGCAAAGTATTACAAAGATGAGAAACGACCAGTTTTGATCTCAAACCGCTCTCGCTTAGTGTTGACAATTGAGAATATCTGCCGCTCAAACACCCTGAGCCAAACAAGCTCTTTCTTATCAATTCTTCAGGCTACCATTGAATATGTCGCCGACATTGATGTGAAAAGCAAATAATCATCAATTAATTTAACCATATATTACGCGGAGGGGAGGAGGGCATTTTTGCCCTCTCTCGTTTTTTTCATGAAAAATTTCTTCAACAAAAATATTTTTATCTCCAATTAACTTGACTTTGAGTCAAATTTTACTACAAATAACTCCTGAAAATTTGAAAAGGTGCTAAGGTAACGGGAAGATTCCCAGTTTTGAGGTTTGCCGAAGTCACTTCCCAAATCTGAGCACTTTTTGGCCAAAATTTAACTTTAAAGACGTCATGAGACGCTTTGTCACGTAACTACTTTGCCTTAGGCACTTTGTGATTCAGTATCAACAAAAAACTTATATAGAAAATTTAAACCGCCAGTGACGTCATCGCAAAAATAATGTCATTTTTCAAAAATTGGACCTTGATGTCACTAAACCACAACGTGTTTTTTTAACAAAATTGGTGAACTACTTTGCCTTAGGCACGTAACTACTTTGCCTTAGGCACTTTGTAATTCAGTATCAACAAAAAAACTTATATAAAAAATTTAAACCGCCAGTGACGTCATCGCAAAAATAATGTCATTTTTCAAAAATTGGACCTTGACGTCATTAAATCACAACGTGTTTTTTTAACAAAATTGGTGAACTACAACACGTGTGCCAAAGTTGGTGTTTCCATGACTTTGGGCTTAAAAGTTAGACAGAGGGCATTTTTCCTCCACCCCCGGTGTAAAATACGTTGGTCAAATAACCCGTGAAAAATATGGTTAACGTAATGTTTGCCAGCGGGTGAAAATAACAGCTTGTTCTACAACAGACGCGGGCGGATAATAATTCATTGAGAGGCAAAATTTCGACCACGAGTTCATTAGAAATCAAGAAACGACAGTAATATGAGAAGTCAATGCTTGCTTTTGCCATACCTGCATAATGTGCTTATATTCTATTATATATATACATTTACTCTATCTTATGTTCAGTAGCTATGCAAATCTGTTCAAAATTGTTGCAATTTGCATCCTGACAATCCAAGCAAACTTCATGAAGAAAGTAAGTTTTGACGTTCAATTTAAGTCTTTTTCACAAAAAAGAAGACTACTGTATTTTGTAGATTTATGATAACGAATTCAATCTGTTGTGCTAAGATACAGCATGAAAAACAAGGAATTGTTTTCTTAGATATTGGTTAATTTTTTAACTTCTAGAGCATAGCATAACTTTAAAATTTACATGAACGTACAGCTTTTGGAATTGTAGCTAGATCTAAAATTTCGTCGCCACAGCAATGGTTATCCGCTTGATTGGCTGCAATTTCTGCTTTTATTCTATGTGATTCCTCCTTTAGTTGTGTGGTTTTATGCAATTTTTTTTGTTCTAATTGTTGCAACATTGCGGTACTTTTCATTTTAAGATGAACTTTTTCGTTTTCGAAATGAGTTCGTTCGAGCTGTAGTACACGATTATGCTTTTGTTTTGTAGTTTGTACCTTCATTTCATATTTGTCTTGTACAGATTTTAATTCATCTTTCCTGCGCTCCAAGTCACGTTGGTGTATTCGTTTGCGTTCCAAATCCCGCTGCTGAAAGTAAAACTCGTAATTCTCTTTAATCGTTGATATACTCTGCATGAACATGCATTATAAGGCAATGAAATCACTAATAGACCTAGCAATGCCTGCATGGCGAAAAACAGCTCTTCAGAAATTTGGGTTAAATTCAACCATCTGAAGACCCGTTTATAGCTAAGCAGGCGCTATTGTGGTTTTAGGTGTTTAGACATTTTACTGAGTATTTTGCTTTATTACTACGAAGCGCTCTGCTAAGTTTCGTTCAGAGTTCAGATCGATTTTTTTCATGCAATATTAATGCCTGAATTTGAGCAGCTACTACAAAAATGTGACTTCTAAATTACAGATCTTTGGAAAATATTTATTTAATTACAGGTACCATTTTGAAAAAGAAGGTTTTGGTAACACAGTAGGTGTACTTGTAGCCATTGCAAATAAACAAAATAAAAATTATTTTTGTGAAATCTGTAGAATGTAGTTTGCAAAAATTTGTTGTTGGGTGTATGATATGTATCAGGGTGTCCCTTATTTTAACATTTCAAAAAGTTTCACCTCTAACCCTTTCAAATGGTTTATTTAATGAAACAATGATATGTATGAAATTTTAAATTTTTAAAATGAAGTTTAGAGGTGGCGCTAAGTCTTTCAAGTTTGAATGTGGGTTCCTACGCTGGAATACCACCACCATTAACAGCAAAATATTATTGCTTTATTGTGACGTTAACATGCTTAGCGATAGCGTTTATTAAAATCTGAAAGTTAACTCAGGAACTACAGCGATGTATCAGTTACGCCATACTGTAGTTATGTGCGGTTTTCAATGTTTGCATTATCAATCAGTTTTTCAAAAAAAAGAAGCTTTACTTATGAGGGCAAGTGATCTGTGCTGTTTTATAGTGAATTTAAATTTGGTTGGCCTGTGTGATCGTAGTGTAGGTTTGCATACAAAATGTGCATTGGTGAAACTTTCAGAGAATGTCAAAGAACACGAACCACTGTTGCAAGCTCTTGTGAAAATAATCAATACAAAAAAAAGAAAACTTTTGTTGAGTGTGTCACCAAATACGGTAGAAGGTTGATATGTTTGACCAACCAATTAGAAATTCTCCGCATAGCTGCAAGCAAGGCCTTTAGTGGATGCTTCTTTTTCACCCCTATCCATTGCTTCTTATTAAGACCCAGCTTCCTTGTTGAAAATTACTTTGAAACATTAAGCACTATCGTGCTTTGAACGTGTTCTGCGCCTCCAAAAATCATTTAACATCGGTGCCCTAGCCTCAAAATCTGTAATCAGCCTGTTAAAGAAACCTCCATAATGATATTGCTTATCCACACAAAATAAACCTTCAATCCTTGCGCAAGCCATTAGTTATACGTCCAACAATCTCTTTTGGGCTCCATCAAGTTTACACGATCATCTTTAACATCTAACTGCAGTGGCTCTAGCTCATCCCACCATAAATACGCCAAGAATCGATTACTCTCCCTCCTTCAGACGCGTAGGTATGGGCTGATGGATCTGTCCTTTCCCGCATTAGACTGGTGGCACTGGAGTGTATGCCATATAATCCAAAAACAACTCCTTTGACTTTTTTCTCTGCTGACCAATTGTCTCCAGTTTCTCAGCTGAAACCCATCCCTTGGAGCACAGACTTGTCTGTTGTAGCAATCACAAGACGACTTGACCACTTTCAATTGTCCTTTTACGGACTCCCAATCTTTCCTTACTTTTAAAAGCCCCCTTACATCTCTGACCAAGACCTATCTAAAATGTCTGGTTTCATGTCTTCTCACTTTCCAGCAGTGCCATTTTAACCTTCCAATGTGTCCACGGTCATGCTGGTATCCCTGGAAATAAGCATGCTGATTCTTGTCCAAAAGCTGGAGCCTCCCTGCCTACTGCAACGGTCCGTCTCTTGTCCCTCTTCCCAGCTATTGCCAAACCCGTTACACCCAGTTTCACAAGTGGAGGCGTCATGTTTCAACATTTCCCTTCCCATCTCAACAGTGCTGTTCCTACAGTTTATCCTGGTAAATTGTTTCTCTCACTCCCCATATGCTTTGAGCTTTCCGCCTTCTCTTCCAAGGTCAAAGCCTTTCACTATCGTCGTAAGTCAGTCGTAAAAAAAGTTTTTCCTGCAGCACCTATGGACACCTCCCACAGGACCTTAATCATCTCTTTCTTGTCTTGCCTCTGCGCCTCTATACAAATATAGCTTTGGCTCTGCAGTCTGCGCCCTGATGCGTGGCTTGATTGTTGGGTCTCTGCGAAGTTTCTTTGCTTCTTCATCCTTCAGAAGGTGTTAGGTAGCATCACAACTCATTCAAGTTGCTTTAAAAATGAAAAACAATTTAGTATGATTTACAGATTGTTGAAAATAGCTAGGCCACCGTTCCGAATATGAAGAAATGTACATTTATGCAGCAATAACTTTGCTGTATACTTTAGTATTGCGCTGAGTAGAGAACTGTCTATGTGCATATAATAATGTTTTTTAAGCCAACTTTGAGATCACTCCGCCACCTCAAAAAATCAAAAATTTTCCACAAAACTTTGTATGAGACAGTTTTTGGTACAATGGAAACTTTTGAGAGGATCAGACACACAAAAATATGTATTTCAAAATTTGACCCCAAATAAGGGACACTCTAATGTGTATGTATGATTGTATATGCGTGCTGTATGTACCGTGTGGAAATGATTGAAAAACTGCTACACTCAATGATTGATGTAGAAAATAGAAACTGCAGGATTACAATATGTATGTTAATGGAAGTTGAGAAATTAGTACGATATGTATCGTAACGTTTTGCTCGAGCAGTATTGCAATCTTAAACTGTAATAATATAATTTTCGCAAAAAAATTGTAATCCACAATAAACTGTAATATTACAAACTGTAATGCAACAAATTTTCGCTATTCAGAAATTTGACGAAGAAAAATTTTAATTTGTTAAGTTAGTTACAATGTACTCTATTGTACACTAAACGGTGGTACATAAGCATACTGCAGTCCAAAAGTCCTTTTTTGAAAATTGCTGTAAACCAGACCAAATAAAAAAATTAAACTTATGTTATCAGTAAACGAGAAACTTTTTCGGTCTCTTATTTTGTAAACATTCGGAGCACCGATTTTAATATGTTATCAAAATGAAAAAAAAGAATCTAAAATTGTGCTTATTTGTAAAGAAGTGATGTTCATGAAGATGCTCAAACTACAATGCGAAGTTCTTACAGCCGAAGAAAAACTCTAGCTACTTCTCACTTTCTTTAGTGCTATGTGATTTCTACATTCGTTTTGTGCAGCGGCTAACTCTACTTTTGTGCGTTCCAAATCACATACAGCTTCAGCATATTTCTCCTAAATTAGTTTGCATAACCATTACTAGTGCCAAAAATTAGGAAAGTTTCTTCTTCAAAGTAACTAATTTATAGTTATTTGGAAAATGCTACTGGTCACAGTTTTTGTTTTGAGGAAAAATACAAGACAGTTTTAGTTATCCTTGCATTTCTGTGTAAACTTTACCCTGAGTTTACCTTTCCATTACTGAGCGATAAAAAATTTGCTTGCGACAAAGGACGATTATTTTGTAGAACCTTCTAATAAATTGTCAAACATTATCAAACATAACGGTTGAATTTTGCCTGTTTTTACACCATTAGCGAAAGATACAAATAATGTATTGCTTTCAGCATCAAAAAACAACTTTTTTTAAAACTAACATAATCTTTTCAACAATTTAGGTTATAAAAATCCAAAACTAAGATCAAAATTATTCGGCAGATGTCGTTTTGTTACTTTTAACTATACTATCTCTAACTATCTTGGTTTAACTCCTATGCAAGGCATTGCTATTTTGAAACTAAAATCTGCCGGGCAATAGATTGAAAAACCACCATGCCAAGTTTGTTCTAACAAAATGCCTTAAATCGGACGTGGCAAAAAAAGCAAGAAACCTCATATTTTATGCAACTAAATTTTGATTGCAAATTTTAACCTAACTGTTGTAAATACAAATGAAAAAATGAAGGAATGATCTTAATTTGAAAACCAATAGGCAACAATAAAATTTCGAAAGTTGTTAGCATCGGATTCATCAAAAATCGTTAAAAAAAACAAAAACAAGAAAAAACTCATGTTTCAGAAGACAATCGCACTTGCCAAACAAATAAAATATCAGCGCAAAAGAAGACCAGCAGCCATGCCACTTAGAGTTACTTCAAATAAGTTATAGACTACTAAAAATTTGAATCACAAAATGAATGAAATTTTTAAGTCTCCGTTTATCATTAAACATTGAATCGGTCTGGGTTTAATACCTTCTAGTTTGTATTACCAAAAGTGTATGGAAAAAAACATTCCAAAAATGAAAACTATTACACAAAAAGAGATAAAAAGTATATTAAGTAAAAGAAAAACAAAAATCTTTTAAGATCAAGTTTTCCAGGCGATTATCGGTTTTGGAAAATGACATTTTGAGAGCAATTTGTCAAGATTACGGTGGACACCTTAAATCCTTTATTAAGAAAATGTGTCTACGCTTCATTTTTGCTAGCTATTTTTAAATTCTTACTTTTTGTTTATTTTTCATTTGATTTTAACAGAGCGTCGAAATTTTTAACCATTGTGTCAAGTTTCTTACTGTAGTTAAAAGCACGTCTAAAGTTTGATAATCAAAAGTTTTTATAGTTTTAAAAAGTTGATGTTATAAAAGCGTTATTGTTGTTTTGTTTTTATTTTTATACATCTGATAACATGAAGAAATATTTTGTCTTTTTCTTAATTTATTGTACTGTATATCATCAAGCTTGCAAAAAAGTGCGATTTGTTGGTTGCTTTTGAAATTTTGAAAGCTTTTATCAGAACTAAAAGAGTGCATGGCTATACTTTAATACTTTTGCAAAAGTGTGATTTTATGTACGAAACTATAGCCCCAGAAAAACAAACCAGCAAAAGAGCAATACATACAGTAGCAAGTTACCTGGCGAACCTTGTCCACTACAAATTCTGGATAGCCCTATAAACCAATCTTTTCAGATATTACGCTCTCTTTTTTGCGTAGTTCTCATAAACAGCACTTTTAAAGAATTTCTGTTTCAACTTTAAATATCGCATTTAAAAACGTTACTCGAATAAGCTTAAAAACTTAAGGTTTGTGATAAAAAAACATAGAATGGATGCATTAATAGGTAACTTGATTGCTTTTACTGTTCAAGGAGTGTCAAACTATTTGCTATGAAGCGAAATCTACTTAAAACTAGATGGAAGTTTGCCAGCAAACCCAGTGAACGACCGACGCATAGCTAATGCTGTGACGTTCAAAAGTACTTTTTGTCTATCGTAAAATCAGCAATTATTCAAAAATATCTAATTATGGAACCTCCAGAAAACTAAAGTCAAAATATTTGTCAGTTAAATATCTCCTGATATCATAACAGACTGGCACCCTAGCTTGGGTTGTTCGAAAAATTGAATTTTGTGGGTCTAGTTGGGGGGTCCCCAGGGAGATGGCACCCCAAACTACGCCAAAATATTTGTCTGTTAAATCTCTGCTGATATCATAACAGACTGGCACTTTAAGTTGAGCCATTCAAAAAATTGATTTTTGGGGGGTCCATTTGGCGGAGTTTTCGGGGGCGTGGCACCCCCAAACTATGTAAAAATATTTATCTGTTAAATATCTACTGATATCAAAAAAAGTAGCACTCTAGCTTGAGCCTTAAAAAAAATAATTTTTTGGGGCCCCATTTTGGGGGGATTCCCGGTGGAGTTGCCCAAAAAAAATTTCGGGAGAAAAACTTGCGTTTACAGCTCAATAACTTTACACAAACATTAGATTTCGATGTTCTGTGGTTTAGGAGAAAAAGAGTGTACAAAAACAAAGAAGAAAAGGAAAAAAAGGAAATAAATCTCATCGCGGCTAAAAGTGGGTTGGTTTGAATGAAAGGGTATCTTAAGACATACAATCATATGAAATATTTTTTGCCGCACTTAAGCCGTTTTTGACTGAGACCGCTTTTTTCGCCAAACTTGCGGGGCGGTTTTTGGGTTCTAAAACCAAAGTCACGCAACGTATTGCCTCAAAATTTGGTACAAACATATAACTCATTATTCTCAAACTGCTGTCAAAATTTTATGTAGCTGGACGCAACCATTCTTGAGTTATAAGCAAAAGTCTGAAATTTCGCACTCGTTCGTTGAAAAATGGCCGAGTAAAAACAAAGGAACACGCAACGTGAGTATCGGTCGTTCCAATTATATTATAGCAAAAAGACAGTCATGCAAGTTCTTAAGCGTCCCTGCTAACAGGGACGTTCCATTTTATAAGATATTAGAAGCAACATCAATAAAAAATTAAGAAGCTCAAAGTCAACCTATAACAAATTTTCTACGCCAATTTTTGCTAACATTTTCCGACTAAATTAATCAATGTTGGACGTTTTGGGGTTAATTTTAACCTTATTTTACGCGAGGCAGATGGGAGCAAAATTACGCTCAATTCTCTCTTTTTTTTGGATAAATTCCTTCAAAAAATGATTTTTATTTTAAGTTAGCTTTACTTTGAATAATTTACTTGCAATTTACTTTCAAATTTATCGGCAAATAACTCCTAAAAATTTGAAGTTGCTACAAAAAGTTTCCCAATTTTGAGATTAGCCGAAGTCACTTTCTAAAATCAAACATTTTTTGGCTGATATTTAACTAAAATGATGTCAAAAGACGTTTTTGTGACATAAAAATTAAAATTTTGTGACGTTTTTGACTTAAGCATTTTATAATTCATTATCAAAAAACAAGCTTTGTACAAAATTTGAGCTATCTATGAAGTCATTGAAAAAATGATTGAAAATATGACGTTATTTTTTGAAAACATGGTTCTGACGTCACTAAGATGACGTCATCAACTTTTTTTTGATTTTTGATGAACACTAATTTGTATGTCAAATCTAGTTATATCATGATTTTTGGTTTCGTAGTTAGATAAGTGTGCAATTTTGCCCCCCCCCCCCCCCCCCCCCCGGCTAAGATGCGTTAATCAAATTAATATAGCCAGTGAAAAATAAGGTTAAACAAACTACAAATAACAATTGCGAAAATTAGTTGCTAAGACAAATAATTACCGCCCACTTTCGTGATTGATTTGTGATTTTCTTATTCATTTAGAACGGAGGCTAATTCATCTTTCGTGCGTTTCGAATCATTTTGAGCTTCGGCCAGTTCTTGCTGAATTTATTCGTATTGTATTATTAACGCTTTGTGCTTGTTCTGGCATTTTGTGAGCTTTTGCTCATAGTCTTTTCGAATATTTTGATGTTTTTGTGGAATCTCTTCTTGCTTTCTTGGATTTTCAAGTTGTGTTCATCAAAATGCAATGAAATTTTTAACTTATAGGGGCTAGCAAAAAAACATTTAATTTCCGGTCTCGCTACTTGTTCAAAATTGAAAAGTAGACAAAATGATTCTTCTTCGTCCGAATCTTGATTTATTGAGTTTTTTTTTGACGTTTATTTTTTTGTGGGTAGACTCATTTTACTGATTTCATCAAAGAGGAAGATATCAAGCAATGAGTGGTTTAGGGGAGATTCCGACATTTAGCTGGACAACTGCTGCTTCATTGGTAATATCAATTAAAGAAATTAAAACATCACTTTTTTTTGTATTAACGCTATAAACTATTATCAAAACACTGCACAAAACAAATCACAAAAAAACTAATAGAGATGGCTATTTAATAAAAGCAAAATGCGGAAGAAATCTAGCTCCAGAAAAACATGCTATTCAACACTGCAGCAAGCTCCCCAACCAATTGATCATGGGCCTTGGACATAGGTGGGCAAGTTAATGCAAAACGTTAGCTTCGTTAACCACTAGTCCGTTAACAAACTTCACACTTCCATTAACGTTAATCCGTTATTTTTAGCTTTAATTAACGGAAGTTAATAAAGTCCGTTAATCCGTTAACGTTTTGCGTGTAATTTACATTTTTTCTTATTCACTTGCTTCTGAAACACGTATTGACGCTGTTGAGCTGATTGTAAGGAAATATTTATTGCTATGGTGATCTTTTTGTGTTTTGGAAGTTACATTTTACAGTTTAATCTAATTTCAAGATAAAATAAGTTCATATGCACTAACAAAGCTGCGATAAGAAAATCTTTGGAAATCGCGAACAGCGATAAGTAATAGACCTATGAGGCTGCAGCTTACTATTTGCCAAAAAAAAAGAGTTCCTTTCTTGGCTTTTTCTATAAAACTCGTGCTTATACGCAACAAGTGTTACCAGTGCAAACTGGTTTGTGCAAACGATGAATGAATAGTGCAAGATATTAACGATAAAAACGTTAACCGAAGTTAACAGAACTTAACGGAAGTTAATAGAGTCCGTTAACAGAACTTAACGGAAGTTAATTTAGTCCGTTAACTTGAAAAAACTTTTTAATGGACTAACGAGTTAATGAAAAAGTTAGCTTCGTTATTAACGGATTAACGATTAACGTACTTGTGCCCACCTATGGCCTTGGATTTATCAAAATTTAAAATCAGCAAGCAAATTAGATTAAAATAACAATTTAGACAGAATTAGTTTCTAACTTCCACAACTTATCATGCACCAAGGGCATGAGCTTTTCAGGGGGCTAAAATCTAAAATTCATTTTAGTCTTATTCAAGTAGAATTCAATTACTGCCCATACAGGGGTAAAACAGACAGTTTGGCATAATAAATTGTGGTGGTCACTAAATAGCTAATATTTCGTTCTAATTCGTCATCAAGCACTTTATCTTGGACACCGTTACAGCATCTGATAGAGCGAGGCTTGTTAAGGTCATTTTCGGTCGCTCAAAGGCGTTAACAAGTGAAAAACTTCGTAGACAAAATGCGATTTCCGAATTGTCTCGCCCAATAGATATTAAAACAACTCGCTCAAATTTCTTTGCAAGATGTTACGTAACCTGCTACTACGTAACTACAGTACCTTATTGCAACAAACGCTGCTACGTGGTAAGTACAATATTTGTGACGTCAGATCACTATTACAAGATAATTCATTTAAGCGTATGCTTTGTAATTGTTAAAGAAAAAGGTACCACAGCCATGCGTTAATATTTTAAGCTTGCAAAATCCTCGATTGATAATGATTAGGTAAGGAACGAAAGCAATTAGATTATATTTTTGGATCAATGTAAAAAAGAACAACTTTTTTCATATTTCAATTTTTTCAAAAGACGGAAAGTGCCTTTGAGGTTATTGGTGGGAAAGAACTGTTTTCTTCCCTAATGTGCAGAATTAAAGACTTGAGCAAATCTTGAAGCAGAACGTCTGAAAAACTTAATAACAAAAAATTATCTTTTATGAAAGCACATTCATCATTCAAACCGTTCGTAGGACTCTCCACTTCCGCAGCTCAAATGCGCAATTAATTACGGCACCTTATCATTGAAATTACAATTTTTATGTGGTTTATTCGCCAAGTTAGTTGCCTTGGCCAGGAGACAACAAGGTGACCTTTTGGTCTTCGAGTCAAGTTGCCACCTGCGCAGCTGTCTATCACACTCGGTAGAAGCTTCATGTTGTCCCTTTTCACGCTGAGCATCAAGCACATAAGCTGTAAATATCAATTACTACAGTATTGCCTTTGGTTTAACCCGGTTGAGAATCAAACCTGAGTCTACCACCAATTCAGTAGCAGACGCTTTATCTACTCGACCAACGAGCAGTTGTATCGAAACGCTATATCCTTTTTAAAGCAAACCACAAAAAATACCGAAGTTCTTGAAACACAAAAATGAAATTTCGAGTTTCGAGTGTTTGTCAATCGAAGCAAGATTTATTGTAGAGGCAAAAAATTCACTAATAATCTTAAGATGGGTGATTATTTAGATATTTTTTCCGAACTAATTCCATCCATAAGAAATGAACGAGAAAATGACAAGGTTTCAAACAACGCTAGCTCAAAACTTCGAATAAAAAATCAGGATGATGAGGATCGATGGTTTCGATAAAGACGAAGCGGACCGTCTCGTTTAGACTTAGGTAGATGTCCATTTGCGTACTCTATTCACAGAATAGGCAAATTAAAAGAAGATCTGAAACATCAGTTTGCTTTGCCCATGATCTGAAAATCACAAAAAAAATGGTAACTTTTAAAGAACAATATTCCAAAAACTCGAAAATAAAACTTCGAGTTTTTCGAATGGATCGAAATGGATTTTTGTATAGAACTCAAAAATCACAACCACAGCCTAGCTTTTTGTGTTGTTCGTTTGCGGGATCAATTGAAAGAAAGAAGACCCAAAGCAATAGAGTATTTTTTTCTGAATGAAAAATCCTGAAAAAAATTTTCTACTTTTTGCCAATTTTTAAAAGTAGATATCTCAAAAACTAGCTAGTAAATTTTTTTTGTTTTGGTATTGATTAAAGGGGAATTAATTATTGAAGCGGAACGTCATAGTCAGAACATTCTCAAATTTCTGGTATTTTTGCAATAGCAGTTTGAAGCAAAATGGTCAAAATCCCATTTGTTTTTCTCATCTCTTGATTTTCCGTAATCGGAAACATTTCTGTGATCGAAAAACAGTTTTCTTATTAACGATTGGAAACTTCCCGAAGTGAAATCAAGATTCATCATGAAAAGGTTCATCATAATCATGGCTTTCTTCTAAAGCAAAAGCAGAATCACTAGCAGTAGCACCAAAATACAATTTATACATGTTCTACATTTTAATGAAAATCATACCGTTATATTAAAGAACTGCAAAAAGTAAAAACACAAACAATTTATTTCGCCAAAAATTTCAATCTAGGTTTTTCATTAATCTGGACTCAAATCAGATCCTTACAAATCAAACTCAAACTCAAACTCAAGTTCCTGCTTTAAAACTAACTCTAAAATTATGTTGATAACTTGTGGTAGGAATTTATGAAATTGGTTTTGTAAACTTTTCTAACAAGCATTAAAGCTTTATGTAAAAAGTAAACTGGATAAAACTGAAAATAATAGTAGATAACACTGTCCAACAGAAATTTTAGGCATATAAGATAAAAGCGAATTAGGGGTACTTTGGACGCGCTAAACCCAAAAATGATGTCAGTTTTGCCAAATTGGCTCTAGTTTTTGAACTATTTAATGATTTTAGGTGTTTTTCTCCCAAAAAATTATGTTTTTGCCACTAGGGGCCGCTGTATAGCCGACATGCTTCAGTGAATAATTTCAGAAAATACCACTTTTCATTCTGCATCAGTTAAAAAAAAATTTAGCATAATAGAGTGATTGGGGCCTGAGTAATTAGCCTTTTTATGATTTTTGGAGCGAAATTCCGCCACCAAGTGGTGAAAACATAAATTGCATTATCACAAGAAATATGTGACCAATTTGAATGAAATTTGTGTCCATTTCTATGTTTTCGTGGGTGAGGAATTTGTTTCTGCTCTCAGTTTGATAGATTTTTGAGACCAGTGGGCGTTAATTGCACTTTTATGTCATTTGAAGCTAATTTTCAAGCTCAGTGATGATGCCAACAACCATATGTTGTTTTGCAGCATCATGAGAGTGGCTACATTGTCTATTGGAAAAGTACAACAGTATTACTTAGAAACTCTTGTGCCACTGAGACATACGAGCACCAGGCAGCCCTTTCAACTGAATCATGTGAGAAGTGAAGGCTTGGTCATACACGCATAAGAAACATACAACAATATAATACAGAATATACAACAAACAATTTTGTCCATCACTTGCACAACATTGCCTCTGCTACAAATAAAACAACAGGATTGTGATTGTATGTTTGTAGACAAATAACACTACTGAGCATGAGGCCTTAAATCCAGTTTAATTCATTTGAAGAAAAGTTCTCTAGTATGATTTTCGTCAATAGCTTTGTTCAGCACAATCATGGACCAGTGTCCAACAATAGTCTGACATCATGTGGGCGTCTGATGCACAATAAAAAGTGATATTTTTTGAAATCACTCACTAAATCATGTCGGCTATACAGCGCCCTGTAGTGACAAAAACATAATTTTTAGGGAGAATAACGTCGCAAATCATAAAATATCTCAAAAACAAGATCCAGTTTGGCAAAGCTGACATCATTTTTCCTTTCAGCATCCCCAAATCACCTTAAAACGGCTTTAACATGTTGTGCCTTTTGAAAAAAGTTTTGTTTTGTTGGACTGTGTAATAGCATAGGTGGGCAAATTAATGCAAAACTTTAGCTTTGTTAGCCACTATTACTCCGTTAACAATCTTCACACCTCCGTTAAAATGCACAAACCTGGACAGCGCTGTTTCAAACTTTTAGCTCTCATTGGAAGCCCTCACCTTCTCTAACGAAGTTATTCCCCAGCTGTTGTGTTTTTTTTTTATTACAAAATTACGAGAAACAAACAGAACACAACATGTCACAATTGTTTTCAATGTTAATCAATTTTAATCTTTTTCTTCTTTAATTGAAGGTATTCCCCAGCTGGACAAGACTCTTGGCCGAACAGGTCAAACCTTAAGGGCTTGCACACTGGCAGAAGCTTTGTAAGGAATAAACGATTTTTCACTTGTGGTACTTAAAAAAGCAAGAGAAAAAATTGCTGAAACCTTGTAGTAAGGACAGCCATAGACTATCCCTACTACAAGGGTTCCCCTTGTGTGACCACGGATATCATAACCGAAAAGTTTGACGTCCTTCGTGGTCGACTCCTAGGAAATCATAACGACTTCCACTGGCAATTAGGTGGTAACCACGAAGGACGTCAAACTTTTCGGTTATGATTGCCGTGGTCACACAAGGGGAACCCTTGCAGTAGGGATAGTCTATGGCTGTCCTTACTACAAGGTTCCAACGACTTTTTCACTTGTTTTTTTACGCACCACAAGTGAAAAATCGTTTATTCCCAACAAAGCCTCTGCCACTGTGCAAGCTCTTAAGGTTTGTCCAGTTCGGCCGGGAGTCTTGTTCAGCTGGGGAAAAACTTTGTTAGAGAAGCTGAGGGCTGCTGATGAGAGCTAAAAGCTCGAAACAGCGCTGTCCAGCTCTGTGGATCTTATGAATCGAGCTGCTTTGCAGCTGCAGGGTTGGTGGTTGATCTGGCCACCTAACTGCCAGTGGAAGTTGTTATGATTCCCCAGAAGTCGACCACGAAGGACGTCAAACTTTTCACCTCCGTTAACCCTATTCGGACCAAGCAAAATTTTTTGATTAATTGCCCAGGGGGATTGATTCGACACAACACATTCAAACGCTAATAACTCCCGAATTACAAAAGATAAAAATCCGTTTTTGCTCCACGAGAAGCTCAATTTTCTGACAAAAAGTCCAAACTTTTTGTCGTTATATTCGCTATCTTGATCTCGAATTAATTTCAACATAAGTCGAGGACTATTAAAAGCGATCGGTTTGATTTTCATCTGCATAATGTTAATAAGCGTTTGATTGCCGTGACGCCACATCGCAGCTAGAGTTTTATTCAGTAAATCAGAGATAATTACCGACTAAATTAAAAGATTACTTCTTTTGTGCTAAAATATCTAAACTATTAGTTAGTTGCGTGAATTAATTGCAAGCTGAATATTTGTTACTGTTCTAATTTCTTTTGCTGAGCACTACAGTATTTTTTCTGCAAAATTTATAAAAGAACAAGTATCAAACCACTATGTTTTCGAATTCATATTTTGTATGTAAATGTTTATGACATAGCTGTAACAAACGTCAAAAAAATTGGTTGAATTTTGATATAATTTTTAGTATGCTGAAGATTCGTAGTCTAGTATAATCTAGTAAGAGCTCTCACTTGGAAAACTTGAATTATGGGTTTCATTCTCAATCTGGTAAATCTGGCATTGCAAAAATTGCATTTGTTGTTGCTCTTGCTAAATCTAATCAAAAGTGGAACAACACAGTTTATTTTGCCAATCTTATCATTTTTTATCATTAGTCTAGCAGATAAAGCGCCAGCTACTGATACAATAGATTTGGGTTCGATAACCGGACTGGTCAAACCAAACCTTGAAAAAAGTTTGTATTCATATCCAGCTTCCCGGGTAGATATTAGCAATAAAATGGGCAGTGCGAAGCTTTCACCGACTGTGGTAGACAAGTGGGCAAACAACAGCTTTTTCTCGAAAAACGAACAATTTTTTTCGCTGTCTGTAGACAACTTGGTAAATAAAAATGCAATTACTTCGAACTTTCAAAATGTGTCCGACGGAGTGTAGTGAATGCTACTTTTTTTAAACTATTTTTGTACAATTTTTTACGGACTTTTAAATTATAAGAAAAAAGAAATTGGTCTAACTTAATACTCGATTTCTTGGTTTATTTTCTAGAACAATGGTTTGGACAATTTGGAGTACTGTAATAGGTTTTGGCGTCGGATTAGTTTTTTTTTGCTTACGTTGCAAAAGATTATGTAGTCTAACATTGGAGAGCATTTTTTCTAAAATTTCAAAAATTCTGCAGTTTTTATGAAGATTGTACAAGAAAACCTAAATTAATTTGGTCGTTGCTCGTCATTAGATTGTCAAAAATTTTATATAGTACCCAACGGGCTTACCTTCTAGCGTATTATCACCAGAGGTGTGTCCTCGAGGACGTTTTTGGTCACGAGGACACATTTTGAAGTCCTTGGCCTCGGCTTCGAAGCCTCAAGTCCTCGAAAATTGCCCTGTCCTGGGCGCGAGGACAGCACTATTTTTTGAACGGTTGAAATTTTGTTGGAAAACGCCAGAAACCTTGCGGAAAATTTGCGAAGACCTTTTTTTGCTTTCCTCAAGTGGAAATCGCCTGAAAAAAAATTTTGAAGACCTTTTTTTGGTGAACACGTGCACCTGTGTCCTTGGCCTCGGCCTAGAGAGAGTCTGTCCTTGGCCTTTGAATTTTTTGTGTCCTTGGCCTTGGCCTCGAGCCTTGTGTCGTCGACTCCTCCTCTGATTATCACAAATGATTTCAGAAGTAAAAAGCAAAACTTACAATTGTTTCCAACATTGTAATTACAATAAATGGCTATGCTGATCGAAATACCATTCTTTTTATCACTATTCGTATCATTCTACAAAGACTGTCTAATTCTCAACCGCAACGATTTTATCTTGATGATGTTTCAGATTTTATTTCAGAAGTGACTTTCTAACAAATTGCTGCAAACTTTGGTTTTTACTGGGATTAGTGCTGAATAATTTTAGAAAAAACAATAAAAAAAATAGTATAATCCCAAGCGTAAAAATTTATTTGCTGGTTTTCATCTTTGTTCAAAATCATCAAAGCTATTCTACTCCCACTGTTCTCACATCTAGAACCAGTGATAGTGTTTTTATGCAATAAAGCCGTTAGATAACTGCAGTAAATTAGAAACATTAAAAATTTGTCAACGACATCAGCGAATTATATATTTTAACCGACAAGTTTGACGTCCTTCGTGGTCGACTCCTGGGAAATCATAACGACTTCCAATCATAACGGCTGCCAATGAGAGCTAAAAGCTCGAAACAGTGCTGTCCAGCTCTGTGCATCTTAGATATTTTAGTTATTTATGATCACAAAAAAATCCAGTTTAAATTCATCTACTCAATTGTTAGCTAATCGGATTGTTTCATGCAAAATATGTAAGAGAATTTGCTTTCCGCTTTTATATTTTGTATCTACAAACCTAATTTTTGTTGGTTGTGAATGTACACATATAAAAGCAAAAATTGAAAAGTAATGAAACAACATAATTTTCAAAATTTAGCATGCCACGGTAGCCACCTATCATTATAGACCACAAATAAAAAATCAGTGTGAAACTCAGTAATATCTGCAATAATACGCCATGCTGTAGGCCTGTAGTAGCGTTTAATAAGAAATTAGTAAATGCAGTAGCAAGCATAATATACTCCATAGCACATTTTACAATGTACACACCCAATAATTGTTTAGTTTGATGGGAATTTCGTAGCAAATTAATAATATTAAACACTAGCTATTGGCTTTTGCTTCGAAAAGCACTTTTTACGCAAAGCTTTTAGCAATAATAACGTTGAATAACAAAAAAGATAAAAATTGAAAATAATGATTCCGAAACAAGTATTATCAAAAACTATCCACTTTTTGCAATGTCATTGAATATTGCAAAGGCATATGAAATGTTGCAATTTAGCAAAAGAAAAGCGGATGCGCACAATAAAGTTATCAGTGTACTGCTACGTCACGTGCAAAAACACTCGGGTAAATTTCTGCTTTAGTTGTAATCACTTGAATTTATGAAAAAAACCTGAGGCAGTCAAAATTATGCAGATGTTTTTTTGAAAAATGAAATGAACATCTTTCTACTGAAACTGCTACTTAGCAGAAACTAAAAATTTATTTGTAACTTTCGCTTTTTTGTTTTTTTTCTTTTCTTTAGTCTCCAAAAACAAATTTTGAACATAAAGACTTCCAAAATTCATGTTGCATGCCACGGACTTAATAACTTATGGACATTTTTGACTACTGCATATCAGCAGCATGAAAAAAAATTAGCATAAAACAAAAAGATTTGCGCTTATATTGGCCTCTAATTGTTTTTTCAATAAATACGTGTATATTACTAAATCGCAATTCTTATTTATCAGCAAAATGCTAAAAATGAAGCCTAGTTTGAAATTTGGTAAAATTATACAAAATTGTCTGAGAAATTCATCTGTGAGCTTTTGAAATCATGATGAAAATTATAATGCCTCAGGCAAAATAGTAAATGAAAATCTATTGTTACAACTCTTTTTGAAAATTGATCGCAACAAAAGCCGTTCAAGAGGTCACTGGATTTACGTTCTTATTTACCTTACAATAGTGTTTATATGAAAAAGCGTGAAATTATTAATTACAACAGAACAATTGGGACTAACACGATTAAATTAATATTTCAAAAATTTTGCCAAAAACGCAGGGTCGACCTTGAGAAACGTTCAATAACTTGGAATCTAATTGTCATACGACAATGGCTTTACAAATGAAAGTTGAAGCAGTAAATTTTAGGAAAAGTCAAGAAATTTCAATATTGTGGCTTAATTGCTTCATTACCAAATTTCGAAATAAATGAAGGAAGGGAGCTAATCGATCCCCCCAGGGCCGAATAGGGTTAACGTTAATCCGTTATTTTCAGCTTTAATTAAAGGAAGTTAATAAAGTTCGTTAATTCGTTAATATTTAGCGTGTAATTTACACTTCTTTTTATTCACTCCCTTCTGGAACACGACGCTGTTGAGCTGATAGGACGGAAAAATTTATTGCTATGGTGGTCTTTTTGTGTTTTAGAAGTTATATTTTACAGTCAAATATAATTTCAAGATAAAAGCAAGTTCAAATGCACTAACGAAGCTGCGATCGGAAAATCTTTGAAAATTGGGAACAGTGATAATTAAAAGACCTATGAAGCTGCAGCTTATTATTTGCCACAAAAAAGAGCTCATTTCTTTGCTTTTTCTTCTATAAAACTCGTGCCAATTTGCAACAAGTATTACCAGTGCAAACTGGTGTGTAACGGTACGATAAAAGAATGGTGCAAATTATTAACAATGAAAACCTCAACAGAAGTTACCATAACTTAACCGAAGTTAATTTAGTTCGTTAACATAAAAAAAAAATTTAGCGAGTTAAGGATTAGCGAGTTAATGAAAAAGTTAGCTTTGGGAATAAAGGATTAACGATTAACGGAATTGAGCCCATCTATGGATTATAGATAATTAAGCTACAATTACAAATAGGCATAAACTTAACCAAACCAATACTGAAAGCTATAGAATTTAGGAACTAGCAACTGTTTCATAAAAACAAGCACTAAGCGCTAGGCTGGTAGTATTAATAATAGGCTGTAAGTCCGAATTAAATAGGCCTACTGTAGGCTATTGCCTAACTATAACAGCCCTAAAACAACACCAACCTGGTCTACCAGGCCTATTTTTGCTTGCTCTTTTTCACTGAACTAAAGTAAGATCCGTTATGGGTATACAACAACCAGCAGTTTTATAAAATAAAAGAATACTAAATAGATACCCGTTGATGTATGTACTAAGTGTATGCTAATCTCAGATCTGAATTGAGAAACTAGCGAAATAATACAGTTGGCCTAATCTAATACCCACAACTTATTAACTAGTAGCAGTAAGTGGCCTAAACAAATCTGAAAACCTGGCTACTGTTATGGTACCTGCAGACCTAGGCTACCGTACTATTTATTGATCGACAGTATGATCGTTTTTGGCTTCCAGTATTATGTCATTTATAGGCTAAAAACATCTAAGCCAGTCTAACTTTGATACCACAGATTATATCACTTGCATAATGCTAAATTCGGTTTGAATTAGAATCGCTGTTTGAAGCAGTATCCTTTTATCTTCGTTATCGAACATCGCGTTCTTTAGTCTGCAGTAAATTTTTGTAAACTCATGCCTGTTGTGACATCATAAATTGATACGGAGTCAAACGGAGTAAATTGAATTTTCGAGAATAAGAGGAATGGGGAAGAAATATTTGGGGCGCTTCTTTATTACCTCAAGTAGTTCTAGTTTCTTCAATAAAACGATTTCGAGCAGTATCTCTTAAAGAAGAGGTTTCGCTTTAAATTACAACAAAACAGCTTTTAAAAAAAATTAGAATCTTTTGATCAAATTTGTGTACAAAAACTTAAACGAAGAAAACTAAGAATTTGACTGCTTCTTCTCAAAAATTTTGAATTTTGATCAATACCACCTTGGTTTTATTACGTCATAGCTGCAAATGAGCGGAAACTGTAATACTCACGGAAGTACAGTACTTGCAGAAAGATAAGAAAGAGACTATGATAGCTAATGATAGCTGAGGTTGAAAGAGTCTATGATAGCTAATGATAGCTGAAGCTGAGGTTCAGCTATCATAGTCTCTTTCTTATCTTTCTGCAAGTCCTGTCCTAATGATAGCTGAGGCTGTAAAGGCATACGAATAAAGACATAAAGACGAAGTTAATATGCTTAAGGCTGAGCAAGTAGTTGTTAAAAGCAGTCAACAATTTTTAAATTGCATGTATGACGACTTGCAAAAAAAAATGCAAACGCCGAAAGTTAAGCAATAAGCAGCAGGAAGAAGAAACGAAAAAGCTTAAAACTCAGTCAATGCAATTGGAAGACCGTGGATTGGGTTGAAGGAGGAGGAAAAAGTGGATGCAATTGAATGGCATGGGCGTCGCCAAAATCTGGAAATTGCCGGGACTTCACTTAAAGATGGTAAAAACACTGATAAACTTGTTGCTGAAGTAGCTAAGATGAAATTTCGACCTCCTTCGAATGTGAATGTTGAAGTAGTTTTGTTGACCTGGCTCCTGATCAAATTTCAACCTCCCATAGACTTCTCCAGCTAAACTCAAAACCTCAGGCAACAACGATAACAAACCCACTGCCCCACCACCCATTATTGTTCGATTTGTAAGTCGCCATTGTTGGAACAAAATCTATGGTAATCGACAGCTTCTTCGCGAAACCGACTTAACGAAATGTGCTGTGAATGGAACCCAAAACATATACATTAATCACAATCTTACTCGTATCCATAAACAACTTTTCTGGAAAACAAAACAGAGGGCTAAAGCTAATGGTTTCGAATATCATTAGACTGCGAATAGCAAAGTGTACTGAACATCAAAAAAGAGGAAAATATCAATTCCAAAGCGATATTTAATAGAAACAAGCATGGCTTTGATCAAATAAGCTAATGTTAGATCTTATTCATACCGGTAGTTGTTCATCAAATAACAATAGTCTTTTGCTCATTCATAAGCCAATATTGTAATTCAAGTGATTGTCATAGGGTAACTGCTAATAGCCCATTACGGTTTTAAGGCAAACTAGAGCTCATTGTTTTTGGATAAATGTACAGTATATCTGACAATTTTGACGTTAGAGATAAAGCCATTAGAGCTATTTTTGAAAATATTCAACCAAGTCGATATTTAAATGTAAACTCTTTTCCTACTAAAACCACCAATACTGAAGATGGACTACTACTGCTGCACATATAAGCTGAGAACTATATAGTCTTGTCGTGTTTTTACTGCTTTCGCGTTTAACCTCATATTATTGCATTGACAGACACAAAAATTAGGGAAAAACGTACTTTTAATATTGCTATACCTGGTTTTACTTTTCTGCATGTTAATTCTAATTCAAATGCTGGTAGTTTTGGCGTATATGTTTCTGACGTGCTACAGTATAAACAGTAAACGTTTTCTTCAACGTTTGCTGGTTGCGAAAATGTTTGGATGGAAATTACTTGTCCTAACACTAAAATCAATAACGTCGTAGGCACCATGTATCGTCATCCATGCCAACTACCAATGCAAACCAACTTTGCATATTTTTAAACGATATTCTCTCCACATTAAATGTAAACTGTAAGAAGTACTTTTTTCTCGGGGATATGAATTTGAATTCTTCCAATGCGTCTTTGTCCTTCTGTAGCAAAAAATATTTGAATACGCTAAACTCTAACTGTTCATGTTCAACCAATATAATTAATTTACCCACTCGAGTCATTTCAACTACCCCTACAATTTTAAATTAGATAATTACAAATGAAAATAAGAATCAAATTCATCCATTCATTATTTCAATTCAAATTCATGATTGACTATGACATCTCAGATCATTATCCGGGTTTGGCAATAGTTCGTTGCGATGCAGCTTCGAAAGGAAATAAACCATATAAGTTTTTTAGATCTTTTGTTAATTTCCATGAAAAAGATTTCATAAATGCCTTACAAACTAAAAATTGAAACCTTTATGCCTAAAATTTTTGAAATTTCATAAAACAATTTAAATGATGTATTTAATGAGTTCTATTCCTTAATTACATCTACCTTTGATGCTCATGCACCTCTTTAAAAACTTTCTCGAAAGCAAAAACGTACAAAAAACAAAACCGTGGATCACTAAAGGTTTTTTGACATCCATCAAAAAGAAGCAAGCAATGCACAAAACTCAATATGTTAATGGTTCGCGTGTGGCACAGTTACTATATAAAAATTATTGCAACGTTTTAACTAAAACAAAAAACATTGCAAAAAAACTCTATTACCATCAAAAACTTGGCGAATATCATAATAATCCTAAAAAAACATGGGATATTCTGCGCACTCTACTGCCTTCAAAATCTGCTTCCAAGGTGTCTAACTGCGTCTCCGTTAACAATGCCTCAATAACTGATCCCGTAAAAACAGCTGAAGAATTTAATGACCACTTTGCAAAAGTTGGAAAATCGTTAGCAGAACCCTTCAATGGATCATAATTCTAGTAATTTTCTGACTTAATAAAATCTCCTTGTATATCTTCCATTCACATGCTACCTACTACACCGTAAGAATTCTTTACAGAAATTAATTCTCTTAAGCTGAATAAAGCCAGTGATAACGATGATATTCTTCCTTTTTTCTTAAAAATAGTTGCTCAAATAATTGCTTCACCCTTATCAATGTTCATAAACTCTCGTTTTACTTTTGGCATATTCCCAAACAAACTAAAACTCGCAAAAGTAGTGTCTGTTTTCAAAAAAGGATTCTCTAATATGTTGAAAACCTATCGTCTGATTTCCCTTTTACCATCTTTTTTTAAGGTATTTCAACAACTGCTAATTTGTAATAGACTCTTGTCATTTTTTGCGCGTAGCAACACTATATTGTTCTTACACAGTATAGTCACTTGGTGAGGAGACAGCGAAGGACCGAAAGGTCATCGAAGTCTACTGCCACCTTACCAAGTTAAGGTTAAAAAAGCAGCTTCTAGATTTTCTCAGTCTGCTACTTTCTATGATAAAAAATTTTACGCAAAATTAAAACAAAGTGTTGCAAAGATATGTACACTTTGTACAGTATATTCACAAAACTCACAGTCACCATGTAAAGAAAATGCAAGGCAACATTAGAATTGTTCTAACTCTAAGCATACTAAAAAATAAAAAAATAAAAATACTGTAACTACAGATTGGATAGAAAGTAAAATTAATAAAGTTCATAATGCTTATTTATGTTTTATAGAATTTAAAGTGGGCAATTGGAATGAAAAAAAACCTCCTTGCTTTGTTTTGTATTGTTGGTCAATATGTCATTAGTACTGGTACAATTTCCAACACCAGTATATATCAACCTCAGTCACTTACTGCAAAATTACTAATAATTCAAGGGCACATCAAAATGAGAGATGACGTATTGTATAAATGTGTGATGGATGAATGCACCAATCTCATGCCATTCAAGCAATAGAATAGGTTATTGTTGAACTCAAGCATAAATATGCAACTATGATTCCTGTAATTACTGCTGCATTGCTGATAGAAAGCTGTTATTCTAGCTAGTTTGATAAAAAATGAGCTTTAACAGCTTTTTTAAATCTGTAGTATGAAACTTCTTTTTTCTGCTAGGAATTTCATTCCAAATTTTAATTCCTGCGAATGATAGAGACTTTTGCCCTAATCTTGTTCTAGTTCTTGAAAGAAAGAAGTTGTTTTTGTAGCTCAATCTTGTCTTATGTGTATAGCAGTTTTTTATTAGGTTAAACTTATCTGAATTTGCAAAAGATAATACATTATTGTGAATTTTGTACATTAGCTTCGCAGTTTCCAGAGAGTAAATATCCTTGAGTTTTAAGCATTTAGCTCGATAGAACAAAGGATTAGTATGCTTACGATATCCACTTCCAGTTAACAATCTGATGCTTCTTTTTTTAGAATAAAGAGAGGTGCTAATGTTGATTTTGAAGCGGTCCCCCAACTACTTATGCAGTATTGTAGATGAGAGTATATGAGGCAGTGGTAAACAGATCTTAAGGTTTGCTCATCTACAAAGTGTTTTAATTGATTAAGGGCCCAAGATCCCCTTGCTACCTTTGAACATTGTTCCTTGCTTTGTTGTTTCCAGTTTAGATTGTCGTCTATGAGAACACCTAGATACTTTATGTGATGTGATTGCTTGATTGGATTATTATCTATCGATACTTTGAGTTCAGGTTTATTTTGTTTTGTTGTCACTACCATAAACTCAGTTTTATTAAAGTTAATTGATAATTTGTTCACCTTGAACCAATTCCTTACATTGACTAATTCATCATTAATATTTTGTTGCAGTGTTGAAACATTAGAATGGGAGAGAGTAAGGTTTGTATCATCTGCAAAAAGATGAATTGTGGAATTTGAGGCAAGTGGTAGATCATTGATATAAATATTAAATAACAACGGCCCTAGAGTTGATCCCTGAGGAATACCGCAAATAACATCTCTAGACTTGGATTTATATTGATTTACAATTGTATACTGTTGACGGTCAGTCAGAAACGAGAATTTATGGACGGTCAGTCAAAAACGAGTATTTACAGTAGCCTAGCATTAGTGCTTGTGTGGACGGTTCCAGGCAAAAATTTACAGGTGAAGCAATTGCTAAGAGTTACCGGTAGTTTAAGTTAAGGGTTGGAAGTAATGGTTCTAACAGTTTGTGTTGCAGTGCTGGGGTTAGTTTTACCATGCCATGATTTAGCATTGTCTTGTAAAAATGGCTTCTAGACTGACTAGCCTACTGGACTAAGTTACAGTAGGCTATTTATTACCGGTAGTGACTATTTCACCGAAACTTTTCAACTTAAACAGAATAAAACGTGAATGAGAAATATTCATCCGAGCTTTTTTCATTTGCTTGTTTAGGGTTAAGATTAGGGTTTAGGTTAGGGTTTGGGTTTGGGTTCGATTTGGGAATAGTTTTAGAGTAAGCATTTGAGTTTGGATTAGATTTGAGTCAGAATTAGTAAAAAACTAGATAAAAATTTTTGGTGAAATAAAGCCTTCTTTTATTACCGGTATTATATTCAATAGCGTAGCCAGGGGGGCGGGGGGGGCTTGAGCCCCCCATTGGCTTGTGAAGTATGCAAAATCGCACCTTTTTGGTGGTTTTGAGGCCGATTTTTTGTGAAAAATTGAAAATAGCCCCCCCCATAGGAAAACAGCCCCCCTCAAACGTATGGATTTCCGATTTGGGCCGAAAAATCTGTCTCAAATTCGGTGAAGACCTTTTTTTTTTTTTTTTGGAGACCACCTGATTTTGGGCGAAAAAAACGTTTGAATTTATTCAGTCTCAAATTCGGTGAAGACTTTTTTTTTTTTTGGAGACCACCTGAGTTTGGGCAGTGACCACCTGAGTTTGTTCTTGAATCAGTTTCACACAGTTTGTTCTTGAATCAGTTTCACACATCAGTTTCACACAGTTGACCGATCAGTGGTCGAGTGGATAGAGCGTCTGCTACTGAAGCGGTAGACTCGGGTTCGATTCCCGGTCGGGTCAAACCAAAGACTATAAAAATTGGTATTCACAGCTTTCCTGCTTGACGTTCAGCAATCAAAGGGATAGTGTGAAGCCTCCGCCGTGTGTGGTAGACAGGTGGGCAGGTGGCAGCTTGACTCGAAGACCGAAAGGTCACTTCGCTGTCTCCTGGCCAAGGCAACTTGGTGAATAAAATGTAATTACAATTACAAAATTACAATTACAATGTTCGAGAAATTTCGTTTCAATTTTCGAACAAATCGTGTGAAACTGATTCTAGAACAATGAAAATTCGGGTCAAGGTCGTTTGCACACTTCTTACTCTTTCAAAACAGCCCCCCTTTTCCAAATCCTGGCTACACGCCTGATTATATTTGGAAGGTTTTATTTCCACGAAAATTTTTAGGGTCATTCTATTATAAGACAGTCATAGCGTGTAACCCACCCTCTCAGATTTTTTTCATACTTGGATATATGAAAGCCATCAAAAAATAATGAAGGTTACAAAAAACGGCATCAAAATTCATCAAGCGGTTTTCGAGTTATGATGGTTTCAATATTACCACTTGAGGGCACTGTTCAGCAGTCCCAAATTTTTTAATTTGCGTAAAAATCTTTATCCTTATGCTATCGAAACAAGCAAAATATCAATTCTGATAGATTTTGAGGTGAGCAATTCAAAAATGAAGTTAGTTTTTGGAAAATTGCAAAGGTAAATGGTCAAAATGTAGATTGAAAAATTTTTGACTGCCCGATTTCATTTCTAATTATCTCAGAAGGGCAAAAAAATTTTTTAATCCAATCATTGCCAAAATCTCAAGAATAGATCACTGTTTGACATGTTTAAGTTTGGTTAATGTTATTTGTTGCATATTTCTGTAATTGGTTTTGAAACATAGCTAAAAACTAACGTTGATTTTTTGTGATTTTCTGAATTTTTTGGAACACATGTATTGAATAGTATCGTATAAAATCGTATAAAATAATAATAGTTGCAAAAAACGAAGTAATCACTTTGTATACACTTAGTAAATATGGTGATCAGCAAAAATTTTGATTTTAACCCTTAAATTGTTGGTGGTTAGTATAGGTCTAGCTAGGCTAATACAGTTTTGCTTCAAGTTATTTCCCAAGTGAAAATTAGTCAAGTGACAGACATTGACTATTACGGGTATGGAGAGAGCTAGATTTCTGCCATCCTTTTTCAGTTGCTTACCTCTGGGAGCACTCTTGTAAAGTTTTAACCTCTAAAATGGGTGGATTACCATAAATTGGAGTGTTTGGCACAAAATCTCAAATGATTGGGTATATTCTCAATTAAATGGGTATGACACAAGATTTTCTCCCTTTAAGTAATGGCCCTTTCTGCAGGGGTGATAATTAAATGGGATTCTTTATCAATTAGTTGCAAATAGTCAACTTGCCCTTTTGATACATACTTTACAGTTCAGATTTTATTTGAACAGTTAGCATGAAACAAGGCAAACCCATCAGTTGCTGTTGAGTGGCAGGAAACCTGGAATGACTTCCTTATATGTGACAGTTTAAACAGGTAAATTATATAAAAGTAGTATAATGTGCATGTTAAGTACTGCAGATTACAGTAAAACCTTGATATTTATCTAACAGAAACTACAATTGGTTTGCTAGTAATATGTTGCATATACTGGATATACTCCAAAGTGTATTTACTGCTAAGTAAGTCTTTTGAATTCCACTTATCTAATTTTATTTAGTACTTAGCACTAAATACACTTTGCGGTATATATACAGCAGTGGTCAAAATTAACTTTTTTAACAACTTGCCTGTCGGGCAAGTTATAACAAATATTTACTTGTCCAAGGAGATCTCAACTTGCCCGAACCAAAATGGCAGAGTGCATTTTTATGTTGTTTAGTTTCGAAAAAGTGCGCACAACCAAATTTGCATAATATCGTATTTCAAGAAAATCCAGTTCTTGTGTGCGATTTTTAAATCAGATTGAGGTAATAGATACCTTTTATTGTGGGATGGCAATCGCATTGCATGCTTTTCTTTCCAGAAATATCTCATCAAAACAAACAAAAAATCAACATCCATTATCCATTATAAAAATTAAACAAAATTATCTTACGATTTTTGTCATTAGTTCTGTTGTTTGTTTTCTGTTTTGTCAAAAGTCACATTTTAGGTAAAAGTTTGAGAATGTTTTAGTATTGGTTACGTCACAATCACAACGCGTATTTAAACTAAAGTCTTGCGCTGGCTGAGCTTCACTTTATGTTCTTTGAGATAACAAACCTACTTAACCAAAAAAATCTATCATCGGAAGCTAGTGACGAGTTTATCGCATTGAAAAACTTTTAGTTTATCGAAAAAAATCACATCTATCGTTCTATTCTGCATTGCATCTCAGTTTTCTTACATAACAAATATCGCAGAGGTCATCAATTCAATTCCATCCATGTTTTTTTTAATCATTCAATTTACAAAACTTGATTTAAGGATTGTAATTATTTCAATCGTTACATTAACAATAATTCACGTTGCCGTTTGCTACAAATGCATTTTTCAATCACGAATATCTCGCAAACTTCACCGGCTAAAACTATGGACTTTTTGTGTGAAACATAAAAGAACTAAAGATCTTCAAAAAACCTAAAACAAAATGTTTGACCTTGCTTTCTTACAGCTCAGGGTAATACTTGTGAATTGTGATACCCGAAAGAGCGATTAGCACGACAAGCATGGTAAAAGCTTTTGCTAAAAGAGAACGAAACATTTTGCTCCAAAAGAATTGCAAACCGTGTTTGAGCTTCGAACGAATTTGCTTGCGATTAAGAAATGTTAATTGCAATTAATAATGTGTGTGCGATTAAAGTGTTAAGTGCAACGATTTCACTAAAATAACCCAAGCAAGAGCTTACGCTATATACTTGCATTTATTTTATTGTACTGTGGCAAAAGCGGTACCAGTAATTTGCGTTTTTAAATAACCTTGTTCAAAGTTGCTTATTAGCTAGCAAACCAATTGTAGTTTCTGTTAGATAAATATCAAGGTTTTACTGTAATCTGCAGTACTTAACATGCACATTATACTACTTTTATATAATTTACCTGTTTAAACTGTCACATATAAGGAAGTCATTCCAGGTTTCCTGCCACTCAACAGCAACTGATGGGTTTGCCTTGTTTCATGCTAACTGTTCAAATGAAATCTGAACTGTAAAGTATGTATCAAAAGGGCAAGTTGACTATTTGCAACTAATTGATAAAGAATCCCATTTAATTATCACCCCTGCAGAAAGGGCCATTACTTAAAGGGAGAAAATCTTGTGTCATACCCATTTAATTGAGAATATACCCAATCATTTGAGATTTTGTGCCAAACACTCCAATTTATGGTAATCCACCCATTTTAGAGGTTAAAACTTTACAAGAGTGCTCCCAGAGGTAAGCAACTGAAAAAGGATGGCAGAAATCTAGCTCTCTCCATACCCGTAATAGTCAATGTCTGTCACTTGACTAATTTTCACTTGGGAAATAACTTGAAGCAAAACTGTATTAGCCTAGCTAGACCTATACTAACCACCAACAATTTAAGGGTTAAAATCAAAATTTTTGCTGATCACCATATTTACTAAGTGTATACAAAGTGATTACTTCGTTTTTTGCAACTATTATTATTTTATACGATTTTATACGATACTATTCAATACATGTGTTCCAAAAAATTCAGAAAATCACAAAAAATCAACGTTAGTTTTTAGCTATGTTTCAAAACCAATTACAGAAATATGCAACAAATAACATTAACCAAACTTAAACATGTCAAACAGTGATCTATTCTTGAGATTTTGGCAATGATTGGATTAAAAAATTTTTTTGCCCTTCTGAGATAATTAGAAATGAAATCGGGCAGTCAAAAATTTTTCAATCTACATTTTGACCATTTACCTTTGCAATTTTCCAAAAACTAACTTCATTTTTGAATTGCTCACCTCAAAATCTATCAGAATTGATATTTTGCTTGTTTCGATAGCATAAGGATAAAGATTTTTACGCAAATTAAAAAATTTGGGACTGCCAAACAGTGCCCTCAAGTGGTAATATTGAAACCATCATAACTCGAAAACCGCTTGATGAATTTTGATGCCGTTTTTTGTAACCTTCATTATTTTTTGATGGCTTTCATATATCCAAGTATGAAAAAAATCTGAGAGGGTGGGTTACACGCTATGACTGTCTTATAATAGAATGACCCTTTACCTACTTTTTTATTATTTCTGACTCAAATCTAACCCAAACACTAATGCTTAATCTAAAACTATCCCCAAATCGATCCCAAACCCTAACTTCAGTCAATAACAGATACCGGTAAGCTGATAAGGGTAATTTCGGACATATGAAACAAAGTAAAATTGCAGTTATTACTGGTAGGCTATGGTATGTTTTTATATTGCCTACCTATTTAATTGTTGATTATCGGTATTGTTTCGGTAATTAGCCCTATGTGGGACTTTTTCCCAGAACTATCTAGGGGTAAATTGTGCCCCAAAAGTTTGTACAGCTGTATTGTGAAATAAGCCTACATATGTCAAGCACCGCAGAAAAAGGCAGTGTCTAGAGCACCGGACCAGTTTTCAACATAAAATTGCTGCTGCACCGATCGTTCATGAAATTGTACCGATCGTTTGTTTTTGCACTTCAAGTTACTATCTCTCAAGCTGGCATTGCTGCCCAAACCCCACCGGTAACTCTAAGTCTAATGCAAGGTTCTGAAGAAAAAGAAATAAAAATAACACAGCATGAATGTGCTCAATCGCAAGACGAGCCAAGCGCATTTAGCACAAATGGAACTCAAACGTTGAGTTTAACCAGCGAGCGCCTTACTACTACACCACCGGGGACTGGTACGCAGTTCAGAGCTGATACGTCAAAGTGCTGTATTTAACTTGAATTAATGAGAAAAAAGCAATAAAACTGGCTGCTGGTGCAGCAGCATTTTTGTATCGAGAACTGGACCAGTGCAGCAGACACTACCATAGAAAAAATATGTACTTATATCAAATTTCAGTGGCGGTAGCTATTTTGTCTCAAGAGACAAAATACCGATAGTATTTTCCCTCTCTTTGGATTAGGATTAAGAGTTGGGGTTAGCGTTAGGGCTAGGTTAAGGTCTGAGGCAGTGAGGTTACGGTTACGGTTCAGAGTTAGGGCTACTGGGCTGTTTAGGAGCTGGAGGCAAAATAGCGTTTAGGACTATTTTGTCTCCAAATGTCAAAATAACGCCAATGTTAATCATAGTCCTTTGCCATGAATGTATGATTTGGTATCATGATAGGTGGCCAAGTCAAAGAAAATTATTGCTTAGCGTACTGGTACCTTAAAAGAAACAAAAATTTCTCTCGCAAGCAAAAACAAAAGAACTGGATTTAGTGACAAATTGTTTAGGCATGACTGAACTTTATCATCATGCAAAATTGACGAAAAGATTAGGCCTAAAGACTTAAAGGAACAACTCAGATTAGGCTTATGTTACATAACTAGACCTACGGAATAATATCCATGATAAAAAAAGGGCTGCTTATTTTGATTTTGTTAACGTACTATATTTGTATATGCGACACCATACAGTTCTGTAGTGTACTAGTAAAATATTTTTTGATTTTCAGTATTTTTTTTTGAACAATTATATGAAAAGTTTTCCAGTAATGTTAATATTTTAATTTTATTGAACTTCAATAAACCAGTCAAAATTAAGAAGGGACCTTCCTACAGTAAATAAATAGATTTTTCCCAGAAATGATCTGTAGTTCGTAATTTTCTGGAAATAATTAGCTTTGTTCATTATGTGTTCAAACTTCAATTTTGGAAATCATCGCACATAATATTTCAAAACTCATCATTCTACGAAAAGCATCACATTGGTTGCGCGGTATAAGCCGGATCGAAAATGGTAATTTTTTCGCTTTAGTAATATTGTGATTATAATACAGGTTTATTTGCCAAGTTGCCATTGGCCAGGAGACTGTGAAGTAACCTTGCGGTCTTCCAGTTAATAAATATAGGTAGAGGCTGCTGCTATGTTATGTAAGAAATAAGAAAATTGATATTCTAGCTCTAAACCTAACCCAAACTCTAACCCGAACATTGGTCTTAATCTAAACTCAAAATCTAACCCAAACCATATCGATAATTTGAAAAACAAAAGAGAGTAAATGAGCGGTCAGTTTTTGTTCTCTTATTCTCTTCATGGGCATTACGTTTCATAACACTAGCCACTTCCATCAATGTAATGGTAACAAAAAGCCACCATTTATCTCAAAACAGTTTGCACAAAATACAAGCTCAATTGAATAAGTCAAAAATTTCCCTAGCTATTAAAGTTTAAAAAAAAAGTGAAAACATTTTATAATTTTTCAACAATGGGTTAAACACTTGGTATGTCAAAAACACACACTAAAATGCTTTTTAGTAAAAAGAATTGCAAAGGAACACAAGATTTATATTTTTGCTTTGGGTTTAAGAATAATTTGAGAATAATGCCAGCTTCAGCATGAAAAAAATAATGTTAATAACACGTGCTAGTATAACGCATTTGACATTACAGCAGAGTTTGCTGGGCCTTTTTGGTATTGCCATTTTTGATTTGTTTAACAGTAATCATTAAAGTTTGTTCAATTTACTGGTTTTTATAAAAAACAAAAAAGTGTATAGCTTAAACCATGTGTTTTTGTTTGAAACCCTTCTTTGTTCAATACTGTACTACACAGAACGATTTTGGACAACTTTTAAATCCCTGCAGCCCAGTTATAGGTATCGCATTTTTTTGCAAACTTAAAGTAAAAAATTGAGTGGTTTGGATTTTGAAATATCAGATGCATGCATTTCATACAACACGCTAAATTTAGAGTCAGAATCCCAAGATAACAATCAGAAATGATTTTTATGTTTGTATAGACAATGTTTTATCATTCAAAATTATCTTAACAAATATATTGTAGTTTACAACTATTGCACTGATCATTATTCGAGTGAATAGAGCATTTGCTACTGAAACTGTAGACTTGGGTTTAATTCTTGGTCAGAACAAAACAAAAACTTTAAAAATTCAGTATTTACAGCGTTCTTGTTTGAAGTTCAGTTAAAAAAGGATCAGTGTGAAGCCTGCACTGTGTGTAGACAGATATGCGAGTGGCAGTTTGACTCGAAGACCAAAATGTCCCTTTTCTGTCTCTTAGCTAAAGCAACTTGGTAACTAAAGATGTAATTACAGTTACTTTATTGTTTCCAGATCAACTAGATAAAAATCCCCAAGCTGGAATCCCTCAAAACTTCACAAAAGTTGTTTTTTTTTGCAAAAACTCGCAATAATCGGATGCAGAAAAACTCTATCCCAAAAAGTTTTAAAAGTAAGATGATGAATAAAATAAAAAAAAGGTCTGCATCTGCTCTAAAGTCAAATTATCCTCAAAAATCTATGTTTATCTTAAAAAAAAAAACAACAACAAATGCTTCGCATGGGTTTCAATAATATTCTAGTTTCCAAATAATTTCAAAGACACTAAATTTTAGTTAACGGGCAGAATAAGATTTTACAGTAGTTACATACAGCGAAGATTTGGGATTTGGAGTATAATACTTCAAGTTTAATTCAATTGAAATTGTCTTAAGCTTGATTTAGCTCACTGGTACATTGCTGATCAGCTTAACCAATTGCAGGCTGAGTTTTTTGAATTACGAGTACAAATTGTCAATAATTGAAAAATTCTTTCAGATGCTGTTCAGTCGGGTACTGGTAGCCACTTAGCAGACATTCTGAAAATGAAATGCTTAGAGCTAATGTAGTCTTAATCTACAAAAGAAAAAAAATTGAGATAAGATACTTCATCTACATATATGAATATTATTTGTTTTGAGTATAATAGAAGATAATGTGCTTTTTCGGTTAGCCCACTGGTATGGCTTTTTAAAATATAAAGGCTGTAATTTTTTCACAAAATTTGTTTATCCCAAAAAGGTCTAACCCACAGTCCTGTTGTTACATCATAGCATTAGCCTAGTATTGTCATGGAGCAATATTGGAAGTGATTAGTGTTATGTTATGGTTGTTATGTAAGTCCCATAAAGAGAATGAAAGAGCACAGAGTGAGCGCTCATTCATTCTTATTTAAAGTTATGGAGGATTTGGGTTAAATTTTGAGTGTAGGTTAGGATTAACGTTAGGGTTGGGATTAGGGCTAGAATAGCAATTTTTTTACACTAAAGCCTCTGCCAACAATATTAGATTTCAATGCATCAATCAAAAATTACAAACATCAAAACACCACAATTAGTTTATGATAAACAAAAATTACCAGTTTTTTACATCCATAGGTACTGTAAAGTCCTATATCTTTGGTCTGGGGATCACTTCGATGCAAAATCAGAAAAGTATTTTGATCACTGCTATATGTTGACTAAAGTTGCATATTAGATGGTAGGTATGTACAATATTTTTCATGTACTCAAGGAACTTGGGCATTTCTTTATATACCGTAGGTAAATAAACAATTTTTATAGGGGGTAAAAAGGCACATTTAAGAAAGTTGCCTGCTAAGCCTCAGTGTTCCAAAAATGAGCTGCAGTAGAAGTGCCAAATTAACTCGTAAACAATATGTATGTGTATCAACTAAGCTGTAATCTAAATAAAATTGAAAAACATTTTTTCGGGGGCAAATTAGGGTAAATTTTTTGTTGAGGGGTCAAGTGTTCAGTTAAAAGAAAAAACTTTGGTACTCATAAAGTCACCTTTCAGAGATATTAGGGAAATTATTTAGCTTCTATATAGTAAGCACTTTAGCTATGAAACCAGTAGTTAGTTGGAGATTGTGCTTCTTATGGCTTCTCAAAATTTTGTTGCCTATTCTGAAAGTCCGCTTAATGCAGCTATTTTGCACCTATTTGCCAAAACGCATTTTTATTGCTAAATAATTGTAATAACTGTATCGCTTTTTTTTATAAGCACAACTAACTTTTTCATCAACAAATGAATGATTAGAAGTTTTTACTGTTCTGTTAAAGTCGCCTTGAAGCTTTAAAGCCTGTGAAATGATCATGAATTGTCATTGTTTTTTGTTTCCAGTACCTAGTTTTCTTATTTCTTAAAAACTGTGTCCACTATTAAACTGTTAATCTTGAGAGTTTGCTGCAGTGTTTTTGTATGTAATTCACAGCCACCATGATCCGATGATATGTAGTGAAATGAATCATTATAGCTGGCCCCTATGTTTTGAATGTATTTTGCCAGTTACTATTTATCAAATTTCTTTCTTTTTTTGGAAACACTTCTGTAAGTACCAGTGTTAAGTATTAGTAACCTTATATTCATACCAGTGGCCTGCAATAGAACTTTTAAGCAAAAATCTAGTGCGTACCAAAGTAAAGCATTTTTTGCAAAAACTTTGGTTCAGGAAAAAGTGTTTGAAAAAATTAGGCCATATGACCTGGCACTGTTTTTTGAACTGGGACTCTATGCCATCTGTACCTGATCTCAGTCAAGCCCAAAACATCAACGGAAAATCAAAGTTTTAAAACTTTACCAATAAAAGGTTTTATGACAAACGTTTAAACAAATAAAAATTAAATCTTTCATTATACTCGGTGTGTTACGCTGAAGCGTGTAACAAGTTGGCAAGGCCATCTCCGCGTCAAGTCGCAGAGCAAAGAGAATGCAGAAATTATTTAGGCAAATTGTATTTGTCTAAATTGGCACAGTGCAAAAATTATATGGATTTAAGGATGGTGGGAAAATTTGCGCATTGTAATTAAACTTTCCAACCTGTCGTGAAATGACCTGTCTTGAAATTACTCAGGCAAATTGTATTTGTCTAAATTGGCACAGTGCAAAAATTATATGGATTTAAGGATGGTGCAAAAATTTGCGCATTGTAATTAAACTTTCCAACCTGTCAGTGAAATGATTAATTTTTGGCATGTTTGCAAAGTGGCTAGCCAACTGTACCATCTTTTTTACAACAAGCTAATAAAGAAGTAATGCAACCAATGGTGACACGATGTTCTGAAAGCATAGCGCTGTGGAAAAATTTGAATAAGTTTCAGATGATTGGTTAAGAGTGAATTAAGTTGATTGGTAGAACTAGCTATAGTTATTAACAGTAGGCTATAAACCTAGGCTAAATATCTTTTTCTAATTTTGTCAAAATAGTGTACAAAGTTGCGGATTATTCAGGCTCTAAAAGACAATGGCTGGAACTTCAACTGGTAGTGGTAAGTATAGCCTTGAGAAGGTCATGGCTGAGGTCTTAGAACTCAAGGCTACTCAGAAAAGGTATGCAAAGCAATATTTAGATTCAAAATCCACTAGTGCTGCTGATAAGATCTCATTTATTTCAGATAATGCCGAAACACCAATTAGGCCTACAGACAGTGCGAATCGTGAAATCCAGGGTCAGCAGCTCAAGAAGATGGAGGAAGCAATCAGTCGACTGGAAACCACCGTGAAGGAGATTGCACGACAAACGAGCGAGAACAAAAGAGCCATCGATGACCTGGAGCAGTACAGTTGGCGCAACTGTCTAATCTTACACGGATGTCGCGATATTCCCAAAAAGGAGAGTAGCTATACTGAGTTTGAATCTTATGTTGTAAATAAGCTTAACTTAAGGCTAGGACTAAGTCACCGTATTAAGACCTTTGACATTGATACCTGCCATATTCTTCCTTCTAGGAAAAAAGACACATCCCCCATCATTATCAAGTTTGTGAGGCGATCAGTGCGGGACTCCATCTACAGCTCTAAGAAGAACCTGAAATCTGAGGAAGAGAATGCGGAAAAGTTATCGATCACCGAGTCATTAACAAAACGACGGTTGGCATTAGTGGAGGAGGCCAGAAATGCTTTTGGGTTTCGGAACGTTTGGACTTTCTATGGTAATGTATACTGCTTCTTCAAAAACAAAAGGCAAGTAATTGATGACTTTGGAGATATTAAAAGATTGCTAGATTCTTAAGTCATTGTGATTATGTAGTTGCAGTACCAGTAAATTTGTAAATCATAAAGTTTGGACTATCAGGCGCAGTATCCTTACGACCTCTATTACCTTTAATCTTTTATATAAGGCGCACAAGATTAAATGCAATGTGCACCTGAGCATGATATCTGATATACACCTTCAGATTCTTAAGCACTTCTGGTACCTTGGATGCTTTTTGTGGTCTGGAGAATGTGTTTGGTTTACATACATTCCTTTTTATACATTCTTGCAAATGAATTTAAGATTGAGCATTTTTTGCGGACTGCAAACAGGCTAACCCAATGGTATTGGGAATCAGATGGTGTGTACTCCCTAATTAATGTCATAGTTTCAAAATAGCTAGCGGTTACCCTTCCCTTAATTTTTTTTAACTTTAACCCTTAATAGAAACTTATAGCCCCACCACTAACTATGTATAGCTTTTTTTACCTGTCAGTTTGTACTTGTTACACTCTCAAGACTACATTTGCTCCTTACTCTGCTTTTTTTTTTTTTTTTTTTTTTGTCTTTCTATTGCATTTTTTTGATTATCATTATTATTACTTTTTTTTTTTTTGTCATTTGATACCCTTTATGCCAAAGCAAATTTCAAAGACTTGCCTTGACTGTGAGAAAGCAATCAGAAAAAATCAAAAATCATTAACTTGCTCACAATGCTTACAATTTAAGCATGTAAAATGCCCTGGCAGAAAAGCCCAAAATAACCTTCAAATTAAACCTACTACAACTGCTGACTGGACATGTAGCTTCTGTGATTTCTCATTTCCTTTTGCTTCTTGTTCTGAAGTTGAATTTGATGACATTTTTAACCCTACTGACTCTTGTTATGACAAAACTCTTAATGCCCATGATTTGAATTTAATGTTTAACAACACTATAAACAGTGACAATACATCTATCAATGATACTGATAATGATATTATTTTAGAAGAGGATGACTCATTTACTATAAATTCAAAAACACAGTATGTAACAACTAACCTAGTTAAAAAATATTTGATACATGATTCTAGTTCCCATTTTAACTTCACAGCCATTAGTGTTAACATTAGATCTTTAAACAACTACAAAAATTTTGCAAAACTTGAAAGTCTTTTATCAGCACTTACTTTTACACCCAGTATCATTGCAGTTACTGAAACCTGGCTCAAACCTGACCAACTTGGTCCCCACACCAATCTCTCCAACTATACTTTTCTCTCAAACCCTAGATCAAAATACCGTGGAGGTGGTGTTGCATTCTACATTAGAGACGGCATTGAGTTCACTCACCGCATTGACTTAGATATAATGAATGAAAAAATCTTTGAATCTATCTTTGTAGATATCAAATTTCAAGATAAAGTTATAACTTGTGGGAACATATATCATTCTCCTTGTAATAATGGTAATGCACAAAAAATGTTCCTTGCTGATCTAGACAATATTCTGAGAAAAATAAATAAAAGAGAAAGTTTCTTATTTGGAGATTTCAATTATAATATTTTAGACTGCGATGAACCAAATGTGACAAAATTCATTGATGTTATGTATGATCATGGATTCAGTTCCTTAATCTATAGGCCAACGAGAATAACAGATAATAGTTCTACATTACTTGACCAAATATGGACAAACAGTAACACACTACAAAAAGTAAAAAGTTGTATCATAACTTTCTCAATTTCAGACCATCTAGCTACAATGATGAGCATTGCAGTAAAGAAATGTAAAAGTTCTAAATCAGGTAGTGAGTACTATCGCCAGTTCAGTGATTCAAAAATTGAATCTTTCTCCAAATCTCTCTCTGAACTTGACATAACCCCTGTCTTAAACGAAACTGATCCAAACAAAGCATATAACAAATTTTACCAAGATTACAGAAATAAGTTTGAGGAGCATTTTCCCTTGAAAAAAAGACTTTCTAGACTGAAACCGCAAAAAAGATGGTTTGACCAAGAGCTTAAAAATTTACTGCAGTGCAAAGAAAAACTATTCAAACAATACATGACAAACAAAACTTCTAGAACAAAAGCATTATTTACCCAAGCTAGAAATCTTTATTACAGAGCAGTTAAAGAAAAAAAACAGGCTTTCTACAAAACCAAGTTTCAAATGCACAAGTGTGATATTAAAGGTACTTGGCGATATATCAACTCTTTACTTGGAAAACGAAGCAAATCTAATGGCATTACTTTATTAATTAATGGCACTGAGGTAAATGATCCACAGTCAGTTGCAAATCATTTTAACGATCATTTTTCTACCGCTGCTAAAAAACTAGTCGACACTCTCCCCTCAAGTAACACTATTTTCTCTGAATATTTAAGCATCTCTTCCTTGCCCTCAATGTATGTTTGGCCTACATGTCCCTCAGAAATCTCCAATATTATACTAAAATTAAAAAACAAACTAAGTGCTGGTTTAGATTTAGTTCCAACTAAGGTCTTAAAAGCTTCTCCAGATAATATTTTAGTTGCTCTTAGCCATGTATTTAATTTATCTTTGAGTAAAGGTGAATTCATAAATGACTTTAAAATTGCCAAAGTATGTCCTGTCTTCAAGAAGGGAAATGCAAAAGATATCAACAACTACAGACCAATCAGCTTATTGTCCAATGTATCAAAAATCCTAGAAAAAATCATGTACAGTAGGTTATATTCCTTTTTAGAACGACACCACTTTTTCTTCCAACAGCAATTTGGTTTCAGAAAAAACCACGGCACAAGTCATGCCTTGTCCTTCTTAATTCACAACATAACTGAGTTACTTGCTAACAAAACACCTACCCTTGGAGTATTTTTAGACCTATCGAAGGCTTTCGACACGATCGATCACAGCATTTTGTTATCTAAACTGGAACATAGCGGAATCAGAGGCATAGCTCTTGACTGGATTAAAAGCTATCTAAGCGGAAGAATGCAAAAAGTGGAATGCTCTGGGATTCTTTTGAAGTCGGTCAATCCCGTGAAACGGGGGGTACCACAGGGGTCAAATTTAGGCCCACTTCTTTTTCTTATTTATGTTAATGACTTCAAAAATTGTTTAAAATATGGTAACTCGATCATGTTTGCTGACGACACAAGTGTATTCTTTCAAAACAAAAACTATCACTCACTTTATGCCAATGCTCAGCAAGATCTCCAGAACATTGATCAGTGGATGATTGCTAATAAATTATCAATCAATGCATCCAAAACAAAATGTATGTTGTTTAGGTCAACTAAATCAAAAACTCCACCTTCTGATCAATCCATCTCATTAAGAAAACTTGATATTGAACAAGTTAGCTCATTAAAATTTTTTGGTGTTCATATTGATGAGCATCTAACTTGGTCAGTTCATGCTAAACATGTGCTCAACAAACTGAGATCTGGCTTGGCAGCTGCGAGAAGAGTAAAACCTTTTTTGAATCAAGGAACACTAATCACCTTATATCATTCATTGATGGGCAGTCACTTGCAGTACTGCATCTCTAGTTGGTACTATGGTAACACAACAATTACAAACAAGTTACAGAAATTGTGTGACAAATTTATTAGGTTAGCATGTGGTCGAAACCGTAACAGTGACATCACAGACATTAGGCAAAAATATGAAATACTAACAATTGATCAACTTTTATTTAAAGACATTGCTGTATTTATGTTTAAGCAGAACAAAAATAAAAATCCTTCAGTATTCAGCAAAATCTTTGTCACTAATCATTCGCAATATAATACCAGAAACAATTCTAAAATAATTCCAAAGTTCTGTTCAACCAATGTGTGCCAACAATCCATCTCTCACCGTGGCCCATCCCTCTGGAGTAAAGTTCCCACTTTTTTCAAGTCCCAGGATCTCACGATAGCATCATTTAATTTAAAAATGCGAAACATTTTATGTAAAGACTTAATACAAGTCTGATTTCTAGGGCATTGTTTGCGTTTTATGTGTAATACTATAGTGCTGTTTTGCTAATCTTGTTACACTTTGGACAGGATTAGTCCCGAAAAGTAACTCTGCTTGGTGGTTATAATAAAAGTTCTAGAAAACTCGGAAAGTTTTTGGATCGGAATAAACTGGTCGAAGTATGCTAAAAGATTATATTATGTTGTCGTCACTAATCTTAAAATCCCATTTCTATGTCCTCGAAAATCTGCATTTTTTCCTTCCTCAATTTATTTATTTTTGTTTTCCTTTTCCTGCTTTGTTCTCTTTTTTTCAGGTTTTTCTTCAAGTCTACAACCCCAGCAGTAAGCAGGATTGGATGATGGTGGCTACGCAAGGTGTACGTTCGACTGGGCAAGGCAACAAAAACTGAAGTGGTGTAGTAAATTATCGACTTGAACTTTAAATATGGACAATTCTCTTATGCTGGTTATTGATCTCGAGGTCAAGATATTATGTTAATCAATTCTTGGTTCAGATCTATTTGACATCAAATCAGTATACCATCACATACATAACATTTTGCTTGGGCATGTTTAATTATACCTTATGAAAAGATTGTCATTTATCCATTTCTTACCGTAATCTTATTACTCCGCTTGTAAAAATAGCAGCTATTGTCCTTACTTGTTTTCGTTATCTGTCGTTTGTTGTAGCTTACTTTCTCGTTTTTTTTTTGTTTTTTTTTTTGGCTGTGTCTTTTTTTTTTTTTTTGTTATTACGTTACTATTTCTGACTACTGCTTGAACGCCTTGGTAGAGTCCTGGGGTGCTAAAACTTAGTACAAAACCTGATGACTTGGTAATAATTTTACTAAAACTTAAAAACTGCTTTCATGATAAATAGGCAATTAACTGCTTGCCGGTGATTTCCAGTACATCGCACAGCAAGGTGACTAAAGCCATTGCCGTTTCAGTTGAGTATCACCGGACTCTACCTTAACTGGTGTGAGATACACATTATCAACATTGCATAGACACAAATTTAGTTCCTCTCGTGGGTATACCTTCGTTCTGACTAAGATATCGGAGAGATCACAAGTTTGGTACTTTGTACCAGCTAATTATTTAGACGCAATGTGGATGGTGTGACTCATATTGCTATATGTTGTGTATAATTGTTTTGATGCATATGTATCGATTGCAAAATTGTTATTGTCTTGATCAGTAGCGTAGCCAGGGGGGGGGCGGGGGGGGCTCGAGCCCCCCCCATTGGCTTGTGAAGGATGCAAAATCGCATGTTTTTTGTGCTTTTGAGGCCGATTTTCTGTGAAAAATGGAAAATAGCCCCCCCCATACGAAAAGAGCCCCCCCTCATACGTTTGAAGTTGCAAAATTGGGAGAAAAATCGCCCTGAATTTTGGCGAAGACCTTTTTTTTTTTTTTTTTTTTTTTTTTTGGAGATCACCTAATTTTGGGCGGAAAAAACGTTTGAATTTTGGATTTCGGCCGAAAAATCACTCTGAATTTTGGCGAAGACCTTTTTTTTTTTTTTTTTTTTTTTTTGGAGATCACCTAATTTTGGGCGGAAAAAACCTTTGAAATTCCAATCTTTCCGAGACATTTCGTCTCAAATTTCGGACAAACCGTCTGAAACTGATTCAAGGTCAATGAAAATTCGAGTCAAGGTCGTTTGCACACTTCTCACTCTTTCAAAATAGCCCCCCCCTTTTCCAAATCCTGGCTACGCGCCTGGTCTTGATGCTATGACCAGCTGCTACTTGAAAGGGTTTCTGGACCCGGTGAGGTTTCATTTTCAGGGTGGTTTTTCTTTCCTCACCATGCTCCGCTGAGCTAAACATAGTTTTGGGCCGGTTGCGCCACCCGTTGACCACCTACGTAACCGTGCCTGGCCTTGCACTGGTCACTGTCCCTCTCTTTTCTTTTTATCAATCATTCGAACAACTACTCCAGTCGTTAGTTTTACTTCCATCTTGTGTGCCTGCGTGTATGTTGATGTTTGTGATTGATTAGGCTTACAATGTACTTTGAGCTGGTGTGACAGGTGTAGCAACCATGCAAATAAAAATCGCTTTTTTGTGTTCAGTATCCTCTGCATGTCTTAACGTCTGACGTTGTGTCGCTACTTCCTTTTCCTGACTCTACGTGTTATTATTGTGTTACCATGCATTTGCTATTGTTGTGGTGGTCAAGAATAAAAAAAGAATGAATGAATGAATGAATGAAAAAAACTTATGAAACCAAATCTGAATGCACTTTATTTGCGAGAAGTGACTTTACCTGTATATAGAAGCTTAAAAAATAGTCCTTTGCAAGAAAGAAGAGATTTCCCATAATCTTTTGATGAAAAATCGATGTGGTTAAAGGCAGCTAATCATCGTAAAAAGTGGCGATTTATAAACAAAAATAATTTGGCATTGTGTAAAGGTTAGATTTTTGTCTTCAAGAGAGTAAAATGCATGTCTGCAAACTACAAAGTGGCTACCTGGATGTAATTTTTTTTTATGTTATTGCTGTTAAATACATTTACTGTGCTTGCCATATGCCATGTGGGTTGCGCCAGAGAAGTCTAACGCGCAAAATTAAAATTTTTCACCAATTTGGCATAGACAATGCAGAAATACCTTTGGCACAGTGCAAAACCTCCTCTACAACTTAAAAAGTGAGTCACTTTGGGCCAAAATGTTAGGATAAGCCTTTAATGCATTCTCACCAAATTTGAACTTTATATGCATTCTCGTTTTCAAAATATTGCAGTTCAAAATTAGCAATTTTCCCCTTAGTTCAGTGTTGCCATTTTGTCAGTATTGTAAGATAAAGTTAACTTTTGGAAAACTGGCTTATAGTTATTGAAAAGCAGCTCGTTTTTCAACTGTGGCGCAAAGCATTTATTGAGAATCAGGAACATGCTGTAAGTTTTTGAATTTTTTTTCTAATCAGCAACTATGGCAAAATTTCAAAGGGAAAAAGCCTTTTTAAGGGCGAATTAAATTTGTTATATCTCAGGAATAGAAGATAGTAAAAATCTCAAATTGAATAAAGTTAGTCTTCAGATTTGTCAAAATTTGTTGGTAGAAAATCGAGCTAAAAAATTTCCGATTTGATTGCCCTTTTAAATTAGAGCACGGATGGTGGCAAACTCTCTAATTTGCTTACGCATTCTCTAGAAATGAAGACCTTCAACTGAAGGAATAAAAATCTCCAGATATTTACCTTTTTTTTAGTAACTGTGTTAACTTAATGTACATTAATGATATAGTCTTTGAGTAGCTGTTGCAATCTATTGATGGTCAGTCACCATTAGTGATAAAATGCTCCTACTTCATCTGATCTGAACAATAAAGAAACCGGATTGTAATGAACTTGAAGATAAATTTTGTTGTTGACGAAGCTCTCTGTTCAGTGTTCAAGTTCTAAGGTATAGTTGAACGTGTTTATTTTTGACGAAGTTTATATTTAAATCTGATCAACTAATTGTTTAATTTAAAACACATGTAAACATTTGATTAAAAGTAAAACTGTAGCAGCTAACAAGTCGAAATGCATGGCTATGGAAAGATCTTAGAAAAAGCACATTTTATTTTGGATCGTGACAATTATGTGTCGCCGGGACTTTTAGGCCCCAGAAATTTTATGCGTAAGAGCAAAAACATTTTTTCGAGTTCAAAATAAAATTAAAAAATTTTTTTCTGATGTTTTTAAATAATATTTGAAGTCCTGGGACCTAATAGTCCCGGCGCATAATCGTCCTGCGTCTAAACACCCTGCACTTAAAATTCATTGACCGATTTTAAGAGTATCAACAATAGGGTACTTTTTTATTTGTGGCAAACCGACATCAGAAATCAGGTGATCAAATTATACAAATATGCATCTGGCCTTTGAACTGACTCAGAAAATTGTGCTTTAAACTTTTGTCATTGTTTTTCTTGCGTATCGTAAAAGTAAAAATCAGCAAGAAATGCTGGGCTTATGCTAAGAAATCAAACTGATATGCAGTATAAGGGCATTCAGGTTGAAAAAAAATTGCTTGGTTGTCTCTGAAAAAACTTCAACAGATTTGAAAACCAACTTCACCAAATTTAAGTTACTACTATCTTTCGTTTCCAAGATATGATAATTTAGATTTTCACTGAAAAGGCTTTTTTTCCTTGAGAAATTTTTCAAATAAATGTAGGCCAACTTTTCAAAAGTTAATCTTCTGCCACAATAATGGCAAAACGGCAGCACTAAAAAAAGAAGAAAACTGTTGACTTTAAACTGCAATATGTTGAAAATGGCAAGATCTTAGAAGTTCAATTTTGCTAAAAATGTATATTTTAGGCTTTTCCCAACATTTTGGTCAACAATGAAAAACTTGACTTGGATGCCCCAAGTTGGGAGAAACTGCGGTTATGTGGTAGATGTAAAACAGCAATCAATCAATCAATTTTTGCCCTGGCAGCTGAGGATTTTTTTTTTTTAGCACTGTACCTTATTTTGATTAATTTTACAAAAGTCATAAGCTATAATTCTTTTTACCGAAATGATAAAAAATTACCAGGTATCTTTTATTTCAGATGAGTGAGAAAAAAATTGCAAATACAGCACTTTGCAAAAAGTTAAAGTGCAATTGGAAATTGGCTAAAGAAACTGAAAGGACCGCCATGGTGGTCGTAAGCATCGTGCAGATATGAAACGGATGGCTTTGCTAACTCAATAAAGGTGGATAATAAGCAAACGAAGTATCTTGGCATCGTTAGTTTAAAATTCTATTAGGGTTAACTCATCCTATCTTTCTCAGATATTTTTAAAGTTCAAAAATTAAAAAAAAAATTCTGAAATAATTCAGCTGCTACACAGCTGACGTCAATTGACTTTGTCTCGGCATTTCGACTTCTATTACAATTCAGACCGAAAAAGTTAGAACTTGGTAAACATTAAAATATCGCGTTTAGTAGCTTTGTTATTTATTACGGCAAATGCTGCCTGTAATAGTGCTTAAGTTTTTGTAGATCCTAAATTTTTCTTGGTTCTTGAAGTACACTATTTCTGGAACAGACCGGGACAAAAAAGATGGTGTCACAACTAAATGATATAACACTAACTTTAAAATTTTATTTCAGTTAGTCTTATTGTTCTCCATTTAATTTGACTTAAACTAATAAAGGTTAAGTTAGTATGTAATGTATGTTGGTTATGGGCACAGTTACAAGCGATTTGACATAACAAGTTTTGGAAGAACCATAGTTTTTTTCAAGCTTTAAATCAATTGAATTTTCTTACTAATTCAAGCAATTTTTAGACCTGGAACTATCCACTGCCACATTTTATAATAAGTTTAAAATAACTATTTTCCAACGTCTTGAAAATTAAATCCTACGTCAAAAGCCATGCCTGCAACTAGCTCCCTTTATGCTGTCGATTTCCAAAGCCAAAAGGTAGTTTTAAGTCAGTTTTCTGTGATAAACACTGCTTCAGTGTAATTGTGCTCCGAATTGGTAATTTTTTCATTAATGTGATTTATTCTGTGTATAAAAAGCGGAATCAGATACCTTAAGCACGGTCTACGCTGCATAAAATCGTGAGCGTACAAGCGTATTGTTTAAAACAGAAATCTTATACGTCCGTCGTATCATCTTACCAACGTTCAAGGTGACAGTTGGTTAAAATAAAGTAACAAAAAGCTCATACACTCCTGATTTTACGGACAGTGTAGACCGGGACTAAAGCTTATTTAAAATTTCGCTCTTTATACAATACCTTTTAGTGGATTCAGTTAAGAATTCCTTAAACGAAGCTTTTTGAACTAGTTTGTTACATTTTCGAACCTAGTGTGAATTTGATTATATTTAGGTTCGACTTCATTACAAAGACGACCTGTCAGGGCAAAGAATTCAGTAATCAGCGATCGTGACCTGATAGAATAAACCCTCTGCTCAGTCTACAGGTAGTTTCATCTTTTCTCAATAATCCAGTGTCGGCACAATGTAGTTACTGTGTCGCCCGATCTTAATTTCGCTTGAAATTAGTCTATAGTTGTAAGCATTGATCCAAGATATCTAGCTTTGATTGAGTGGAGTCTGCATAGGTTTATTAAAAGGCAAACACTAGCGACTTCCTGACGTCAAAAACACAAAACTTACGCGCAAAGATATTTTTCTTGCTCATTGCTATCTTATCGGTTGAGTTCCTTCATATTAACCAGACACTGCTTCTGTCTAACCATAATTGAACTATTGCAGAGCCTTTATTTTGGGTTTCTTTTTTTTAGTCTTTTGTCAGACTGGGCCTGGTCCACGACAACTGACCACGAACCAACTGACCGCGAACAACGCCGATTAGCGGAGAAGGGCGACCTAAAAATATTTTTACTATCCCCAGAGCCATCTTGCCCAAACCCTCACTTTGTGACAAAATCACTGCGACGAAATCAGTGACGAAATCATGTAACGAAATCATTGCTTTGCGTTCAGTTGACTTGGCTCTGATTGGGCCACCCTAACGTGTGGATTGCTTGCTTCCAGTGGCAAATAAGTGTGAAGTGTCTTTCCCAATGACATGACGACGCATTGCCAGAGCGGAAATCGAACACCGGTTGAGTAACGCTTCATGTTGTCTTGTAAAGCCAGGGTTGGCTACCTACAGCCCGCGGGCCAGATCCGCCCCACCAAGCAATTTCATTCTGCTCGCGATCTTTTTCTTACGATTGACATTCACCTACAACCCCGCCAAAGTGCTGTTTCCTTTGGTCACCGCCATTGAATCGCGTGCAAAATGCCTAATTTTCAGCCGAAGACCTTTTATTTTTTCTTTGGTCATTGCCATTAAATCGGCTGTAAAATGCCTAATGTTCAGGCGAAGACTTTTGTTTTGGTCCGCTGGAACCTTGCTGGGTCTGGATGTGGCCCATGGGACGAAAAGGTTGCCTACCCTTGTTATATAGTCTCATTGCTCTTGTTCAAATTCACTTACGCTTTGTCGTTTTAATCTCGTATATGGCGTTAACTACAAGCTTGTAAGTGAACTGTCAAATGTATAAAGAGTCAAATTTTTCGCGCTGGATGTCGGAAACCAAAAACACTCTTGGAGAGGCGTTTTACCAGTTTTTCCAGAGACTGTTTATATACACCATTTTCATGAATTACATGCTCATTATAGAAAGACTAGAGAACATTTATTCACAGTTACTTAAGTTATGTCATTCGCTTTAATTGAATTATTTTTTGTTGTTGCAGTTTCTATAACTTTCTAATCCGTTCTAACTTCAACAAACCCACGGTCTGGGTCTTGAACGGCAGTCACGACCAACATTTCAAAAGGAAGCTGTGTTTTTTATTTTTAGTTTGCGAAATTTTACGTCTTCAGCTTTTTCTTGCGTTATTTACCATCTTCAGTTTTTTTGCCTAGCAATAAAACTTTATTTATACCTATTGGTATTATGAAAGACGCAAGATGGATGAGGTTAGACAATCACACCAAAGTCATTGCAACAATATGTGCCAATACTGGATTCTCGCAGGCATTACCCGCTAGTGGGATGTAGTTCCACAACATAGGGCCAAGCAGCTTCCGATGTTGGCTAGCTGCAGTTTCGCGACTCTGGGCCATTGTTGGCAATATTATTTCGCCCTGGTTGGCGCGACGCAGGTTCCAATGTAGGCTAGCTGCAGTTTGACGACTTTGCCAATGTTGGCAACATTATTCCACCATTGTTGGCGCGACACAGGATCCAATGTTGTTCGCTGCAGTTTGCAGTCCGATGTTGGCTAGCTGCAGTTCCGATGTTGGTTCGCTGCAGTTTTCCAACTCTGGGCCGACGTTGGAAACATTATTCCGCCATTGTTGGCCCGACGCAGGTTCCGATGTCGGCCCGCTGCAGAATGCCAATGTTGGCTGAACGCTGGACTTTGGTGCAAAACCGCATCGCCCAAACATTGGCTGCAGCGTTGGGCCGAGTTTGACAAATGTTGGAAACTGCATCTAGCCAACATTGGCCCGACAATGCAATGTTTGCTGGGATAGTTTCAGACATAATCGTTCCCCTATTTATGCTATCTTGGATCTCATTACGACATGCCTTGATAACACAAACAACAAAAAGTTTTCAACTATGATACTTTTGGATATCAAAAAAGCATTTGATTCCATTTCGCACAATAATGGTTAAAAAAAATTCATTATTATGGTGTTAGTGGTGTTGCTAATTTGTTGTTAAAATCTTACTTAAATGACGAAAAACAGTATGTGTTAATTAATAACCATAAGTATTCTGAAAACATTATTGAATTTAGAATTCCGCAAGGATCTATACTTGGCCCCCCTACTCTTTCTGATTTATGTGAATGACCTACCTTTTTGTCTGGAAACAGTTCCTCAGTTTTCGCTGGTGATACTGCCCTTTCAATTTATAGGAACAATACGACTGAATTGGAAACCTTAACAAATACAGAGCTTGCCAATATTAACCAGTGAATGACAGCAAATAATTTGGTAGTAAATAATATTGCTTAAACATATCTCCGTAATAGTTATGACCGAGGTGGGAACTTGATGCGCAATTATTATTATTGCTGGGCAACTATTTTACTTGCGATAGTGCTTGCGCCGAAATTATTTTGAACGGTTGCGCAGACGCTTGAGCTGCAAGTATTTTAGCAATTTGAGCGCAATCGCGCAAGCGCAATTCAAATACGATTAGAAATAATTGTTTTTCAATCAAATGTGATTAGAGTTAAGAAAAATCATTGACAAGGTAGATACGCGTAGTCAATATTTTTCTTGGAGGGGAGGGCCAAACCGCAAATTACACGCAATGACGTTATCAAAATTTTTTGAAAAGAGGGAATTTTTTTGGGACAAAGATATCGTAAATTGGAGGATCAGTAAAAGTCGGGTGCCGGATTGGCATGTAACCTGGGTTTTGCTACTGGGGAAAGGACTTGAACCAAAAGTTAAAAAATTTTCCAAAATTGTTTAAGTTGGGAGACGTGGTGAGCAAACTTGTCAACCCAAGCGTATCACATTTGGGATCATAAGTCGCACGTTTTTAGAGCCAATTGAAATAACTAAATTTTTAAAATTTGAAAGCGAATTGAAAAAATCAAACTGGTGAGTCTTCCCTTTACTTACAGATCAAGCCCAAGCCACGTTTAAAACCTTGAATTTGGGAGTTAAATTTTGTAAGTGACTTGGTCCTAGTGGAAGAAGCAAGGTACACTGCCTCCTGCAATTTTTTTAGCAGTAAATAATCACTCGAGTATTATTTGCTTTGGAGATTTTTGTTTTGTCATGAAAATAACCGGGTTTAATTAGGAGTACATGTTCGACTAGGGGCCCAGGCCCACTCAATGCAAATTCATTAATTTGTTCAACAAGCGTTTTGCCTAGCTTTTTTTTGTAGAAAGTATTTTGTCGCACAAAAACTGGCGAGGTGGATTGTGATTTGAAATTGGTGCAATAGATGGTTACTAAGTCATAGGCGTAGCCAGGGGGGGGGCCCAGGCCCCCCCCAATCAAAACTCCACTAACGACAAAAAGTTATGACAACATAGCCTGACGATGTTTAGTTGCAGTTTTTTTTTCAGTAATTGCGCACATAACAGTAATTAAACAGTAAAGTAACAGTAAAGCTAACGGTTGCGGCCGAAAAACCTCTCTCAATTTCGGTGAAGACATTTTTTTTTTGGAGATCACCTGATTTTGGGCGAAAAAATCGTTCGAATTTCCGATTTCGGCTGAAAAATTACTCTTAATTTCGGTGAAGACCTTTTTTTTTTTTTTTTTTGGAGATCACCTGATTTTGGGCGAAAAAATCGTTCGAATTTCCGATTTCGGCTGAAAAATCACTCTCAATTTCGGTGAAGACAACCGAATTTTTGAAAATTTGGGCCCTTCCCCCAATCAAAAATCCTGGCTACGCCTATGTACTAAGTAGTCATGTTATTGCATTAAGTTCACAAAATGATTAGATGAGAGCCTAAGGTTGCAGTTTGCAAAATTTGCAGTCAAAGACGGACGTGTTTTTTGAGCAAAACTGCGTGACTTCTAGAAAGCCACAGCAGTTTCGCAATAAGTGCACAAATTACAGCGCAGCAATGGCGTTCTCAATTGAAGAAAAACTTGATAGTTTTATGACTGAAATAACCAATAACTTTGCAAAACTTAACGAACGTCTGGATAAATTTGATGCTAAACTTGAAAAAAAATATTTTGAACTAGAAAGGAATACCAAACAGAAATTTGAGACTTTTAATCAAAGGTTTCTTGAATTGGAAAAATTCAAAGCAGACTTTGAGAAAGCCGCCATAATGCAAGAAAGCTATCAGAAAAGAATGAATATTCTAGTTCACGGCATCGAAGAAGATCAAGAATATGCATAGAAAACGAGACAGAAGAAGGCAAAGAAATTTGATCACTTTTTGTATGATGCGCTTAAAATGGACCCAGACGATGTGGAAATAGAAGAAATACATCGACTACCTCAAGACCAGTGATAAAGGACGGAAAAAAGGTAATTAGACCAATAGTAGTTAAATTGGCTAATGCAACGACTTAACATAACATTTTTGGAAACTTGAAAAGGCTTAAAGCAGACAACAAAGCAAAAAAGTTTGAAGGTAAACCTTTGCTATACGTCACAGACCACCTACCAAAAAAGTTTTTGGAGCAAAAAAATTGTTTATGCCTCTTTTATTCAAGCAAAAAAAATCAGCAGAAAACATTATGGCGGGCTGAAAATGGCGAATATGCTCTCTCCGTCAATCAAAAAAAGATTTCTTTACCACGAGATTATTCGTCTAAAACTTAACTGTTTTATCGATAGACTGTCGAACTCTTTGATAGGTCTTGTAATGAATTGAAAATCGCCGGTTGAATTTGCTCTTTTATTTATTCATTTATTTTTCTTTATTTACAAATGTGATAAATGCCATCCTTTAGTGTATGTATATACAGTAGTCCCCGCTTAATAAGCCCACCTCGGGACCGGACGATTTTGGGCTTATTAAGCGGGGGACAAATTTTCGCCACTCTCATGCGCATAAATGAATATGGTCGACAGTACGAAGGCTAAAAGTTGCTGAATCTATTAATACTGTATGCAACAGTTACAAATAACAAGCAATTTATCTGTAATCAGCAGCCTACAGTAAAATTTTCAGAGCACCAGTTGTCTTGCCAATTGATTACCGCACAGATAAACGATCTGTGACGAAACAGTTGAATTAAGAACTAGGGCAGCAGCGTAACGAAGCGTGAAATCGTCCAAAGCAAGACAAAGAAGTGTGACTTTCGACGCGTTTTCACTCAGTTTTAAGCAAATGTGTTCGAAAATTGGGCTTATTAAGCGGGGTTTTGGGCTTATAAAGCGGGTTTTTTATCTATAGGAATAAATGGAGTAATTCCGGACCGGACGATTTTGGGCTTATTAAGCGGTTGGGCTTATTAACCGTGGGCTTAATAAGCGGGGACTACTGTACTACGATACAGTTGCACAATTACGTTCCAGTGGAGTTTGGTTGGACTTGAACATAGCACGCCTAAAACTAGGAGAGCTTTAATGCGTAATTTAGGTTGTATGCAAATTACGTTTTTCAACTGTGCACTAATTGCACCTGCTTTAGTAACCATTCAAGTCCTTTGCAACTTTTTTTTTGATTTGGAACCACTTCTTTGACAGCAGTTTCAAATGTGGCTTTGCCTTCAATTAATCTAACTCAGTTTACAAACAATTTTGAATGGAACAATAATACTAAATAAACACCAAGATGATCTAAATGAATTATTGCTTTCTCTCCCTTTTTCCCCTAATGTAATTTGTTTAAGAGAAGCTAGACTTAAAAATGAACTCTCACAAAATTTAAACATGTATGGGTACAAATTTATACACAAACCTTCTCCGACGATAGTAAGTGGAGTCGGAATATATATTTTAAGCACCTGTTCATTTGAAATTATACATACAAATACAACATTAATATTCAAGGTTGTGAGGACCTCTGGATTGAACTAACAGTTAATAAAGTTAAATGTATAATCGGAGTTATATATAGACACCCAAATAATTTGAATGTCGAACAATTCTTGTCAGTGCTTAATGATAACCTTCAAGAACTGACACTTCATAACAAAAATTGCTACATGCTAGGTGATTTAAATCTTAACACCTTTGGAAGTGTCAATAATATTGGCTTAAAATATCTAAACATGGTTGAAAGCAACGCTTGCCTTTCGTTAATCACAGAGCCTACTCGAGTAACCTCAACTTCTGCGACCACAATAGATCACATTATTTCCAACAAAGCTTGTTATGAGGTAACCCCTGCGGTTTTGCAATGCAAAATCTCCGATCACCACGCAGTTCTCCGCTCTATATCCATTCTAGACCAACAACAGTCGAAAAAAGAAACGCAGAAGTATTTTGACCTTAAGAATTTTGATAAAAAAAAATTTTGTGAGGATTTACAAGATTCTTTGAATATGCATTTTGTGAATATTTTCTCAAACATTGAAATGGATCTTAATTCCTCATTTACCAAATTTCTCTCTTTAGTACGCAATGTGATAACAAAACACGCACCTATTAAAATTGCTAGTCGGTCACAAAAGCAAAAGCAAGCTAAGCCGTGGTTGACCAAAGGTTTACTTATTTCTATTTGCCGCAAACAATGGCTATACAAAACTCAATTCTTAAATGGTAACTCTTTGGGAAAAGATCAGTTTAAAATGTATTCTAATACGTTGAATAAAGTAAAGCAACTTTCGAAAAAAATGTATTATCACAATGAAGTTGAAACTAATAAGAATAACCCAAAAAGGATGGAGAACGTTCTTCGCACACTACTCCCTAATGGGAAAAAACAGGTCACACACAAAATACCCAAACTCATATGCAAAGAAACACAAATAGAAGAAACAAACGAAATCCCCGAAATTTTCAATTCACATTTTTCAACTATTGGTACTCTTTTAGCCAATTAAATCAACTCCAACCCCCCAAATTATCTGAGATATCTATCTAACCGTACCTCATCTTCCATGATGTTAAATCCTCCATCCCCTAATGAAATTTATAACACAATATTCATACTAAAAACGAAAGTAAACCCCGGATCAAGATTTACCTTTTTTTTTTCTAAAGATTGCGGCCCCTATACTTGTTCCTTATCTAGCTATTATTTGTTATCATTTCTATCGATTAGGCGTTTTTCCAGATAGAATGAAAATCGCTAAGGTAATTCCTATTTATAAAGCGGGTGTTAAAACTGACGTGAACAAATGCCGCTTCATATCCGTACTACCATGTTTATCAAAAGTTTTTGAAAAATTGCTATTGAAAAGATTGAACTCTTTTTTTGAAAAAAATGATATCATTCAACCCCTCCAATATGGATTTCTGCAAAAACATTTGACAGTCCATGCTCTGCTGCATACAGTTACTAATTGTTATGATGCAATAAACGAAAAACTTTTCTCTAGCTTAATAATGGTCGACCTGAGGAAAGCATTTAATACCGTTTGTCACAAAAAGTTACTAAAGAAACTAGATCATTAGGTATCCGTGGTATTGTAAATGAACTAATTTCCAACTACCTTTTGAATAGAAAACAATATGTTTATTTAAATGGAGTAAGATCTTCTTTACAACCGATAAATATCGGGGTGCCTCAGGGATCCATTTTAGGACCGCTGTTAAATCTTATTTACGTCAATGATCTTCCAAACTGTCTTGAATGCACTCCAGGTCTTTATGCGGACAACACATGTATGATTGTTCACGATCAGTGTTTAAGTGAACTTGAAGGAAAAGTTTGAAAAAACATATCTGATCTTAAAGTTTGGCTTGACTCAATTAAATTAACTTTAAATTCTAATAAAACAGCCTGCATGCTTATTTCCCCTTACGCTCACTCTCTTAATATTATTTGTAACCGAATGATAAATGGAAAATTATTAAAAGTGGTTACATCTTACAAATATTTAGGAATTACTTTAGATAATCAACTAAATTTTATAAATCATATCAAAAATTTAGAGAGGAAAATTGCAAGTGGAGTGGAAGTATTATGGAAACTAAAAAAATTCCTTTCACTGGATTTGTTGCTTCTGCTTTATTATGTTCTAATCCAACCACATATACTTTATGCCATTACTATCTGGGTTCTACGTGCTCAACTTACAAGAATAGACTAAGAACACTGCAAAATAGTGCAATTAGAGCAATAGCCAATGTCAGAAAAATGCAAAGAATTTTACCCAACTACTTCAAGTGCGGTATCTTAAAGCTAGATGACCTCTAAAGATTTGAAACTGTCAAATTAATGTTCCAATACACCAAAACTAATCTCCCTAAGCCTTTTAAACATATGTTCCAAAAACCTTCTCACACCCATTCTTATAATACCAGAAGTGTTACCCGTAAGAACTACAACAATATCCCCTTTTATAACTACAAGATTACAGCAATCCTTTGAGTACCAGGGGATAAGTATTTGGAATAACTTACCATTGAACTTAAAAAATATGTCTTTTTCTCAATTCAAAAACCAACTTCAAAATTTCATGATTCAACAATATTAAGTTCTACGTAAAACGGTTCATTATTGTTTTGTTGCTCATCTGCGTAACTTTAAACTGCAGCATAATGGTGGGCAAGGCGGCTCATTTGTTCAATGCTGACTTCGTGAGGTTCTTGTTTGTTTCAACATGAATGTTATGCTTTTTTTCTATATTATCATCACTCAGGGGGTCTACTGCTCGAAGACTTCGGTCACTCGCAGCCTCTTGATGAGTATGCGCAGCTTATTTTGTTGTTTGTTTACTTTGATATATTTTATGCCTTTTGCGCTGCTCGTGAAATAAATTATTTACTACTTTACTTTTTGGAACAAAAACTTGAATTTATACCGGGTTATATATTTCAATTGGATGGCAAAATTTAATTTGAAGGGGCTCAGGCCACGTGATTGTCAATATTAATATTAATCTATTGTACTTGTATATTGTTGTATACGCAAAAATGCTACAAGAAACTGAAAAAACATAGAGCTTTGTTGTTATTATTTTTATCATTGGTGGCATTTTATTTGGGAGGGGGTCGGGTTTTTTGCCCCCTCCCTTGGCTACGCCTATAACGCGGTAGTAGGTTCATAAAAATCTTGTCGAGGAAAAGTACATTCGTTTATTGCTTGCAAAACTTTCTTTGGATTGCCGGGTCTTCTTTTTCTGAAGCGTTTCTCTAAAAATATTTTTTGCCGATTTTTCAAAAAAAAAATTTCCAATTGAGTAATTTAAAAATGATTGTAAAATCAAATTTTAAACAGAAAAAATATATTTGTAATTGTCTTTCTAGAAATATGCTACTCGTTTCAAAAAAATCGTATACAGTAATTGCTTTAGACATTAAACGCTTTACGCGCTACAGTCCGACATTTTTATCGTAATTCAAAAACAAGAAACAACAAAAACTATTAATTACAACTTTTTTTGCTAGTCCGGGAAAACTTGAAAGATATTGCAAACAGGATTGACAGCATTGGTATAGCAACAGTGTATTGTTATATTGCTGTTATAGGTAAATCTTGGATGGTTCAATTTCTTTTAACAAAAACAAGACAACTTTTTAGCGTGCTCCATTCGTTAAAGAGTGAAGCTAATTGCTTCAGAAGCAGAAAATGTCTATCGAAGCTTGTAAAGGATTTCCTTGACGAGCCATTACAAAAAAAAAACAGTGACTCCGAACCTGAATTGTAAGTCAGGCCGGGCTTTTCAGGTCGGGTTCGGGCCAGGTTCGGGCCGGGTTTGGGCCTAAAGTTGACAAAATTTCGGGCTTAATTCGGGCCTGAGACGTGCTTTTTGTCTCCGATGCACAAAAATATATTATCAAAATAACTTGGCAACATTGCCAAATATTTCAGACCTAGCTTAACTTTTGGGTTTTTTCGGGGCATGATTTGGGGTTCAAATTTGTTTTCGGGTTCGGGCTTATATTTTCGAGTTCGGGCCGGGTTCGGGCCTGAACTAATCGGCCCGTTCACAACTCTGAAGTCTTTCGCTTACCACCACATGATGACTTTTTTAGAGGAATTTTTTAACATCCCGATTCCTTTGAGTGCGGGTGTTGAGAGTATTTTTTCTTTAGGTAGTAGAGAGTATTTTTTCATTTTTTCGTTAAGACGTTCTTCGCCCAAAGAGGTTAAGCGAAGCAGATTGCAAAATCTTGGTGTTTTTTAAAGGAAATCAAAAATCTTTTGTTTACTAATTTGGTAGCGTGCATAATTTGTTTCGAGTATTGCTTTTTGTACTGTAGCCTAGCGCAGTTTGAGCAATGAGTCAATTAGAATTATACTTTTCAAAACGTCATACTTGCGGTTGCGGTTGCGCTTGCAGCGCAATAATTTTTTAGGCTTGCTGAACGCTTGTGGCGCAAGATTTTTAAAGTAGTTGAGCGAGCGCTTGCGGCGTAACTTTTATGATTTGCGCTCTGAGTAATGATAGATTTGATCTCTGAGTAATGATACTCTATCTTATGTCTTGAATGGCGAAACTGTATGCCCTTCGAATTCCGCAAAATACTTAACAACCAACTAATAACAACCAACTAATATTTAAAATTCATATGAATGATCTCGAAAGCAAAATTGATCAGTCTGTTGGTGTTATTGCAAAACTAAGCTATTATCTTCCACACAATACTTTATTAACTTTATATTATTCTCTTGTTCAATCTCATTTTCTTTATGCCTGGCCTGTCTGGGGTTCCACACACAAAACGTATTTACCGAAATTACAAAGGCTATACAACAAAGCATAGCGTATAATTTCTAAAACACGTATTAATGATAGCATATCACAACAATACTACAAATTTAAAGTCCTAGAGATTGACGATCTGTTTACGTTCGAAATTGCTTAGATTATGCACCAATTTACATATAAAAGAACACTGAATAATTTTGAGACATTACGCAGCAAATGTTTTATTCCGTCTGACTCGCCAAACTTCACGCAATAACATTTTTTATCACGTTCTAGAAACTTGCGATGCCAATTAACGCTCATTAGAATACAGTGGACCGAAATTATGGATGACATTCCACTGGAAATCAAAAGTTCTTCTTTTCTGAAATTAAAAAAGCTCTTTGAAAAGCGTTTAGTAGAGCAATATAAACGCGATTAAACTAATCTTAATATGGTTTGTTGGTCATTTGTTTATTACACAATTTATTCTTGTACTGTACAGCGTGTGGATTTTATTAACGGTTTATTTTATATATTCTAAGTAATATTAGTTCTATATGATTCTATTATAACGCCATTAAGCCTATTTAGTCGGCAGCATGGCCAAATGGGAGAAGGCATCGTTTTTACGACGACCCTGATCGCATGATCTAAGTTCAACCCCCACCCTGGTCACGTTATTGCGTCCTTGGATAAGACCTTTTACTATGATTATCTCCGATTGGTGGCTTCAAACAAGCAGCAAATTCAGTGGACAAGTATTCAAAGAAATCCAGAGGAACATTGGATCACTGGAAACTCCTAAGCAGGTGCGGATTCCTCCAACCATGAAGAAGTCATTGCAATGAAAAGTGTGCGGATCGTCCAACAGTTAGGGTCTGACGCTGTCCGGTGACAGGAGGAAAAATATGCGAAAAACAATATTATTATTTGAATTGTTTATTGTTGTATGTTTACAAGAGTTGAAAATGCTGCATTCAGTCTGGCTATATTTTATGATAGTAGTATATAGTGACGATATGGAGCAGCAAAAGTGGACACAAAAGGTGGACTCAAAGTGGACACAAAAATCGCCCTTACTGACGTCAAAGATATGACATCATATGCCTAATAAGATGAGAAATCGAAAGCTTGTGACCAACCGTTTCTCAATACTTTATTATTATTATTTGAATTGTCTCAATTGGTTGAAGCAAAAACAAGCAAGGTTTAGAATGTTTCCTCTCACCATTAGGGAGTGTTCATGATTCATTTTTTATCTACATTGTAATTTGAAGTGTTGGTTCAGACTAAAGTGTAAGGTAAAATGTATCCATTAGTAGTGCTTTGGTCTCGTCTTCTTTCTCTCTGGTCTGTAATATGTTTTAGATTTTGAGGTTATTATCATTCTATTTTAAGTTTATTGCTTATCATGATTATTCAAATTATGCAAAAACAGGCAAGATTTTACCTCTCACCGCTAGGCAGTGCTCTTGATTCATTGTTATTTGTGTTGTGATCTCATTACTTCAAGCGTTAGTTCAAACTTAATAGTTGAGTATTGTTATTGATTAAGTAATGCTTTTATTTTAATTCGTTCTCTCTTTAGTCTATATCGTGGTTGATTTTACATTTTATGTATAAGGCATATTGTTTCAAAGCCTTGCATAATATTGATAACTGTTTTTTCACAGGCGGGCAAATAACAATAACCAGAGGTGGGCACAAATAACATTATATCAAAAGCGCAACGCAACAAACTGCAACGATCTTTTCAACCTGTAAAAGCGCAGCGCAAAATGCGCAATTTAATTTTTTTGCTTTCTGAAGCGCAGTGCAACTTCCGCAATGAACTTTTTGATTCAGTTGAAGCGCAACGCAATTCCGCAATTGCGGAACGGTATTTTCGTACCAAGTTAAAGCGCAACCCAACTTCCGCAATCGAGATTTCACAACACAATGCAAATACTGCGTTTTTTGCAATTTTAAACTGAAAAAGAGTAAATAATTTGCTAAACAAGCCCAAAATTTATCAATATTACGATGGAAATGGAGCAAAATTAAGTTCAATGTATAGAATTGCGCTTTTAACCGAAAAAATTTTTGAAAGCGCAACGCACTTAAAGCGCAACAAATTTTAAAGGCTTTATTCCGCAACGCAACTTCCGCAATGTTTCAAAATAAAAAATTAAAGCGCAACGCAACTTACGCAATTGCGGAGGTTGCGGAAGTTGCGCTTTGCGCTTCTAATTGCGCTTTGCCCACCTCTGACAATAACATACTGTTTCAAATCCATGCATAATATTGATAACTCCGACCATATTAACTTATTTAACTTCAGTAAACACTTTTTATTTACCGTGTAAGGGTTTTAGTTCGCTAACTTAAATACTCATAAAATTCGAAGTATTAAAAGCTTCTTACTAAAATAAGTTTAATTTTTTTTTTCAAATCGTTGTGACTAATCAATGCAAAAAATAGGCAATGTTAGACTTTCACCACTAAGCAGTGTTCGAAATTCATCTTTAATTTTTACTGTGATACGACGTGTTGGTTCAAACTTGGATTTCCGGTGTTAAGGCTATTCGCTAGTTGAACCTTAACAGTTGGGTATTTCTATCAATTAGGTACTGCTTTGGAGTCGTTCTCTCTTTAGTCTCACATCTTAGCTTCGACTCGTGGTATCAAAGAAGCGCGAACGCTTTTTACCTCGTATGAGTTTACTTAAAGTACCACAAATTAAAATTTTTTTAACTTGAATATAAACTGCGCAAACATCGGTGAGTTGTAGCGTTAAAGGCGGGTTCACACAGAAGCCGTTACCGTTCCGTCGCAGTTACGTCTAACGTCAAGGTGTTCACACAGAAAATTTTAGCGGTGACAGAAGTGAGTTTCTTGATTTCATCCGTCTTACGTTGAGTTAAAATAATTTTAACTTTACGTAAGTAACGTAAGCGATTTCGAGCATGTTTTAGGTGGTTGGTGCAAACTTTGAGCCACAAAAACTGAAAATCTTGAAAAAATAATTGGTTTTTGTTGAAAAGTAGCTTTCAGCAGGCAATGTTAAGTGCTTAGAGATGTATGTAGTAGGCTAGGTCTAGTCATGTACCGCTACTTTGTAGTATAGGCTAGGTAGTGTACAGTAGCAGTGATACTGGTATCTAGACTAGCGGTACTTCAGACTGGATTGCTTTTTTTTCTGCTTGGGAAAAGAAGAGAGAATGAGATATTGAAACTACCGGTAATTGGTACTGGTTAGGCATGTTAAATCTGAGTTGGTTGCTAGCAGCCAGTTGAGAAAGCCAATTCAATTTGGCTTTCCTTGCTCTTGTTTTGGTACAATTGGCTAAAGCTCAATTTTGAACTTCAATTGACTTGACTCTTGAAAGCTGAAATTATAAACTACTGGAAGCAATCAATTTCTACAGTAGAGACCTTTCTCATGTCTGAAAGTGGCTATTTTGCCTATTAAGGCAAAATAGTGTTTTTCCTTTGTTTGGGTTAGCTTAGGGTTTGAGTTAGGGTTTGGGCTAGGCTTGGAATTAGGTTTAGGATTAGAGTTAGAGTTTGGGTTAGTTTTTGGGTTAGTGGGCTAGGCTTGGGATTAGGGTTAGGATTAGAGTTAGAGTTTGGGTTAGCATGAGGCTTACGGCTAATTTGGCATTTGCGGCAAAATAGCCGTTAGGACTATTTTGCCTCCAAATTGCAAAATAACATGGGGCTATTTTGCCTCTAGAAGCAAAATTGCCACTGCCTTTAAATAAAGTGGCCACTTTTGACCATTTTGGACACTGTATCATCAATAGCCTTGTCATGATCATATACCGTAGTGCACCGGGGTACTTTGATACTGGTCTGTGGTCATGATTATTGCCATGATGCATGTAAATACTGACCAGTGATTGCTTAGCTACCAATATCATAGACTCTTAACTTTTGTTTATTTTTAGGAACTCATAAGCCTATCTATTTGTTGATTTAATAATAGTCAAGTAGAGGCTACTGGTAGTTGTTGTATCTGTATACTCTGCAGTTTGTTTTGTGTGAACGCTGAACAGTCACTGAAATGAAATTGTATGATGTTAGAATCATCTTGTATTCTTAGCAGTGGATCACTAGATGCCAAAAAAATAGCTGGTTTACTTACACAGTGTTGGTACAATGCACATACAAAGTTGGCTGTGGTTTTGAATTGCATTGAGCTTTATTTGTTTTAAGCTTAATGTGGTTTGGGGTTATAGCTACTTTAGAAAATCAACGAACCAGTACCATAAAATCAAATTGGAGTGGAGAAAACATACTGTACACTGGTACAGTACTGCACAAATCAAGAGTTGAGTAGTGATAGTTTCCGTACAGTTCAATTGTCGCTGCACTTCACGCATATGCTAGTACTGTACCAGTTTGTGATAGCCTTCCAGTACAGTAGACCATCACTTCGCAATATAACAGATGCCGAATACGCGAGATCGATTTCTGACAGTGCACACATACCTACGGTATGTAGTGGTAATGAGCCTGGACCGCATGGGTTTGGGTTAGGTTTTTGTGCTGCTGCACTTATGATTCTGTATGTTCTAGTACTAGTACGGTAGTATGCCTTATGACAGATAACAAGTGTATGATATCGGTTATCGAAACAATTCGCGATACGGTAGCATACAAAAAAATAGACTTCTTTAAGGGTACACATACTGTAATAGCAATTTTCGATTTGATTGTGCGATAACGATTTCTGATAATGAATGCCGTAATAAACTGCATGTGCTGCATTAGATATCTTTTTCCTCACTTTCTGACCTGCTAAATGTTGTTATCGATGTTAGCCAAAAATTGCAATCACATCAGATATTGAGAGTTGAAACATTTCAAAAAACTCAAACACTGATTTACCGCAATTTTGAGTATAAAAATTTCTAGTTCTGCAGGTTTTACCAGTACTTTTCAGTTTTTAAAGTAATTTCTGTCAGTACTTTCAGCTTTTTAAAGTCTTCTACTTCTTACATAACTCACTATTGCAGTAAGCCTACTGATTGACTAACCAAATCTGCCAAATTCAAATTCCACTTCAGTACCGTACCAACCTATATCTTATCTGCAGATTATTTCTGAAAAACAAAATCTAGTGATTAGGCTATTTGAATTCATATCATATTGCTTACAGTAAATTTAAGTTTAAGTTCTACACCACCTTAAAATTGTTCATGCAAATCTAATTTAAATGATATACAGGGTGGGCCATAAGTAGGTATACAGCCATCGCTCAAAAGTGCTTCAAATTTTTTTTTCCATCACAGTTTTTACTTGACTTTAAGTCATATTACATTTCCTAGTGCTGAGCAAGTAATGCAAAGTCTTTTGGAATGTGCTGCTTATTAGAAGTAAAAAGAAATTTAAAGTGTTTATATTGTGATTGCTGTATACCTACTTTTGGCCCACCCTGTACTCTAAATGCAATTACTTACTAATCACTTTTTTACTTTTGCAAAATAGACTTAAAATCTGTGATCATATCAGTATTTGACTGTTAAAGAAATTTAATTATTTTAGAAATTCAACAAATATGTAAGATGTAACTTAACAAAAAATCTCAGCAGTTTTTTAACCCAGCAGCAGTACCACGAAAAAAATTACTTGAGCAGTACCACTGTACAACTAAGTAAAACAAGTTAAAACTCATCACTTGTTTCCACAATTATCACTAATACTTGATAAATGTTTGTTGATGATTTTGGCAAGCACTTCAAAACCAGCAAGTTAACCCCACAGGATAAAGTGCATTAAATAGCCTGCACAAAGTGCACATATTATCAGTAGCTCTCAATTTAAGCATAGTTTGATGGTATAGTGATTACTGATTACAAAACCCAAACTTGATAGGCCTATTGGTTTATTAACAAAACTGCTATGCAAGCATTACAACCAGTTACAGGTTCTTTGTAATACGTAACGGTGACGGATCAGTGTTAACCTCTCACGTTCAGGTTACCGTCACCGCCAAATAATGGTAGAACACTGAACGGTGACGGAACGGTGACGTAAACGTTGACGGGTTCTGTGTAAACCCACCTTAATTTGTTGTAAATAATCGTAAGCTTAGTCAATCCTCATGGAAACCTAGATATTTTAAGCTTGGATTACGCGAAATCACAGCAGAAGAATTGCGCAATCAGTACTCAACTTTATTTCAAGAACCCAGATCAACACGCCCTCTAAACTGACCAATCAGATTAAAGCAATCGATATAAATGCTTGAAAATTTGCACAGTTGTGATTCATTTGATTTTGGATGAGAATGAGTAAAAGACAGTTGTTACTTTCATGAAGAAAATATGAGTTATGTTTGTGATCGCTGTGCGAACAAATATACGGATAGATCTAACTTACTACGTCATAAACGAATTGCTCATTCAGGAAACAGATATGTCTGTGAAACTTGTGGCAAAAATTTTACAAGAAAGTTTAGACTTACAAGTCACAAATGTGTTTCAAAAAAGGATGAAATGGAACAAGAACAGGTAGCAGAAGAAACCGGACCGCTTCTGAAATGAAGAAAACAAATAACTGAATCTATTCAATCCAAAGCTGCTGTGGAACAAGAACTAAATAGTGGTGTGGAGTTGACAAAAGAAGACACTTTAAAGCAATTTGATGAATCAGAAAAAGACGCCCAAGTTAACAAAAAGAATTTGTATGAGTTTAAGCAGACAATCAAAGAACATGCTACAAATGAGAAAATGCTTGCTAGCGTTGATGAAGCAGACTCTTTTCAGAGTTTTGGAAGCATGGCTGATCGTCATTGGAAGAGTATAAAAACTTTTGCAAAGCAAGGGAGTGTGCAAGATATCTTTAATTTTCATATTAATGATGATCTTCTTTCTCTAAAAAACGACTTGCTCAACATGTTTTACAACCAAACGTGTCGATTTAAATTAATTTTAGCTTTGGATTTATTTTACGCAATCGTACCAATGGTAATTTTCGATATTGGCATGCGTCTAATGGTGTAGATCGTATTTTAGATCACCCCCTTCTTATCAGTAATTTTTCGGATTTTGAAACGTTTTTGAACAAAGTATTTGAACAGGATATGCTTGAAAAACACGTCTTTCTCGGCCAAACAGTTCTTGGGTTGTTGAAGTTGTTTCCAGTATTACTTTTTTTATAAATAAGCTAAAGGAACACCCAATTGGTTGCGCGATAAACTTACCTGATTTTATTGTAAACAATGCAGAATTACATGCATTGCAGAAAAATAGGAATACTAGTAAATTGTATTCAGATAATTTGTGTTTATTTCGATGCATTGCTCTTCATGCTGGTTGCACTTTGCAAAATTTAGAATCTAAAACCAAAGAATTGTTTTTGTGTTATAGCAAATTTACTATTGTTGACCCTAGCAATTTTCCAGGGGTTACTTTGCATGATTTAGTTCAAATTGAAAACTGTTTTTCACTCAATGTTAATGTTTATGCCTTGGAATGGAAAGATCAAGCAGTTGCCAAAATTGTTCAACGAAGTCGACATCTTTTTTCCAGCACAATCAATCTTAACATTTATGAAAATCACTTTAGTTATATAAAAAGCATGCAGATGTACACTGGGCGTTATGTTTGCCCACGATGCTCCAAAATTTGGACTGAAAATAAAAATTACCATCGCCACATTCGCACCTGCGAATTCGAAGTGAAGCACAAGTATGTTGGTGGGGTTTATCATACTCCACTAACTATTTTTGAAAGATTGGATGAAGTTGGAATCCATGTTCCAGAGGAAGATCGTTATTTCCCCTTCAGAGCTACTTTTGACTTTGAAGCCTATTTTTCAAAGAGAAATCTTCCTGAGGGAACAGATTTGTTGCAGTGGAATGCAAAACATGTTCCTTTGAGTGTAAGCATAGCCAGCGATGTTCCTGGATTTGTAAAGCCTTTAGCATTATCAATGAAAAGGGGGTGGAAGAAATGATACAGCAAATGTTGGAACACTTGGAAGAAATTTCTTATCATTCCTATAAATTTCTTTCTCAAAAGTTTTATTACGTTTTCTCTGTTTTGGAAAAGTCCGAAAACGAATATCTATTGGAAGCTTTTCAGTCTTACTTGAAAGAATTACCTGTAGTCGGATTCAATTCTGGACGATATGATTTGTGTTTAATTAAAAAACCATTTTTGACGTTGTTCCATTCAAACATTGAGTTTACAGAGAAAAGAACAACAATTATGTCTGCATCAAGTCTTCAAATTTAAAATTTCTTGATATGGTCAACTACATTGCTCCTGGATTCTCTTACCAAAATTTTATCAAAGCTTTTGGAGTAGAAGAAAACAAATTCTTTTTTCCCTATGAATGGCTTGATTCTCCAGACAAATTAGATTATCCTGACGTCCCGCCTCATGGAAGTTTTTACAGTTCGCTAAAACAATCCAACATTACAGACAAGGAATATGCTTTTGTGGTTTCAACATGGCAAGAAAAAAATTGGAAATCTGTAAGAGACATGCTGGTCTACTACAACAATTGCGATGTACTGCCATTTCTGGAGGCGATCGAAAAACAATTTTTATTCTACAAGTCCAAAAAGCTTGATTTATTCAAAGATGGAATGACTGTCCCCGGTTTGACTCTCAAATATCTCTTCTCAACCGTAAATCCTGACGTTCATTTCACTGTTATTGACTCTCAAAATCAAGACCTACACCAGCTAATAAAGGATAACACCACTGGTGGACCGTTAATCATTTTCTGTCGGTATCAAGAAGCAAATGTTACCAAATTACGTGAACTTGAATATGGCCATGAAGCAAAAATTTGTAAATCAATTCAAGGAAACGATGCCAATGCTCTTTATTTGTGGGCAATTATGCAAGACATGCCAACTTCTTACTTTATTCGATACAAAGAAATCAACAATTTCAAGCCAGTTGTTTCTCACAAATATGGGCATTTGGCAAGAGAGTGGCTGGAATGGCTAAGTTTTTCCAAAAACATCACCATTAAACACATGTTCAATGGCAAAGAAAAGCGACTTGGACCACGACAGCTTCCTGTTGATGGCTTTTGTCAGCAGACCAAGACAGTCTACCAGCTGCATGGCTGTTACTGGCATGGACATTTGTGCCATCTGAATCAAGACAAGCAAGGAAATTTCAATGTCAAAAATCTGTCAAACGGAAAAACTATGTCAGAGCTTCAAGCCGAAACAAAAAAGAACACAGAATACTTAAAAGATCTGTGTACAAAGTGATCGAAATCTATGAATGCCAATGGAGGAAGATGAAGTCTTCAAATCCTAAAGTAAAGGTCTTCTTACAAAACTTCAACTTTTTGAAACCAATTTATGGCATGAATGAACAAATTCTTCTTTCTGCCATCCAAAACGACAAAATCTTTGGAATGGTCTTGTGCGATATCAAAGCCCCTGAGCATTTAAAATCTTATTTTTCTGAATTTTGTCCCATCTTTAAAACTGTTGAAGTAGGGAGAGAAGACATTGGTGATTTTATGGAGAAGTTTGCTGTAGACAACAACTTACTGTCAAAACCCCAGAAAATGCTAATTGGAAGCTATTTTGCTGACAAAATTCTTCTCATCACTCCACTATTAAAATGGTACATAAATCACGGCTTGGAAGTGACAAAAATTTACGAAGTTGTCCAGTACTTACCTGTTAAATGTTTTGAAAATTTTGGCCTCCAAGTCTCTGAGGCACGAAGAAGTGGCGATTCTGATCCAAATAAGGCAGTACTGGCTCAAACATTCAAGCTTTGGGGAAATTCCAGCTATGGAAAAACAATTTGTAACAAAGAAAAACACAGAAACATTAGGTATTGTAATGGCGAAGCTGTGTCTGGACTAATCAACGATCCTCTGTTTCACAAACTAAACACAATTTCTGAGGAATTATATGAAATTGAACACTTTAAGAAAAAAATTGTCTTGGACTTGCCAATACAAATTGGGTTTTTCGTCTATGGTTACGCTAAGCTCAGAATGCTAGAATTTTACTATGATTTTCTCGACTTTTACATCAATCGCCAAGATTTTGAATGCTGCGAAATGGACACCGACAGTTTGTATTATGCACTATCCTCTTCCAATCTTGAGGACGTGATTAAGCCAGAAAAGAAGAAGAAATTTTATGAAAATTATCACAAATGGCTACCTGCCCAAGCATGTCCGTCTCATCAGGAGGAATTTGTTTCAAAAAAAAGCCAAGGTCTGCCATTTGATCCATATCCATGCTGTGTTAAGCAACAAAATTTCGACAAGCGGAGTCCAGGATTATTTAAATTGGAATGGGAAGGAGCTGGATTTATTGGACTTTGTAGCAAAACTTATTTTGGCTTTGGAGTCAAAGACAAGCAGGTGTCAAAGGGGGTAAACATCAAACAAAACCAATTTAACAAAACTACTTATTTAAATGTTTTAAAATTTCAGAAAAGTGCAACCGGTATGAATATTTCATTTCGTGTCAAAGATAATTCTGTGTATACGTACCAACAAACAAAGCGTGCTTTGTCCTATTTCTACCCTAAGAGAAAAGTACTAGCTGATGGCATAAGCACTGCCCCACTTGAATTGTAGCTTGTATTTACATTGTTTTTCTAAATGTGTTTTTACTGCTTTTAATTGCATCAAGTATAATTGCTTTCAGTAAAATGTGTTTTGTTTTTTGTGTAATTGAACCATAATAAAACCGTTTTTGAAGTTATCATAGAGTGATGATACTAATAGTGAAGTAAATGTACGATTTCTTCCAACATAGTCAGATATAAAGTAGTTTAAGATGAAAGAAAAAAATACAGCAAATTCAAAATTAATGGACAGTTGTAACAAGAAAATTAAGTAACATCATAATATCAAGAATGACTTTCGACTCTCGTAACGTTGACTTTGAAATAATGAATGAACTTTGCAGAATAGACGCACAAATTAGATAGTCTCAATCGAATTTACTGTATATTGAAATGATAAGGCAAACGTAAAACCACTCCCAGAAATGTGTTAATTAGCAATGCATTCAAATTCTATCATTTAAGTAAATTTTCTCTCATTTAAGCAAGGATGTAAAGAATGTTACACTAAGCCTGTGTCATATATGACAAATAATTTTCACCAAATAATTTTGAATTATGAAACTATTTTGTGAGATCATAAACTATTTTCAAGCGTAAAATTTTGCACAATTTTCGGCATTTCTGAACTTGTTTTTCATACTGATAGCAATCTATGGTTGTGAACTTTGTAACTTTTCTCAGGTAAATTTATTACCGAGACGGCAAAAAGAGGTTTAATATTAAACAACTCTACAAAATAATCACAAAATTTGAAGCAAAAAATAAAAAGAAAACAAAAAACTATTGTTTTCAACTAAGACGTTTAATTCAAGTTAAAGTTTTTAAGGCATTTTGCAAATTTGTACCTAAATAAATAGAAATATTTCAAAAACATGTAAGATTTTAGATAAGTTTTTGATTTTTTATTATTATTTTTTGGATAAAATTTTTTATTCAATAGAAGTCGCTTGTCTTTGTGTGTGTTTGATTAAATTTTTCCTATGAAAGCTAAAAAATGGTTGAAAACTTTCAGTTGTTAGGTAGGTAGAAGTACTATTCAAAATAATGAAAAGCAAAATTTTAGTCGAATCAACGCAACCAAAAGAAGAATTTTAATAAGTAGTTCATGTTTTAAGTTTTATTTACTTCCAATAGAAATTATAAAATTTGAAGACATTTTAATAAACTTTTTTCCAATAAAAATATTATCAAGAAACAAAAATCTAAGTTTTTAGAGAAATTTTGATTAAAAGTTTACAAATGATCGTCATTTTAAAATCGAATGGTCGCTTTAAACAAAGGAATTGCAAAGTTTTAAGATACAATATAAAGAGACTAAAAAAGCATGATTTTAAAGAAATTTTGATTGAAAGTCAAATAATATTCAGTTTAGGGTAGATTTATTGTTTTAAACAAAGAAATTGTAAGACTTTACATTTGGTTCACAAAACTAGCTCTATTTATAAACAAGATTTTCCTAAAAACTTGTAAGTTTTCATTCAATACACTAAAAAATTGAAGGACTTTGAAATATTTTTAAACAAATTAACTTTAGGAAAACAAGAAAATTGTTAAGTTATTTTTAAAAATTAAAAAAATTTTGTTTCTAAGTAGAAAAAAACTTTTACCTCTTAGATGAATTTATTATCAAGATCGCAAAAATAGTATTAAATCGATCTCCAAAATAGTAATAAAGTGTTTAGCAAAAAAAAAACTATTGTGTTCAGGTTAGAATTTCTATTCAAGATTAAGTTTTTGAGATATTTTATCAAATTATCTTTACCTTAACAAGAATATTCCAAATACTCGTAAAATTTCAACTTATTTTTCGAGTTTTTTAGATAGAGTCTTTATTCAAGACGAAGAAAATGCAAGTATTTGGATGTCTTTGGTCAAACATTTCTCGATCGAATCGAGAAATGTTTTACCGAAGACATTGCTTTAATCTGATTGGTCAGTTTAGAGGGCGTGTTGATCTGGGTTCTTGAAATAAAGTTGAGTACTGATTGCGCAATTCTTCTGCTGTGATTTCGCGTAATCCAAGCTTAAAATATCTAGGTTTCCATGAGGATTGACTAAGCTTGCGATTATTTACAACAAATTAGCGCTACAACTCACCGATGTTTGCGCAGTTTATATTCAAGTTAAAAAAATTTTAATTTGTGGTACTTTAAGTAAACTTATACGAGGTAAAAAGCGTTCGCGCTTCTTTGATACCACGAGTCGAAGCTAAGATGTGAGACTAAAGAGAGAACGACTCCAAAGCAGTACCTAATTGATAGAAATACCCAACTGTTAAGGTTCAACTAGCGAATAGCCTTAACACCGGAAATCCAAGTTTGAACCAACACGTCGTATCACAGTAAAAATTAAAGATGAATTTCGAACACTGCTTAGTGGTGAAAGTCTAACATTGCCTATTTTTTGCATTGATTAGTCACAACGATTTGAAAAAAAAAATTAAACTTATTTTAGTAAGAAGCTTTTAATACTTCGAATTTTATGAGTATTTAAGTTAGCGAACTAAAACCCTTACACGGTAAATAAAAAGTGTTTACTGAAGTTAAATAAGTTAATATGGTCGGAGTTATCAATATTATGCATGGATTTGAAACAATATGTTATTGTTATATGCCCGCCTGTGAAAAAACAGTTATCAATATTATGCAAGGCTTTGAAACAATATGCCTTATACATAAAATGTAAAATCAATCACGATATAGACCAGCGTGGTCCAACTACAGGCCCGCGGGCCAACTTTGGCCCGCGAAGTAATTTTTTGTGGCCCGCGAAGCGCAAACAATTAAGGTAATTATAAAGTTTGTATTAATAAGACTTTTTGTACTTAGTCAATTGCTCTTTTGTTTTTTGATTAAATTTACTTTTTTGAGTTCAAGGGTGAATATAAACCTTTACTGCTTCGTTTTGTAGTATGATCCCAATGCTTTTCTAAACTTCTGTGTAATGTTTTATTCGAGTTACAACAGATTGTTTTCTTGTTTTTTGAAAATATTTTTATCGAAAAACAATAAAGCAAATTGTCGTACAATGTCTTTTTAATATATAACATATGACTATTGTCTTTCTATTCATATTGGCTTGTTTATCGGCTATTTAGCAATAAAGAGTCTAGTTCTGGGACTATAGATTAACTGTGTGTTTCTAAGTTTATCAAATGCAATAAAATTAACCGTCAACGCCGAATAAATTGATTTTAAACCTAATTTTTTTAAACCAATGGTTATATTGTTCTTCTAAAACAATAAAGCATTGGCCCACCGATTAAATTATTTTATTTTTTTGGCCCGTGATAAAATTTAGTTGGACCACGCTGATATAGACTAAAGAGAGAACGAATTAAAATAAAAGCATTACTTAATCAATAACAATACTCAACTATTAAGTTTGAACTAACGCTTGAAGTAATGAGATCACAACACAAATAACAATGAATCAAGAGCACTGCCTAGCGGTGAGAGGTAAAATCTTGCCTGTTTTTGCATAATTTGAATAATCATGATAAGCAATAAACTTAAAATAGAATGATAATAACCTCAAAATCTAAAACATATTACAGACCAGAGAGAAAGAAGACGAGACCAAAGCACTACTAATGGATACATTTTACCTTACACTTTAGTCTGAACCAACACTTCAAATTACAATGTAGATAAAAAATGAATCATGAACACTCCCTAATGGTGAGAGGAAACATTCTAAACCTTGCTTGTTTTTGCTTCAACCAATTGAGACAATTCAAATAATAATAATAAAGTATTGAGAAACGGTTGGTCACAAGCTTTCGATTTCTCATCTTATTAGGCATATGATGTCATATCTTTGACGTCAGTAAGGGCGATTTTTGTGTCCACTTTGAGTCCACCTTTTGTGTCCACTTTTGCTGCTCCATATCGTCACTATATACTACTTATGATACTGCATTTTGAATTTGCTAACAGATCAAAGACTGCTATGATGTCGTCAACTGCCGATTTATTAACCAGAGGTGGAGTCCTCGAGGACGTCCTTGGCCTCGAGGACGTCCTCGAGGACACATTTTGAAGTTCTTGGCCTTGGCCTCGAAGGTCAAGTCCTTGGCCTTGGCCTTGGTCTTGAGGCCTCAAGTCCTCGAAAATTGGCCTGTCCTCGGCTCGAGGACAGCGCTATTTTCTGGAATGTTAAAATTTTGTGGAGTGCTTGAAAAATTTTTTGGAAAACGTTTTTAGTGGAGATCGCTTGAACAATTTTTGTGAAGCCCTTTTTTTTTTTTTTTTTTTTTTTTTGGAGATCGCCTGAAAAATTTTTGTGAAGACTTTTTTTTTTTTTCTTTTGGAGAGCACTTGCGCTTTGTGTCCTTTGTCCTTGGCCTCGAGCATTCCTGTCCTTGGCCTCGAGAGTGTCTGTCCTCGGAATTGCTGTCCTTGGCCTTGGCCTTGGCCTCGGATTTTTTTTGTGTCCTTGGCCTTGGCCTCGAGCCTTGTGTCCTCGACTACACCTCTGTTATTAACAATTAACGTTTTCGACAATTCGTTGCAGTATCGACATAATGCTTCAAACAATAAAATTTACTTTTTGATTGTAATCCAATACATACAGATCTATAAATTAACACAAATATTAGTTTTATGGCTAGTTTGAAATAATCCTGCAATTTGACTTCATTTTAAGTATTTTGCGAACTAACTATACAAGCTGTTACTGAGTTCTGCGCAGTTAAATCTTTGAAAAACAAAACGGTGTCTGTGTGCGCAGTTTCAAAACAACAAAAAGTGCTTGTTTTGCGTCAAATAATTAACTGTTTCTAGGCCAGAGTTTGAATAAAATGTAAAGCCAGAGTTCGAAACTACAGCAAGCTGAATTTAAACAAAAAGCGCATTTTCAAACAAAACATATTTTTGGCTTTAACATTTTATATCTGTGCATTATACCTTGTTTTTGTCCTAAGTTAATTTTTAGCTTTTCATTGTATTGTGGCTATCCTGTGCTTCATTTTTATTTTGCTCACAGCTCTTGAGTCGAGGTTTGAACTCGTGATCTCTGCAAGCGCCCGGGTTGGTGAGACGTGATGCGCGCAGCACGTCTTGCTTGCCGCAGAACTTGCGGTAACTACGAGCTCAATCTCCGTTTGCGTTATTTTTGAACGTTTAGTGCAAAGTTTGATTTACAATTTGATTTGCAACTTAAAAACTTGGTTTTTAGTTAATAGAGTACAGTTAGTCTTTTCCTGTTTTTGTTTTTTTTTTATTCAACCAAAATTTTAAAATGCACCGCATTTCATATATCTATATGTGTTTTTTGGTCAATTTTGTTATGGTGCTAATAAATCACCGCTGTTATAAAGCGCCAATATTCACGATAATAATAGATAAATGGTCTTTTCCTTAGTTGTGACCATGGTTTATTAATACAAAGCACAGTTTTCAGTTCTAGTTTAAAGTTCTTAAAATAAACTAAGTCAATTAGCGACAGTGGTGACTAGAGATGGTAACAGCGCAGCGTACGCGGCCGCGCGCTGTTGTTGGTGCACAGCGCCGCGCAGCGTGGCAACTAAAATCTGCATTACGTCACAGCATCAGCGCAGCGCCGCGTACACAAATTTTTTTACATTTTTTTTACAATTATTCTTGGTGATTTTTCTTTGTGAACAATAATGGTTAGTCTGGATGTAAATATTATACGGTATGAATTGAAGACAATGCATGCTACTAAAACAGGAAAAGGTGCCTTCAGTTCAAGTTTATTTTTTCAGAATTCGGAGCATCCGAGAATCGGCTATTTTGGCTACAAGAAACTTAGTTTTGATCTTAGGCTGAACGAGTTTTTTTTGACACCAACGAAAAGATTTTGGTTTTGGTAGGCTAGACTAGGAAAGGTTTAGGACTTTGGGTGAGCAGGGGTGCCGATCTTCGTTGAGCATTGGGGGGGATAACTTGCAATTTTACCCCAATTTTGCCCTATTTTCAACTTTGGGGGGGATGAACCTCGACCACGATTTCTTTCAGGTGAGCAAATTAAGTTAAGACCAAAAAAAAGGTCTTCACCTAAAAAAAGAAAACTTTGTTCCCCAAATTCTAGTGGAGACCTGAGCTCAAATGCACACCCAAGTCAAATCATTGGGGGAATGCAGGTGCAGACTATACTCAAATTATTGGGGGAGATAGGCTACAGTCAAATTGGGGGGATATATCTCCCCCCCTGGGTTTTGGCACCCCTGTTGGTGAGACGATGAAACAAAGGCAGACAAAAGTAGAAGAAACAGATTTTAATCGTTTTGCGTGCTTCTGGCCTAAAGGCTACCAGCTCGGAAGCCTAGGGAAGAGCCACCAGAACGGCGACTACTTAAAAGAAGCAATGCGAAAAATTGTCTTCCCACAGGAACTCTGGCCTGCAAACGTCAAAAAAACATCTTAATTGACTTATTATTACAGAAACAGATTTGTTGGAAACAATCATCAGAGTAGAGGCACAAAACAAAGCCTAGCGACACACCCTCCCTTTACGCAGTAGGCTTATGCCTATGGTATAGGTACAAGCCCAAGGCTAGACAACAGTTTCTACTACACATGCGCTTGCATTTCAGAGTGAAAGAGTTAGTTCAGAGTAGAGGCACAAAACAAAGCCTAGCGATACACCCTCCCTTTACGCAGTAGGCTTATGCCTATGGTATTGGTACAAGCCCAAGGCTAGACAACAGTTTCTATTACACATGCGCGTGCATTTCAGAGTGAAAGAGTTAGTTCAGCGTAGCCTAGTCGTCAACAGGTCATGGCATTAAGAATTAGGCTTTCGGTACTATGTCTGGAGCCTATCTCATATGTGCATAAGTGGGCAAGTTAATGCAAAACGTTAGCTTCGTTAACCACTAGTCCGTTAACAAACTTCACACCTCCGTTAACGTTAATCCGTTATTTTCAGCCTTAATTAACGGAAGTTAATAAAGTCCGTTAATCCGTTAATATTTTGCGTGTAATTTACATTTCGTTTGATTCACTCGCTTCTAGAGCACGTATTGACGCTGTTAAGCTGATTGTAAGGAAATATTCATTGTTATGGTGGTCTTTTTGTGTTTTGAAAGTTACATTTTACAGTCTAATCTAATTTCAAGATGAAAACAAGTTCAAATGCACAACGAAGTTGCAAGATATTAACGATAAAAACCTTAACGGAAGTTAACAAAACTTAACAGAAGTTAATTTAGTCCGTTAAAAGCACTTAATGGAAGTTAATTTAGTCCGTTAACATGAAAAAACTTTTTAACAGATTAACGAGTTAATGAAAAAGTTAGCTTCGTTATTAACGGATTAACAAACTTGTGCCCACCTATGCATATACGTAGTAGCGAAATTTATTCCACAATCCAACACACATGTAAACGGCAAAGGTATTAATACATAGGGTAGTTTCATACCAGTGTAGTAGCTTGTGACAGCATGCAGAGCACGTGATACCTTATATTTCATTAATTGAGCTACTGGTTCAGGATTAGTACAGTAGTTGCATGAAATCATCAGGTAGACTGGTACTGGGTAGATTGTTTTTGATTGCCAAAACATGGTGCAGTAAAACTGATAGCAAGCACACACAAGGCAGATTAAACCTGAAAGCCTATAATTGAAACGACTGATCTCACGTCGCATTTTTTTTTAGTTTTTACTCGGCCATTTTCAAAGCTAACGAGTGCAAAGTGTCAGACTTTTACTTATAACTCGAGAATGGTTTGGTCTAGCTGCATGAAATTTTGACAGCAGTTTGAGATTCATAAGTTATTTGTGTGTGCCAAATTTCAAGGCAAAGAGTCCCGTAACTTCAGGTTTAGGACCTGAAAACTACTTCAAAAGTTTGGTATAAAAAATGGTCTTATTCAAAAATGGCTTAAGTACGGCAAAAATATTTGACATGGTTATATGTCGTAAGATACTCTGTCATCTCTACCTACACTTTTAGCCGCATTGAGTTTTTTTTTCTTTTTTTATTTTTTGCTTTCTAAATTTTGTGCACTCTTCTTCTCCTAAACCACACAACATCTATATCTAATTTTTGTGTAAATTTGTTGGGCTGCAAATGCTATTTTGTCTCCTGAATTTTTTTGAGGCTTCTCCCCAGAACCCCCCCAAAATGGGGCCCTAAAAAACTAATTTTTTTAATTGCTCAAGCTAGGGTGATAGTTTTTTGCTTTAATTGGTAGATATTTAAGCAACAAATAGTTTGACATAGTATGGAGGTACCAACCCCCCAAGGGGCCCCCAAATGGACTCCCCAGAAATTAGTTTTTTGAACGACTCAAGCTAGGGCATTACTTTTTTTATACAAGCAGATGTTTAAAAAACAAATATTTTGGCGTGGTTTGAGAGAGTGACCCTTTTGAAAACTCTCCAAAATAATACCCCAAAAATCAATTTTTTTATATGTCATAAACTAGAGAGCTAATTTTTTTCTGATGTTAGTGGAAATTTAATGGAAATTTAACTTGCGGTACGGTGCGGTCACAGTATAAATATTATACAGTAGGTTCACTCCAAGCAAAAACCATTATGACGTGTGTCCGCATTTTTTGAGAGCCAAGCAAAACTTTGGAGTCAAATTGACGTCATAATAGTGACATCGTGAGCGGATTCGAATTATGCCAAATGATAGCAATTGTTCTGAAGTTTTATGAATTTTGTCTCCACCGTACGAAATTAAGTCCTTCCCCTTTTTTTATGGCCCTAAATGTGGAAGAGCACCATTTTTCACAGCCGTCATACTCCTGACGTAACTTGACGTAGCTTTCGTTGTGCTTTTCGGATCGAAGTGAATTTGGTACCAATAAATCCGTTTAAGCTCGAGCTTTGATTCGCTCCATTTGTTACGTCACTTGTCTATGACGTCACAAAGTTACAAGCGTAAATATTACCTAAAATTGGAACTTTTTGTTCTTTCGGTAACTTTAGTCATGGGGGGTTTTGTTCGCGTTTGACACCCAGCAGTTTTGTTTTGCCCGAAACTTGCTCTGTATCGTCAACTAGCTTTCCTGTATTTTTCGTTTTAATTGCTGAAAGATTTACGAAAATATCGTTGGTTGTTTGCAAGACATGGCAAACTATAACGACAAATGCAGCATTTAATAGCCTTTGTGCTTTGAGTGATACAACCTATAATTGTTACGTCAATGCTTTTAAGTTGAAGCTGGCTGTTCCTAAATTTTCATCAATTTTCAGCCTTATTTATTCTCAAGTTTGTTGGAGAATAAAGTGCATAAATTTATTCTTGCTTAGTTGAAAATTATATTATTTTTTGGTATTGAAAATCAGCGACTTCATGTTAGACAAATCAACAATAGCAATGTAGAAAAAGTTTTAAAAAAGTCTGCTGATAATTTACAAATCCGTTGTACCAGCCTGTGTTTTTTGTTATTATTTTTTTCTATGCTGAAGCTGGAATGTTCGTAATTTTTTTCTTTTAAATTTTGAGCAAAAATGAGCTTTCTTTGCCAAAGATGAGCATCGTGTCACCACCTGTACCACCTTTGCACAGTTTTAGAGCCGTTTGCAAGAACTAAATTGCCAAATGTCAGAAGTCATTTTAAAGAATTAAATCAATTACGAAACACTGCGGCTATATCGCAACAGTGGGTGTGAACAGGATTTAGTGAATTTGGTGTAGCCAGGTTGAAATTATACTCTTCGAGAAAGAGATGCATTTTTTACTACAAAGTTGGTTTTAATAGTATTCTTTCAATTTAACAGAACATGAGAACAACAAATTGGTACATGCAACAACGAAATACAAGCGATGGAATATTTAAACTTGAGAAATAAGATAGTTAAAATTATAGAATTATTTCTATGCAGCTGAAATAGAATACTGTTTCGAACCAAAAAATGCTGTTTCAAATCAAAAGACATCAATCAAGTCGCTAACTAATGACAATGATGTAACAATTAAATGGTATCAGTTAAAGCACAAAGGCTATTAAATGCTGCATTTGTCGTTAACCTCATGGTAGACAGAGGGTTAAGTGAAGACCAAAAAAAAAAAGGTCTTCGTCCCAAAACGTTTATGAAATTTGGTGTGAGTCCACAAAAATTACGAAAATACGGGCGGAAAACACCAATTTGGGAGTCTTAGGCCTCGATTTGCACTTCAGTAGCCCCGAACCTGTTAATTTCTTCTGGCACAGTCCTCGCTTGGGGGGGCACAATTTTTGGTTGGGGGCACAAGCAGTCATTTGGGGGCACGGCCCCGAAATGACCCCGTGGCGTCGAGCCTGCTTACAAGGTTAAGGTGAGTTCAGACAAATGCAAAATTAATACGCGATGACACAGAGGTACTGCATGCATGACTGTGAAAGGCTCTCGGAAATTTTCACAACGTTACTGCAGCATGCTGCTTTGCTTTACGTAGTGCAATTTAAAAGTTTCTTTCGACCCATTCCTTGTTTAGTGTTACTTCTTACTTCGAAACTCTGCACGTTACGCTTGCAAGCTCAAAAATTACTTTGTGAGCTGGGCCAGAGTTTTTAACGGGCCGACAAGTACGAACCCGACCTAAATCCAAAAACATAAGCCCGAACCCGACCCGCAAAATGATTTGAAGCCAAAACCAGACCTAAAAAAACCCGAAAATTAGGTTCAATTTAAAAATGTGTACGGTTATTGTTTGCAATACTACTCATTGCTGACTAATTATGACATGACTTTTGTTAATGTGTAAAACTAATCGCACTGATGCTTAAAATGAAGTCGTAATTTAGTGTTGCAAAGTTATTTAAATAAAGCTTCTGTAGCATCTAAAAAGCGAAAACTAAAGTTAAGTCAATCAAGTACGTATACTAAGCCCGAATTAAGCCCGACAATTTCCAATCTTAAACCCAAATTCGGCTTGAACCCAACCCCGATGCGAAAAGCCTTGGCCGACTTACAACTTTAATCTTCACAAGTTGCTCAAGACGTTATTTTTTTGCAAAATTGTTTGAGTGCCATGGCTGAGTGTTTTCTCTTCTGGCTCTCTACAACTGTTATTTTAAATAAATAAATTTCTTTGATCATCATCGGATTCATTGTTGGACAGGCGCGTAGCCAGGATTTGGAAAAGGGGGGGGCTATTTTGAAAGAGTGAGAAGTGTGGAAACGACCTTGACTCGAATTTTCATTGACCTTAAATCAGTTTCAGACGGTTTGTCAAAATTTGAGACGAAATATTTCGAAAAGATCGCAAATTAAAACGTTTTTTCCGCCCAAAATCAAGTGATCTCCAAAAAAAAAAAAAAAAAAAAAAAAAAAAAAGGTCTTCGCCAAAATTCAGAGTGATTTTTCGGCCGAAATCCAAAATTCTAACGTTTTTTCCGCCCAAAATCAAGTGATCTCCAAAAAAAAAAAAAAAAAAAAAAAAAAAAAGGTCTTCGCCAAAATTCAGAGTGATTTTTCGGCCGAAATCCAAAATTCTAACGTTTTTTCCGCCCAAAGTCAAGTGATCTCCAAAAAAAAAAAAAAAAAAAAAAAAAAAAAAGGTCTTCGCCAAAATTCAAGGCGATTTTTCTTCCAAAATTTTGCAAGTTCAAACGTATCAGGGGGGGCTCTTTTCGCATGGGGGGGGCTATTTTCAATTTTTCACAGAAAATCGGCCTCAAAAGCACAAAAAACATGCGATTTTGCATACTTCACAAGCCAATGGGGGGGGCTCGAGCCCCCCCCGCCCCCCCCTGGCTACGCTACTGTTGTTGGATCTTTTGAAAATTTTGGTAACCTTGAAAAAGGCTGTTAAAAAAAAAAACCGATTCGAA